>CAJNRD030001120.1:13718134-13736185 GCA_905319865.3 Cotesia congregata
GGGTCAGAGTACAATATCGTTTCTCTCTTACTCTTATGCTCTATTATACATCTATGTGTTTGTGTATACGTAAGCGCATTTATGCATAAACAAAGACATACATGTGTACTGTTTTACATTAAATTATTTACTGTGACAAATTTTGCATTAAATTATTTATTTAAACGTATGAATAAAATATGTAGTTCAATTAAGCATATCTTAATTATTTTGAATTTGATTATTTTGAATTTAATTATTTAATTTATAACGGGATTTCGCCTGACCCGGGGATTTACTAAGCCAGGCTCATCGTTTATATTAAAATTTGGCTTACTAAAAAAAATTATCATTAATAAAATGGCGCCAGGAGAATGATCTCCAACTAATTACTGCTTCGACTTCGGCTAGCTATTACCTCTTCTTCAGGGCGGCGGGCCATGCTGAAATACTCGTCATTAAAAAAAATGGATAGCAAAATAAACGAAAGGCTTAAAATTACTTGAAATAAATTCAGGAAAATTAAAAAAAATAACAATTTATTCAACAAAATATATGTCGGCGGTCGATATTAATTTTTAACAAAAATTATTAAACGTCGTAACTTAAATTTGCACTCAATTTTAACAAAATTAAAATTAATAAATGTTGTTATCTCATTCAATTCTTACTCTCACATTCATACCTCAGCAATCACTCCATGTAATAACAGCATTACAAAAAAAAAATAATCGTAAAGCGTTGAATCCTCGCGTATTATTTTGTTACTCAAAATATTTTACAAAATTCCAACGTGGACTCTCAACGCTGGATTCAACACTGAACAAGAACGTCGGCTTACCACGAAATTGAGCGTCGTCCTCATCTTAGCAGCTTGGAAAGCTTCGAGCGTTCGACTCAAATAAATCATGAATTTAGAAAATAAATACTCAATACAAATTACAATTAATTTCAAATTAACTACTCGCGACAATAGTTCGAAATTAATTTTAGGTTGCGGAGCGCGCAAAAGCGCGTCCGTTTCCGTCGACAGTCCAGCCTCGAATCGTCTTCTTCATGGAGAAGTATCCACTTCTTTCTTCGTTGAAGTTGGCGGCGCTAGTCTTCATTTCCATTGGAATTGATCCCCGTCGATAGTTGATCTAGGTCCGTATAACAGTCAACGGACGTTCACGACAGTTTTTAGTCACCTCTGCTCCTGCAGTACTGACTAACCAACTGTCATCGATGTTGATCGTCGTATTGGAAAATAGCGGCACTGCAGCGTCGATCGGTATCCAGGCCTCTCGGGTGTTTACGGCGCTCGGTGCCTCGTCACTTCGGTACTCGCTTCGGTACTAGCTTGTTTACGTCGTAGCTCCATCCTTGTCGCTCCAATGCATAGCCTCGTACCCACTGTGACTCGCTCTGTCTTCGTTACTCGTCCAGCGTTACGCATTTTACACAAAATAAATTCATAAAAATTAGTACAATTTTCATTCATTCACACATAACATTCACGACGTTGGATTCGAGCCTGGAATATTATAATACCCCAAGTATTGGGCGTCGAATAAAAATTTACCACGTTACAAATCATTTTGTAACATGTTATAACATATTATTATTAATATGACAAATTAAACACTAATAATATTTTATATTAATTGTAATTTTTTTCCATGTTTTTTTAGATAGTTGACAAGTTATTCCGTCTTATTAAACAAGATAACACGGGATATATTTTACCTGGACAGATTATGGATTTTCTCTGCGAAATAAGTAACCCGAGGTAATATTAAATATTAATAATTAATTTAATCACCTACCTCTCAATTAATTAAGCTTAGCTAAGAAATAATAGCACCGGTACACATTAAAAAAATTGGTTTGTACATTTGACCAGACCCATCTAGAGTAATGTATTTCAATGCACTTAATCCAAATTTGAGGTTGGTTCAACCCGTACATCCTCAAAATTTTGAGTAAATTTCAAAAAAGTTTGGAAAATCCAAAAGTGCACGCTTCATAATCTCATTTTTTAAAATAAAATATAAAAAGCAAAATAATAAAAAACAGAAAACACTGCTATGGTTTAGTGGCGCCATAACTGCAAGGTGAGGAAAAAAAATACTATAATAAAATTTATAGATAGAAATACAAAAAAATCCACAGTCATATATTAGTTTTTTATAAATAATAATTTAACGACAGTGAATTGAACGCTCATATTAACTAAGAAATTCTGTCGTGTGTTACTTTAGATAATTAAAAAAAAATTATTCCGGTACGATCATTTTTTCGACCAATTTCCCTGCCACATACACCCATTCATACACGGACGTCCAAAAAAGATTATGTTTAATGTTATTATTTATTATGTTAAACAAAAAAATTGTTATTGAAATATATTTTATGTGCCTGAAAAATTATTTGACTTGACATAAGTGTACTCATTTTAACCTGTAAGTGCGATATAAATAACAAAAAATCAATTTCAGTTTCGAGAAAACTGCTTTTTTCGAAATGTCGAGAGTAGAGCACAACCTCAACGCTTCGCTTATGAGGCGTGCAATAACGAAAAAATTGACTAAAAATCGCGAAAAAACCCAGAAGGGTCTGGTCAAATGTACAAACCACTTTTTTTAATGTGTGTAATTAGTAATTAGTCAAAAATATTTTTATAAAATAGCGAATAATATAATATTAAAATTGGAATCGAAGTGGATTGCACGGAAGTACACTATTTACGAACTATCGATTAAATACGTATCGTACTGCAGATGTAGTTATTTTTAGAGTAATAATAAAAACATTACTTACTAAAGATAAAAATAAGAAGCTCACCGCTCATCATGTCTGTCAGTATCATTACTCATTAATAATTTTATAATACTTTAAAAAGATTTCAAGTTAGATCAGAGCATGATTATATTTGAAGGCAGCATTAAATTTCAAGTAAATTTTACATTCTGATTATTATTAACCGTAATTAATTTTTATCTATGTTGCGATATTTCTAGATTTAAATCACCACGTATGAATAATTTAGTTTTTTAAAGTGGTATTCGGTTGAGTTTCTGTTCAGAATTTAATGAAATTTGACAGATTAGTAAATTGTGTTAAGATAATGAACCCACTAAATTATTGAAAAGCTCAAAAAAAAACCAGTAAAAAATATTTTACCAGTAAACTTTTAAAGTTCCAGAATAAGACATTAACAAGTCGTGAGAAATAGCAGTTTTTATTTTATTTTACAAAAAGTGACGTTTAGATTTCAATAGAAATTTAAGCGATGAAGAGAAATGAGATATTGAATACTTTGCGTAATCAAAAGTCCAAATTCAGAACATATGATAGTAATAATAATAATAATTAATAAAAAAATTTTAAAAAGTTATCTCTGTCTCTCTTTCTCTAATGCAAATTTACAGATGAAAATCAACTACGTAAATCAAATAAGGCTTTGTATGGAACATTTAACAGTTGTGGTATCTGATACTACCTTAAAAGCTTTTGAAAAATCATAAATTTCATGTTATTTCACAAAAAAAAACGCCTAAATCTCAACAAAAATTAAAATAAAAAATTAAGATGGACAATAATATATTAAATATATTCAATAATTTAAAGTACAGGTTCAGAGTATGTGACAAAACTAACTAATAAATGAATCTACTATTGTAAGTCAAACAAGACTGTATTTGACATTTGGCTCTTTCAGTATCGACAGTATTACCCTAAACATAAGAATGTAGATGAAAAGGACATTTGATAATTAAAAAAATTTGAAACTATGTGAACTTCGTACATTGTTAAAACAATCTGACACTTTTTGCTGAGATATTATTTGATAAATTAAAAGTATGAATTTCTTAATTTAAAAACATAAATTTTTCATTGATGGTTAGATCAAAAAATTTTCAAGCTTATTAGTTTAATTATTTTAATTTCTTATGGCAGTTATTTAGAAGTAGGAAACAAAATATTTCAACTCATGAAAATGATAATTAAATTTTTTTGTTAACAATCACCTATTTTTTTTTTAAGTTCATTGAAAATAAAAAATGATATTTCTGATTAATCAATTGCAAGTTGCAATAATTCATGTGCCGATAATAATTAATGTACCGATCAGCCTGGAGTCCCCCCTGCGGTCTCGGCTGGACCCCCATCAAGACAGAAGTCTGAAAAGCGGGGTTAAATGAAAAAAAAAATAAAAAAAAAAAAGTTGTAATAATTCGGAAAAAGACAGCTTTACATATCGACAAATCTTCCAATCCCGTGATAAAAGTAATATAACGTTAGAAAAGTATTGTCAATTTCGATCAAATCACGTATTTCTACTCTGAATTGGATTTTATTAATATACTGTTAAAAATTTCCATAGTAATTTTACAAAAAATGTTTCAGAAACTGATAGACAAAACATTTAGCCAAAATTGAAAACAGGGATTTTTTAATAATACAAAACTTTAGGATACTTTTTTTGTAGGTTTCTTTACACATCTAGGAAAATTTATTTATTACTCGTGTAGAATTATAATTTTGGATTGACATACATTGTTTTTCAAAACGATTGTAATTTTACAAAAATTTTAAACGGTATAAGAAAAATTTTAATTCCCTCTTAATTAAGAGCAAAATATAAAAGATTGTTAAAAAATTTATATATTTTTGTAATTTATAATCATAGCATTATTTTTTGTTTGTGAGTGCTATTTTTCTAAAACCACAATATGCTAAAGCACTATCTTTTTCTGATACAAAAAAAGAAAATCCTTAACTGCGAATACTGTAAAGGAAAAAAGTGATAAAAGATAAATGTGTGTGTTGGGTAGTAATTGTGAAAAATGATAAATTGAATCTTGATTGTTGTTAAATGTTAACCAAAAATGTTCATTTGTCAAAAGATCACCGGCGGGCTTCGATAAAAGCAATCTAGAATGGCTGGAGAAGATCTTCAAACAGACAGTTGGAAACGAACGAGAAATACGTCGTGAGGAATTCAAGAAAATCGTTATATCGAAGAACGTGAGGCAGTAAATTTTCTCTTATCTTAAAACTCGTGCTTTTGCCCTTGTGTACCCCTTATCCCTCAGTTACTAAGAACACAGATATCTATACGTATAGATAGATGTACATTTGTGTACCTGTATAATATAAGTATATATAATATATAGGTATACAAATACTTATGTATTTATCGTGTGCCCCCTCACCCTTCATCGTTCAGGAAAACAACAATCTTGAATAAAGC
The DNA here is from genome assembly GCA_905319865.3 of Cotesia congregata. Lineage (NCBI taxonomy): Eukaryota > Metazoa > Arthropoda > Insecta > Hymenoptera > Braconidae > Cotesia > Cotesia congregata. Next base: position 13,723,353 of record CAJNRD030001120.1, read on the forward strand.
CAAGCACATTTTTATCCGCGTTACAGCCTTTCTTCACCGAGAGAGTATTCCAGATATTCGACAAGGACAACTCGGGTACAATATCTCTTCAGGAGTTTCTTGACGCTATGCATCAATTTGCTGGTAAAACTCCGGACGACAAGATTCGATTTCTCTTCAAGGTCTACGATATCGACGGTATATATTTACACTATCCAATTTTACTTTATTCATACATTTATTTTTATTTATCTAATAAATCTTTATAAATAAATAAATAAATAGATAGATAGATAGGTAGATAGATAGATAGCCGAATCTTTTATCAATACCCAACGCAACTCCAACAAAATACAATCGTTTGGAAAATTTGAATAAGCCAAACTTTTTTTGACAATAACCATAAACATAACAATAGCTATTGTAATTTTCATTTATATTGGAACAATATTTCTTGTACAAAAGCTCACTATCTTTGTTCTTAAGAAATTCGAGCGTAGCTTATAGAGAAAAGAAAAACTTCTGGATTCAAGAAAGATGTCCTCTTTAAAATTTTACTCTTGCTTTGTGATATTCAAGAAATTCACTCTTGAACCAAGAAAATAAAACTCTTTTAGATAAAGTTCTTTGATCAAGAATTTTTGTTTTTAAATAAGATGACATATCTTTTTTAATAGTTTCTTTTTTACTGATTAACATTGATTCAAGATATTATTGACTTTTGGGAAGACTAACAATACTCTGATTTTTCGTTAATATATCTATATCATCCAAAATAAGTCTTAAATAAATTTCAAAATGGATTTAAATAAAAAAAAAAAAATAATTTTTTTTTTCTATTTTGAATAAAGAAACTTGTGGTATAACGAATATAATATATTTTTGATCAAAGATGTTCAAGATACATGGAAAAAAGTAAACTAATCTTCACTCGGATTCCGGTTAATTTTTATAATTTCAAACAGTAAAGCCGACATCGGGGTGGCAAAAATATAAATATTACAGAACTTAATGTAGACAGTATAAAAGCCACAATTTATAATTTAATATCCAAAATAAGTGATTAGTAGCTGTCACTATAGTAAATAACGACTCTCTCATCTTAAAAAATTACAGTTTCAAACAGTAAAAATTGTCATTTCAATATTTAGTCCATATTATGTGGAGAAGGGGAACTCAGATAAGGAGAAGGGGGTCTCACTCTGGGAGAATTTAACATTTGGAACAGTAAAAATTATACTTTTAAAATATACATTTTACCAGTCCAAGCAAATCAATAATTACAGTTTGATTTTTAGCGTTGCGTTTAAAATTTACCATTTTACTTAGTAAATATTGACGTTGCTTGTATTAGAAATTTACTAACTTTATTTTATACTTTTTACATATCATAAGATCATTTTTTAGGTAAGAAATGATAAATATCAAAGTCTGAATTCTTAATTATTATACTTTAACATTTTAGATATTTACATAGCGAATATTACTGTTTGAAATAGTATTTTCTTCCATGTAAAGAGTAAATTGTAACGTTTAAATGGTAAATATTACAAAGTGAATAAGTTAAATCACGATTTTATTGTTTGAAATGGTTATTTTTAGCAGTTGATCATTACTTATTATAAATCGACTGTTATTTAATACAGTTTACTTTTTTCCGTGTAAGAAATTATTATATCAAGATAAACGGTTCACTCAAAAATAATTCTCTTGGATTAAGAATATTTCTCAAGTGGGGATATTAAATTTTATATTGAAAATATAAATGGGATCTAAAGACAATTTTATCATTCTAACCTTAGAGTTAAAACTTTTTTTTTTTTAATTGCCAATTCTAGTTAGCTGGATATAACTTTAATTTAAAAAATAACTCTGAATCAACAATCCCTTGTAGCTTGAAACTCCAGCGGTCAAATTGACAGAAATTCAATACTCTGAATTGGTGTAAATGTTTTAGCATTTCACCGTAGCGCCAATTTGTTTATTGAAACTTGAAACTATAATTGTCCGAAAATTATTTTTGTTATTTTGGATCAAGACAAAACTGTTTAAATTAACTTCAGTGCTATCTTATATACGCTCATCTAATACTGTCGTTTCGAATAAGGGTAGTAGTGTGTTGAAAATACTCTGACGTAAGCTTTTAAAAAGACGACTCAATAAATCGGAAATTTTTTTATTTAAATAACATTTTTTTCTTGTTTCTAAAATCGATGCTATATGGAATGAAGTATTTTCAAATTTAAACCTCAAACAGTTGAATTCAGCGGAAATAGGTGGTGTAAAAAAAGTATTGTTTTTACACAAATTCCTAGTGTTGATTCCGCCAGAGAAAATCTGTTAAATTATTCCTTCTGTATTTACATGAAAATAAACGTTTAGTTTACATCAGTTGATTTATTTATTCATCTGTAGTGAGTAAAGATGTATAAAAAGTGTGTTTTTAGTTTTTAAATTGGTTTTAAATTTATTTAAGCTTCTAAAGATTGTACTACATCGACAAAGAAAATCCTTACTTCCATTTTTTAGCAAAATTAATTTTTTCTAATAATAATTTCTTTGATTTTGCACAAACATAACATTTACCATCATGGATGACCTTTAGAGAAGGAAATTACTTCAGTTATAAAGTCAAACTATAAGATAAATATTGGGTTTGAAGTGAGTGTACACAGTAGAAATTTATTGAACCACGTAATTTTATAAGTAAACGACTTTGAGGAAAGTATATTATTATTTTATCCGTTAAAAAAAAATTTAGGTATAAAAATACCTTTCACTATATCTTTCCAATTCAAAGAAAAAAAAAACCTTTTTATTCGTAAATTTATGAAACTACAATTGAGTATAAGTTACGATTTTACTGGCAAGACGTTGCTTTAAAAGTCTCAAGGGCTAAACCTCTTTATACCCGTCCATTTCTTTCCCGTGACTGATCTGCGCCATTCAATGGTTTAACAATACTGGTATAATAAATAGCTTCTCGTACTACTTACGTTCCTTTTATTTATTTTCAATTGCTCTATAAATAAAATCCTTTACAACTTAATTTACACTTGAATTATTCAAACGCTAAATTTACAAATTAAAACACCTGTAATATTGACAAATAGCTTCTGATATAAGTACTTGTAAGTAGCTTATAGTTTGGTTCGAAATTTAGCAGTTATATTTCATCAATGCATTCATTTTCATAAGTTACTTTTAATAATATATATGGGGCATTCCACGCCAAATCAACCACTTTTGACCCTGACCCCTTTTGATTTGGCTGAAAGTTTACCATCCTTTTCTACCCTATCAAAAACGTCTCTCATAATTTTTTCAAATTTTTTTACCCAACCAAAAAAAAGTTCCGAATTTTTCAAAAAAACCGCTTTTTTATTTTTAAATTGCCATAACTTTTTCAAAAATTCGCTTATCGGGACGTTTATTTTTTCAAAATTTTTGTTTTTTAATACACTTTTGAAAATAAAAAAAAAATTTGATAGAGATTATTCAAACCTATCTTCATCGTTATTGATGAACTACTTAAATCTTCAGTCGGTAAGCTAGAATGGGATTGTTCTATTTACAGTTCCCTCTAAATCTGTCCGGTTATATAATAACAGTACAGGGAGAAAGAAGAGAAGGTACATTTTGTGGTCTAAGCTGGAAAAAATAAGCGGTGAAGTAGGGTCTTTAGAAATAAGTAGTTTTGCGGACGCCACCCAGTGCTTGAAAATTGAACTTACTGAGTGAGTATGATAAAAATTATTTGGCCTAAATTTTAGAGTTATGAATAACCTTAAACGCTGTGCGCTCTGAGGCGTGCAATGACCAATACAATCTTATTTATCGAGACATTTTAATAAATCGATTTAAATGTGCACAAAATCTATTATTTATATATTCATACTTATATGAGAAAGTGCTTATTATACTGTTTAAGCGTATATTCTGAATTTTAACCACGATTGAAACGAAAAAATCGATAACACTATTTTGAGGTGGGTGTATAGAGCATAGCAGCGTAGTCTCCACGGTTCGCGCTTACGGCATGTAATATATTGAAGTTTTAACAGCTGTACATTACGTCCATGTTTATTCATCTTACGAGTTTCCGTTTCCTCTAACTCTCTCAATTTATAAGCCAGAGCCTCACGGAAGTTCGCTAAAGTACACCCTTGGAGGCTATTATTAGATTATNNNTTTTTTAAATTTTTTTTCCCCACCCAAAAAAAGTTCCGAATTTTTCAAAAAAACCGCTTTTTTATTTTTAAATTGCCTTAACTTTTTCAAAAATTGGCTTATCGGGACGTTTTTTTTTTCAAAATTTTTGTCATTAAATGTTTTTTTTGGAAAAAAATATGAAAAATTCTTTAAAGCTATCTTCATCGTTATTTTTAAAATTTTTAGAAAAAACTCCGAATTTTTTGATGAATACCATTTTTAGTTTCTTTTTTCTTTTTCTCATTTTAAACTTTGACATTTTTTACAGATATTATGAAATTTCCAGAAAGGTGTTTTTCCGATTTTTATTTTTTCTTTTCAATTAAAAAAAAAATTTTTTTTCTTTTGTCGTATTTTTCATAACATCGGTCCAAAAATTTACGGGAATCCTCGAATTTTTTTCCAAAAAGAACATTTACTAACAAAAATTTTGAAAAAAAAACGTCCCGATAAGCCAATTTTTGAAAAAGTTATGGCAATTTAAAAATAAAAAAGCGGTTTTTTTGAAAAATTCGGAACTTTTTTTTGGTTGGGTAAAAAAATTTGAAAAAATTATGAGAGACGTTTTTGATAGGGTAGAAAAGGATGGTAAACTTTCAGCCAAATCAAAAGGGGTCAGGGTCAAAAGTTTTGGTTCAAAATTTGGTTTTGTGTCAAAATATAAATTCCTTTAAGATTTTTGGGGCAACCACCGGAGGAAATCCGCTACTTTTTTTCATGGGATAATTATAGCTTACCTTGAAATAAACCCGAAATCTAGTGGACTAATTTTATGAATGACCAAAATTCCTCTAACAGTTGACTATCGTTAAGCAATAATTAAAAAAATTGAAGATAAAACCGCTTAATTTCCAATTTTTTCCTCAAAAACTCATAATGTATGTTAGAACCTCATAAAATTTCATTCATGAAACTTTGGTGCGCTCTATTATTTCAAAAACGGGCGGATAAAAAATTGCTTTTGACAATATTTGTAGAAAATTTTATATGCTACAATTTTTATTTCATGAAATTTTCTGTGATTCTAATAAATTTTGAGTTATTGTTAAAAAACTTTTGTATGTTTTTAACTAGTACTAAACGAGAGTCAACTTTTGAACGGAGGTATTCTTTTGGTCATCGGAAGTATCTCAAAGACCATTTCACACCAAATTCCATGCTTACCTAATAGTTAGAAATTAGTTCGAATCTCAGTCCTAGTTCTTCGTCTGATCAATGAAGTGAAATTATAATTAACGTAATATTAAAATGGTATTGACGTTATATCTCTACCAAGTTTACTGCCAATGAAATTGTCACCTTGAAGTTTAAATTATAACGTTATTAAAAAGGGTATTCAGAGGAAGATACTTTGAATACTCTTGAGGACTGAAAGGGCAATAACAGGATATTATTGAGCATTATAAACACATCTTGTTTATGAAACTTCGGAAAGTTGGACGACGTTACTGCAATACCTTTTCTCACTTCACTAGGTGTCAATTCTAATTTTCTTGAAATTAGTTTCCATAAGCTATTGGAAATGAGTACTAAGCTGAAGAAATTTAATCAATACATCGCTGTTGTTCATACAATACTTTTTTTTCATAAAACTAATTTTTGCTCATTCTTCTTTTTTTATAAGAAAAAAAGGAAAACATTTTACTTCTGGCAGATAATGCTTAGATTATCTATGTCAATACCAATCAATAAATAACTGATCATAAATAATTAAATAAAAATAAAAGTCATATTATTATCTCTTTTGCCTTCCGTACTTTATTATTTATTCACTGAATTTCGACGTTTATTAACTTATGAATCTCTTAAAAATGTATGACAAACTGTTCAGTAATTATTAATCTACTTTTCTTAGATATTGGCTGCTAACCTATTTCAAATTAGTTACTTTTGATCACTCAGTACACACTGTAAAAGAAATTAACTTGATTTAAGCTGAAAATTTTTGAATCAATAAAATTATTTTTAAAAGTTGGATCATCTTAAGAGCTAATCCCAGTTATTGCAGCTTCATAAATTTCTCCTCAACAAAAAAAAAATTTTAGAGAAAACTCTCTGCTACTCGATAGATTGTTTAATTATCTATTTTTTATCAGAGCGTTTTTACGAAATTTTTATTTAGTTAAAGAATAATTCATGAATCTGCAATAGCTTTGCTGTTGCGAGTGCCACAAAGATAGTACAGTTTCTCTCGATGAGTTCAAGAATTTTTCTTCTTCATTCAAGACGATCAAACTCTCCAAAATAATTTTTTTGGTTCAAGATTTGTATCTGGAATCAAGTTAATTTTATTTTACAGTGCAAATTTGATGATGAAAAATCGTTATTTTTTTTTTCTTTTTACGAAGATGCGGATAAACAAAAGCAAAAATCCTTACAGATTTTAAGTGAAATCACAAGTCTAAGATTATGGCGGGTTTTCAAAAAGACTGAGTACTTTGTGACACGGGTAAGCTCAGTTCAAAATTTGATTTGTTTAATTTGATTTTTTTAAATGAATGCTGAATAGTTTACTGAATTTCAAGCTTTTTATTCATCTTTTGACACCTAATTTGTTAATCTCACTTTTTTTTTTATGAATCAAAATCATCTGTATAATTAATAGAGTAAGGAAAATTTTATGTCCAGCGTATTGGGTATTTTTTTAGCCAAATTTAGTAACATTGAAAAGGTATTGATCTAAATCGGTGAATTTTTAAGTTTTTAAATGCTTTTCAGAGATGATTAATTTATTATAATTTATGATAAGTTTTGGAAATAATTCTAAATAGATTCGAATTTTGCGTTTGATAAAATGTTTTTTGTGCATGTTAATGTTATGATATGTCAAACAATAATCCACATAATTGACAGAATAATAAAATTTTATGACAAGCGTATTTTTATTTGAAAAGAGATTTTTATTTTTATAGTTAAATTTGATAAGACCAGAAAAGTTTTGACGTATATTTTAACCTTTTCACAACTTTATATACTTTATTGTGATAGTCAATTTTTTGAAAGAGTTTTGAATAATTTATTAGCTTTATAAATTTTTTCCGTTACATTTGTCTATTAAATTATTAATAATCGATTCCGTAATAGCAGTATAAATTTTTGAATTTGTTCCGAAAGTACCCAAATTAAATATATTATAATTAAAAATATTAAAAAAACATTGAGCAAAAGTTTATTTATTCCTGATTCTCGGTAGTCCGGTAGTGATTTCGAGTTGCTGGTAATAATAGAAAGAATATAAAACACTATTTATAATTTTCTAGAAATAAATAATCAAAAAACTCAATGAAACTCAACAAGCAACTACTGTCGCTATCTTTACTATGAAATTTCATCAGTATTTGATAAACTGACATTTATATCCTACGAATTTAGCGACAGCGTATATCCGTCCATTATAAACCAATAGATATAGATTTTCTCTGAATAGAACTCTTCTAGAACAAATGTTAATGTATCATAAAGTTTTTATAAGCTTTTAGCTATTCAATATAATTAGCATTTGTCCATCAACTTTATTTCCCTGGTAGATAAAAACAAAAATACCACCTATCCTGCTTGCTATTGCTAATAGTGAATTTAGATTCAATTATTAGTGTCTATTTATTTCACCTACACAGAGAAAAATTAATTATACTACCTACTATACAAAAATAGTAACCCCTACTATCTAAAATGGTAATAAAATTAATTAGTAACAAAATAATAGGTGGTATCATTGACAATTGTAATAGTTATTATTAATAATGGTAACGATTACTATCAAAAATAATAATTGTAATTATTATAAATTATAACTGTTACAATCGAAGATGGTAACTGTAACCATCTCAGATTGTAAAAATTCTGAAAGAAAAAATAATATAAATTTACTTAATTAAATTCTTTATTTAGATCCATATTTTAGCTAATGTACATTTTTTTCTTTGAAATATATTAAAATATTTTAAATTCCCTTCAAAATTTTTTTTTGAAAATTTGATATTTTTGAAGATTTAAAATTTGTTTTTTGAAATTTTAATTTTTTTTTAATTTGAATTTTATTGAAAATTTTTATTTTTTTGGAAATTTCAAATTTTTTTTCAAAAATTTGGAGTTGAAACTTGTTTTAGTTTATTCAGAAATGCATCCACGGTAACGCAGATTCTTAATTTTTTTAATATTTTTTACTAGCTTAGATAGTAGTTATTATTATTACTGATGGTAACTACAACCATCAGGTTATATTAAGAATTATGATTTTGATAATAGTAGTAACTAATTAAAATAATAACAGTTATTATTACTGATTACCATCATAATAGTAGTAGTTACCATCAGGATGGTAAATACTACAATTCAGATGGTTTACTTAATTATTTAAATGATATTTACTACTATCGAATTCAGTTAATAAATTTTAACATAACTAGATAATAAACTATTATAAAATTTTCTCCGTGTAGTATACTAAATTCCAGCGATGCCATGAAAGTATACTGTCTTTAATGAACCTTTCCTACTTAATATATCCTCTTCTGAGCTCTATTTCATTTCACTTGATTCAGACTATTAATAATAATGAAATAATATAATATAACGTAATATTATTTTGATAAAGGGGACGGATTAATTCAGCACCGTGAATTGGAGCACGTTATGCGAGCTTGTATGGAGGAAAATGGAATGAAATTTAGTGATGAGCAGATTGAAGATTTAACGCTTGCCCTGTTTGAAGACGCCGATCAGGGAAATAGAGGTGCAATCACGTTCGAGGCCTTGAAGAAACAGCTCGAAAAACAAGAGGGTCTTCTTGAGAATCTATCCATCAGGTAAATTGATAGCCTGTAGCGAAGAGTAATAATAATAATCATACCATTTAAACTCATCAATATTTCAGATGATTTGTCTCGATCATTAAATCGCTTCTCTTGTCGCTTCTTCTTCTTCTTCTTCTTTAATTCTATTTCCACTTTGCTTTGTAATTAATCCGTCATTTTCCTTCGCTTCTATCTGCTTTCAACTGCTACCTTTATTTCTTATTGCTACGTCTACTCATACCGGTAATTAAATATTTAAAACTCCTGAAAATATAACTGAACTATGGTTAATGCAATGTAATATTAATTCTATTAATCTTAATTTTAGGAAATACAGAAACATATACTTTACTTCATTAATAATTTATCAATTAAATGGAATTTCAATATAAATACGAGAGCGAAGCTTATTCTGCCGTTACTCAAGTCAATAACTATAAAATAAACAATTATATAAAGATAATCTTTTGAATTTTCATGTTCACAAATAAAATTGTCGATAAATGATAAGTAATATTTATTTCAATACTTTATAAACATTTTAATGCAGTTGATAAATTTTAATGATAATTACATAGTTTTTTATTTCGAATTTTGTATCTAAAACTCCATAAAACATAAATTTTTAACACCTTTGTGCAAAATAATTTATAAATATCAACCAAGTTTTTAATTTAATTAATAAAAAATTAAATTAAATTAAAATAAAAAAATTACACTTGTAAAATATTTATAAGAAAATTATCATTAATTTTTAATAAGATTTTCAAAACATCATTGAATTTAAATAACGCGACTGGAAATTTACGACTTGATATTGAATTTTACAACATAATTTTTAAATTTATCTTATACATTATTCCATGAATTTTTTTACTGACATGTTTATAATTTTGAATCAACTTCGCAAATTTGATATACTCAAGCAAAAAATATTTTATCCCAGAACAATTTAAAAACAGATTTACTTATTCATAGCACTTGGTAACACCGTCCAATAATTGATTAAATAAAACTTCCATTAAATTCAAATTTTATTTAATGATCGAATAAAGCTTTTATAAGCCAAAAAAAGGACATGAATAAAATATGTATAAAAATTACTAATTAAAAACAAGCATTTGAATTTTCCAGTATCGATCGTTGGATGGTACCACCGAAGCCCGAAGAATCCAGACCATCAATTTTAAGTTTGCTGTATTCATTAAAACCTTATCAGCTGACGAAACCTTATTTAAAAAATAACCACGTCTTCATAGTGTTCCTCTCGGCATTTGTTATTATCAATTTTATCCTTTTTGTGACGAGGTTGTATCAATACCGAAATACAAATTCTTACACAATGTTGGCTCGAGCATGTGGTAAGTATTACTTAATTACCAACTAAACAAATAAATAATAAATTTATTTTATAGATATAAAAAGACAAGAGGAATAATCACTTAGAAATTCTAACCCAATACTTGTCGTTATAGGTACTTTCAAAAAATGTAAAAAAAAAAAATTTTTATAATTATTTATAAGTGGGATCTACTACATTTTTGGCCATATCTAGGTAAAAAATTAACATTTAAAATTTTTTTTTTATTCTGCTTGTTTTTACGGCGGATTTATGATAACAATTATTGTGAAAGGAAAAAATAAAGATTTCGATAGCTTTTTTGCCTTTAAAAGCTGGAAAAAAAATTGGCTTTCATGTTTTTGATGGATAAAATTTATATTTTATCTTTTTTTTATGTTTTTGATAAATTTTTTTTAAAGTACATAAAAAAAAAAAAAATTTATTATGGCCCAGCATGGGTGGACCCCACTTGTAAATAATTACCAAAATTTTTTTGAAAGTTACAATCCAAAATGATCCCTTAAATTGGGTAACAATTATATAACAATTATAACAATTTATCTGTTCCCCAACGTCTTTATTTTTACTATTGACTAAAAATTACATTAATCTTATTTTTATAAAATTAAAACTCATATTAGTTACCCGGAAAAAAGAAAACTCGAAAAATTACAGTATATAATGTAACGTGGCGCTTTGTGATGAAAACTGGAAAAATTACTCTGAATATTAAATTAAAAAATTGAATTTAGAAAAATATTATTTCAAACTGTAATTTTTCTACACAGAAAAAAAAAAAGTAACTTAATTCAAGAGAAAAATTCTTGAACCAAGAATATAATTTTGAAGAGGGTTATTGTCTTGAATCAAGACGAAAAATTCTTGAATTAAGTAAAATTTCCTTAAATCAAGAAAAATTTTCTCAAATCAATAATTTTTCTATTCAAACCAAGAATATTAAGCTCTTCAAAAATATATACTTGATTCAAAATCTTTTTTTTTTCTGTGTAGTTTTGATTACGACAGGACCGATTTTACATTTTATACTGTAATTTTTCGAGTTTTCTTTTTTCCGTATATTTATAAAAAAAAAAAATTCAATTTACGCTAAAAATATGAAGAATATTAAAAATTTAGAGAGTAAAATATTTTTCCATTAATAATAATATTTAATCCTTATTCCTCTTAAAATATATAAAATTAATAATTTATAAATAAAGGGAATTCGAAAATATTTAAAATAAATAATGAACGGATAAGTAAATAAATGAATATACGAATGTAATATTTATTCACAGGGCAATGTTTAAATTTTGATTGCACGTTTATATTAATACTGATGTTACGACAGTGCATAACATTCCTGCGTACACATGGATTTAATTCGATTTTACCGTTGGATCATCACATTTACCTGCACAAAATGGTTGGCGTTACGATTGGAGTGATGGCTGTCGTGCATACCGCAGCGCACCTCCTAAATTTTGGTAAAATTTATTGATCAGTATATATTACGACGTTACGATGTTGTTAATGAGAGATTCCCGTACATGATGGCCGATTGGTGCGTATGGGCATGGAAGTATGAGTGTATGTGTGTGCATGTGCAATGTGGGCTGTAAGGGATCAAAAGAGAATAATACGTAGCATTTACTTGACTGGTAATTTTGATGTTAGGTATGGTTGTGATCAACGATGAAGTATTAAATAGCTCGCACTACACGATGTCAGAGTGGCTTTTGACGAGCAAACCAGGACTCTTTGGTCTAGTGGGTGGTGGAGCTAATCCAACTGGTGTTGCCTTGATCGTTATTCTCTTTATTATGACTACATGCTCGATGCCCTTTGTTCGACGTGGCGGAAGCTTTGAGGTATTTTCAATTAAACTCAATCAATATTTATTTATCTGTTAATTCTCTTATTCGATTTAAAACTTCAATTTTAGGGTAATTTAATATTGCACTGAAAAAAAAGTTTTTTTATACCCGGAATACTGAATATTTTTTAGTCGAGTTTTCTTGTACGAAGTAAAAGTCAATAAGTTAAATATTTTAGATTTAAGAAAACTGGTATTTTAAATCTGAGAATACCAAGTTTTTTAACAGGACTAAAACTAAATTCTATGTTACCATAGCAACCGTGACGGTGGGACCACTATTTTGTCATTTCCCTCCAATCTACAGTGTACGCGTGTTTTTGAGTTATTAGTTTACCTCGTGCCTGAGTCTACTTACCTAAATATTTATTTGTGTAAATTAAATAATTTATAAATTATAAATAAAAGTATTAATCATCAATATTACTTCCCCTTACTCCCTTACTTATATGAATTCTTGGATGCAAAAGAAGTTGTCAGAATGAAATTTATCATCTCCAACAAATTTATAACTCATTGTAGCAATACATTCTTTCCTTATAATCAACTTTTATAATAAGGTAAAAGACCCAGCTATTTTCACTGGCCTAGTTGTTTGACACTTGCAATTCTATTCTAATTAAAAAAA
>CAJNRD030001120.1:13746169-14007891 GCA_905319865.3 Cotesia congregata
AAAATGGCCGCTTCCCGCACGGAGGGGAGAAAAATAGTATTCTCACCACGGGCAGGAAATAAGAAAGCCTCAGATCACATGTTTGTCGACCTCGGCTTCGCCTCGGTCAACAATTACCTGTAATCTGAGACATTTCTTATTTTCCTGCCCCAGGTAAGAAAAATACTATTTTATACGCCCTTTTGGCATGGAACCCTATCAAACTGCTGTAATACGCCCTTTTGGCATTAGGCACGCGATATCTACACAGAGAAAAAATTTGTTTTGAAAAAAATGAACCATGTAATAAAAAATAAAATTGTTAACAATTTTCAACAAATTAGTTTATTGTCTCAACAATCTCAATTTTTTTTTTTTTAATTTTTTCTCTCAGTATTTATACTATGTCTTGCATTTACCTTTATGTTTTATGTACAGAACCCCGTTAATGACTACAGTTGGGTTCATTGCTCATATTAAATTAATAAATAAATGAGTCGAATTGGTCGATAACTTCAGAAATAACAATTCAAAATTTTTAAAAAATATATTCACACTTTTACTGATTTTTTTTATAATAAATTCTGAACAAAATGATAATTTATAAAAATGTTTACAAATTACATCTAAAATCTCATTAAATAAGCTTCAATCTTTCTTAATTTTTTTTTTTAAACAAAAATTGTAAATCTTTCTATTCATTTGATAAAATTTTACTACAAAGATCTTATAAACTTTTGTTAACATATGGTAAAATTTTAATTATTTAGCAACATATTTTTTTATAAAAAAATCTAACAATGAATTATATTTAATTTTAACATATTAATTTATATAATTGAAACCTTTATCCTCTTTATTGCATGAAATATTTCGATTATTTATAATAATTCTATTTGGCAATTTATATTTAAACTATTAAAAAAATATAAAGCAAGTGATGTGTACTAAAACATTAACAGTCACATTGTTTTAAAATACCTCTGCTTATATTAACAATGAACACTATTATCATATTAGAGTACATGTGGCTGCACATAAGAGCCGTAGGCGAATGGACTAATAGTTTGTACGCGTACTTTGAAAAGGAGCAGCATAAACTAGAGCGCGGAGATGCGATAGCCATCGAGGGATTTGGTTCATCCTCAACTAGGTAGGAATCTGTAGCTTACAATAAACTCATTATTACTACAATTATTAAATTATTATTATGATTTTTAATTACCTAGTGGAACAATGGATTTAATTTATAACTCTTTCATTATTCAAATATTATTAGACTTCCACAATCGACATCGACAACAATAGAAGAAGAAGAAGACAAAGTTAAAGTTATAAACGAATCCCAGGGCGATCCTAGGGGCTTCGACAATCCTCTTTTTGTTAGTGACAGTGATACGTTGGTGTCCAGCTCAAATATTACTGGTATGATCAACACCACCGCCAACACAGCTACTGTCAACCCAGATGGTAACTAACTAAAATTTAAATAACTTTTCGCATCATTTATACCACTTATCATTTATTTTTATAAAACTTTTGGTTTTTCATATTACTCTTCATTTATTTTACTTCTAGATACTTTTTTTTAGATATATAATGTGCATTTTACATCAAATGAGATGGCTTTTCAAGTTTTATTTTCTTTTATCGAATTTTTATCTTTTTATTAAAAATTATTTTTAAAGGTAATTATATAAAAGTGGGGCTATATCTATTCTCAATTATAAAAAAATCGAAAAATAGACTAATTCATGGTCTTCTTTTTAACATGTTCTATTCCTTTGCTGATTAAGGACGTTCATAGACAAGAAAAAGACACCAATAGGTTACGGCTATTGGTTTTTTTCTCACACACTAGTGCTGCCTCTCTTTACAGACTATCGCTCACTTACTTCCACTCACGTAAAATATCGAAAGTCACTAACTTCAAACATTTTTTATAAAAAAATAAATACCGCTCGTTTATGTTATTTTTGATAAAAAAAATACTTGTTATATCTTCAATTAATGATTCTCAGTTTTTTAAAACAATCGTAAGAAAAGTGCGATTGATATTTAATAAAACGTTCGTTTAAACGTCGATCAGCATAGGGTTTGTTTGTAAAATATACAAATTTTAAATGCTAATATTTCAAAATTTAGTGCCGCAAAGACTATTTAAAAAAAATTTCTGCGTATACACAGAAAGAAAGATTTCTTGATTGGAGAACAAAATTCTTGGCTCAAGTAAATTTTCGGTCGCCCCAAGGAAAACCGAAGTTGTCTTGGCCGAAGTAAAAATTTTTCTTGAAATTCTATTCTTGATGAAAGTAATTTTTTCTTAATTCAAATTATCATAAATAACTTGATACAATAAATTTTTATATTTGATCAAGATTTTTAGATACTTTAGGGAAGCAGCGCCACCTACTTCAGCTGAGGAAAGAAATTTTCTCGTGAATATTTGATACCCATTTTAGATTATTTTAGCGCGCAATTATACATATTGAATGAAAAAAAAATGATTCTACAATTTTTGATCTTTCCATTTGACATGTAAGTCAATAGAAATATTAATGAAAATTTACTTCTATCTTTACATTTAATTTTCTGGAGCAAGAGAGAAATTTTCTCAAGACAAGAAAATTTACTTGACTTAAATAAATTGACTTTGATCAAGATACGTATTTCTTGAAGCAAGGGAATTGATTTTTTGGAATAAGTGAAATTTCTTGTGTGAAAAAAAATTTTTTTTTCGCCCAAGTAAATAATGAGGAAGAAAAATATTTTTTTTGGCTCAAGTGAACCTTTCTTTCTGTGTAGAGGATACTTATGAGTATAAGTACTCAAAATTTCAAAAAAATCTTAAGAAAACGGTTTTTCTCGGAACGAAAAACCGGTTTGATTCTAAAAAAATCGAATTAGATGAAAATTTTTGGATTTTAAAACTCCTCCAATTGAAATTTTGACCTTTACAGTCGTGAAATTTTACTTTTGCAGTCGTTTTGTCCACCAAAATAAATTAAAATGAAATCTACTTCCATTACGGTAGCCGAATGGCCTTTTTTCTTGTCATCTATCTAAAGTAGTACAATTATAAAAATAAATAATTGCTACGTCAATTTTTCAATTTTCCAGAATTTTGTGACATTAGTGAAATTTTGATAATCCCCTGTTAGTCAATTTATTTACCGACAATGGTGAAAAATTGACATTGACAAATTTCTTTTTTAAATTCTTCTACTTTAAATGCACAGTATCAAAAAAATATATCAATGTTGAAAAATGAATGCATCACACTTACATTATCGATCAAAATAAAATGAAATTCAATTTTTTGAAAATCAAACCAGTCTTATCTTTAATTCGTCAAGAAGTAGAATGAGAAAAAAAAACAAATAAATCAATTTTTTTATCACTGAAAATAGAAGCCCTACTTCTCTATATAACTTACCTTATATTAGTGAAATGTTCATTTGACGTTTCTTACCATTAATTCTTATATTTTTTTTTTCTGAAAATAAGCAGACTCGTCAAGTTAGCTAATATTTGATTTTAATGAAATTTATTTTTTAATCTTTCCTTTTTTATTGGCAACAATAAGATTATTTCTAAAAGGATTTTCTTTCTTTTAAAGAATAAATTCTCTTTTTAATCTTTGCTTTTTGATGCTTTATTTTCATACTTCCTTTATACTCTGACCCCGACTTAAATCGCCTTTTCCTCATCGAATTTCATCACTATTATCTGACATCCTTAATTTTAACTCTGACATTAAAACTTTCTCGAGTCAGTTTTAAAAAATTTACAATCACTCTATCTATATCTCAAAAAATTAACAATAGTATTTCAGAATATTCTAATTAAAAAAAAAATTAAAACGAAAAGAGTATATAAAAATTACAAAACTGTCTACTTGAACACACAATACTCTATATCGATATTTTGTAAGCATAAATAAATAATATTATTTTATATTGTAAAATCTATATCAATAGTAGATTTAAATGGACACAAGGATGCAGTGGTATCGCCGCAAGACAGAAAGCTGAGACAGCTATTTCTTACAAGTAAAATGCCTCTTGAAAAGTCGTTTTCCATGCCAGATATGCAGACTAAGCGGAAAAAACGTGAGCGACTGATAGCGTAAGTTTTTAAATAAATATACAAACCGCTGATTAAATCAAGTAACCTGACCAAACCTCATTAAAATTTAAACTTCAATTAACTTAACGTTTGGACAACTCCTACTCTAGGCTGGCAGAGTACCCGGGTTGTTATATGGATAATATACTCGCCTACCAGTTACCAGTATAGTAGATGTATAAACATATTAATCAATTTCGAGAGCTCTAATTGAAATAGTGTGTAAACTTTAAATTTTAAATAACTACCTGTACTATTACTATATCTACTGCCTATTTACTTCATTTTGCTGGGTACATAAAAAAACCACTATAATTTATAATTATAATTATAATAAAAATTATCACAATCAAAAGTATAATGACACTTTATACGGGTTTTTTATTTAATGGAATAACTCTTTTATTATTGTTACTTTTATAGACTACGTGACTACATGAGATCGGAATCAGAGAGAAACTTTGATGAAATAAAAATACGTCGTGCACGGTTGAAATCACTGGGTCTGGCTTACCTCAGCCCGCAAAATAAATCATTGGCGCAAAGTTTCAGATATATGAGAACAAAACCCACAATCATTGCATTTAAAACGCCTAGTATGGAAAATTGTGAACATGATAATCTGTCTGACTCAGGTAACGTGTCAAACTCCATACAAACATTCATATATGTTTACATATGTTGATGAATATATATAAAATATATATATATATATATATATATTGTACAGATATAGATATATGTAATGACGAAGCTTTATCATTGTTAGTGTATTCTGTTTCCAAAATTAACAAACCCATTAGCAGTTTCCGTGTTGATAATCCGGTTACCCAAAATAATTATACCTATTTATTTATACAAATTTATTATATATAGGTATTTAATAGGTAGATAATTAGTGTATTAGTGTGAGACTAAATATAATGTGTATTAAAATATTTCATTAAAACACGTGTTTAAATTAATCAAGTTGGATTAAGTGTTTAATTATATTGATATTAACTCATGATTTTGTAATTAATTAATTTATAAATTTTTTTTTTAATAGTTTTTAATTATTTTGAACTAAATTATAATTTAAAAAAAAAAAAATTATTTAGGGTTTGCTCAAAATTTTAAACTGTTCAATTTTATTTTTCTTGTCTTAATAATTTTTTTATAACTTTAATTAATATCAAAGTGGTTTATGTCTACTTTTCGGTATGTAAATTACCTAAAAACTTTTAAAGTGCTTTACTTGAATGGTTTTTAAAATGTTGAGCGACCCTTGAAAAATTTTTAATCGAGATGATTACATTGAAAATTTTTCTAAAAGTGGTTAATTTAAAATGAATGAATTATTTTTATAAAGTTTTTTTGATAACACAATAATTAATAAGATAAATAAAATGTTGTTGTGAGCATAATAATGGATTAGTGATATATTTTTCAAGGCTCTGCAGATAAAGATAAACGGAAAGCGAGCATTACAATGACATTAGCGAGTAGTGCAGCTGCTGAAGAGGGTCGGATGCAGAGTAAAATTGTGGAATTTTCACAAAAAAATAATGGCATAGATACCAAGAATTTAAGTGAACATCATGCGATAAATTATCTCGTTGGTAAACCGCTCGAAGTGAGTTATCTTTTTATACCTTTTTTAGTTATCTATTTATAGTAAAGTTTTTTAACTTTCCGCTGGGAAATTGAAAACTTTTTAGGGGAAAGGGAAATAGAGTTATTGGTTTGAATTCAATTGACAAAAATAATATTTCATAACAAGTATCAGGTTACTCTGCGATTGAAGCATTATTTTTTATTGTTTTCGAGATTATCTCTTTAATACATGCGCGGATTTACCGAGAGGTAATTTTTTTTGAATAAATTAACTAATTGGAATTATTTTTACCTAATCTGAATGAGAGCTTTTAGACTAATATTTTATTTTGTTTTAAGATCAAAGTATCATTTTTAATTATAATGAAGACATAGAGACTTACATTTTTTGTTGAAGTTATTTTATAAAATATTTTTAAAACTCATTTTTTTTTATAATAATTATTTCAATCCTTTTTATTTATTTTCAAAATATGCAATAGTTGAAAATAAATATCGGTTGAATATTAATAAAAATTAAACTATTTTTAATAGTAATTTAAAAAGATTTTTAGATTTATATCTAATTATATGTTAAAGTCATTCGATTAAATTAATTTCTACTAATTAAAACAGGTTTACTTAAAAGAAAAATTTTTATCGTTATTTCGCTTGATATTTGAAAGAATAATCTCGTAATTAATTTTATCTCTCTTAATTTATTCTTACTATATAGAATAGTAAAAAAAAAAACGTTTAAATGTATAAGCGTAAAGATAAATGTAATAGTGATATTTTATTGATAACTTCACGGATTAAAATCATTTTAATGAATTCTGCAGAATTTTAGTGACCCAATTTACATCAATTAATTTTAAGTCAAACCCAATTTCAAATTAATTTTTGTTTAAATATTTAAAAACTACTAAATAGTAAATATTGTTAGAATTAATTTCCTGAGTAATGTTCCGTTAAGTCAGTAATTCAATATCCATCCATAAATATCGTGTATGTATCCATTTAAAAGAAAAAAGCTAATTAATTAATTAACTAGAAATTATATCTCTACGAGAAATCAGAAGGCTGTGACTTAATAAACTTTTTATTTCAATTAAATCATAAATAATTTATTTGACTTTAATTACTTTAAACAACAGCAGTGAAATATCCAATTTTTTAAGAGTTGTTTTCCTCAAATACTTTTATAAGTATTTGCTTTAACTCAATTATGTCTCAATATGATAAATCCATTTTTTTCATATAATCTTCCATCGTGTTATTGATACTGAAATTAACAAACGTTTGACAATTTTTATGATTTGTTTATCAAATAAATAATTATAAGGAAATAAAAATAAAATAATTCTTTTGTAAAAGTTCAAAAAACTTATGAAGGTATTCTTTTTTAATATTTCCTTGGTGCTAATTTAATTTTTAAAACAAAAAATTATCAGAAGTCTTTAATTAATTAATACTTAAAAATAATAAATTATTGGATTTATTTACTCACGGATGAACATAGCGTTGACTTTTTGCTTCTTATTGCTTCAAAATTTCCAATGCAATTATTGATCTTGCTTGAAATAATTCATGTGCTCATTTTAGGTCATAAATACTAATGTTTATCACCGCAAAAAAAAAAATTTATTGATGAACTCTACTATAATTTTGAAATAACTAATAAAAATAAGTAAATAAATTTTTGAAAAATTTTTATCCCGAAACTTTGTAATGTTAATTGTCCCGTATGAATCTTCATAAGTGCGACAATTTTTCAACATCAGAAGTTGGTACAATTTACTGTCTATCTTAGTCATATTTTTTGTATAGTAAAAAATTTTTTTGTCTCTGTTCATTTTACTCTCTATCTAACGGCTGAAAAAAATTCCAAAAAATACTTATGATTATCATTAAAATTAATTTTAAAAAATAATGCAAAGTGTTTTATATTTTATGAAAAAAATTTTTTTTTTTATTTAAAAATTAATAATTCATGAAATTTTGTTTTAAAACTTTTTAATCACTTATTAAAAATAATAGTATATGATTTTAATTTGGTAAATTTTTAGTAAATTAATAAAAATGATAAAAAAATATTTCATAAATTGAAAATAATTTAAATAAAAACTTTTTGAAATTAATCTTAATAAAAATGAAAAAAAAAAAAAAAATGATTTCATTCAATTAAAAATTTTAATATCTGTAATTTCAAAAAAAAAAAATCTGTTATGATAATTTATCTACTAAAAACTGCCAGACGTCTTTTAATTTCAAAATCATTCTTTAACGTGGTGAATAAAATTTTTTATGCTTTTATTATGATATGACACTTAGCATAATTCAACTTGAATAGTCAAAAATAATATAAAAATCCAAAATGGATAGATTTTTCTAGATGGTCCTTACGGAGCGCCATCGAGTCATATCTTTCAATCGCAACATGCCGTGTTAATCGCCACGGGAATTGGAGTTACGCCTTTCGCGTCAATCTTGCAGTCGATAATGCATAGATATTGGAAAGCGCGACACACCTGTCCGCAGTGTAAATTTTCTTGGGCAAGTGAGATCCCCGTCACCGTGATGAAGCTGAGAAAAGTTGATTTCTTCTGGATAAATCGCGATCAACGCTCGTTCGAATGGTTTGTCAATTTACTGTCTCAGTTGGAAATAGAACAAGCTGAACTCGGTTCTTCTCTTGAACGATTTCTTGAAATGCATATGTATATTACCAGCGCGCTGCAAAAAAATGATATGAAAGCCGTCGGACTTCAGCTCGCAATGGATTTGCTTCATGAAAAGGTAAAAAATCTCTTATACTTACTACTTTCTGTATGTTTTATTAGAAAAAATATTCTATACTCTCTCCCGAATTTAACTCCACAGACGTTTTTTCAATACCAAAGCGCCTTACGCTACTCAAAGAAGTTATTTGCCAAAAAAAAAATCTTATCTTTAATACTCATAATATTCAGAATTCATAATACTTGAATATATAATGAGAATTTTTATTTCGATATCAAAAAAATATTATTTTTCTCTACAGTAAAAATTTTATGCATACTTATAAAAAAATTCATTTTTTCAAAATGAATTTTTAAAGTACTTGATAAATGAAATGTGAATGAGTAATTTTTGATCGATAAAATTTAATTTAAACGTTTGTGATCAAATTGTTGAGGTATAAAGTGTAATTTATATATTTAAAAAATATCAATAAAATTTGAAATTCTTTTTCAAGTAAATAAAGGAATTCAATTGATGCATTTTTAATGAATCATAAAATTAGTTCATTCAATTAATTTATTGAATAAAAAATAATTTATTATTGGGTGTTTTTTTTTCTATGTGTGATTGAAATATTTTAAATTATTAATTCAATAGAATACTAATAAATCAAATCATTTAAATAATAAAATAAAACTTGAAAGTTAAAAAATTTGAGAATTTTTTTGTTTATTTATTCTATCAGACAGGAATTTACTAAAAATTTAAAAACAATATTAAATATTTGTAATAAATTTATATGGATTCAATAGAATACTAATAAATCAAATCATTTAAATAATAAAATAAAAATTGAAAGTTAAAAAATTTGCAAATTTTTTTGTTTATTTATTCTATCAGTCAGGAATTTACTAAAAATGTAAAAACAATATTAAATATTTGTAATAAATTTATATGGAATTTAGAAGATGAAATTGGTCTCGTTGAGTAGTACAAACTTGTTTAGTTTCATGCTATCTCTTAGTTTCAGTGTGTAAATATTGAATATTTGTCTTTTGTAGGAAAAAAGAGATTTAATAACAGGACTAAAGACACGTACAAACGCCGGAAGGCCGAATTGGGACAAAGTCTTCAAACAGCTTCAAGACCAGAAAAAAGGAAAGATTACCGTATTTTACTGTGGTCCGCCGGAGTTGGGACGAATTTTGCGCTTCAAATGTGACATGTTCGATTTCAATTTTCGGAAGGAGACTTTTTAGTTTTATAAATTCCCATACTATCTCGATTCATCAATGTGTCTAGATAGTGATTAATTGTCATTCTGTTGGCTGGAAAGTAAATTTAAAAATCTTTATAAATATATGTGTATAAAAATATAAAAAGAAGAAAAACAATTTAACGGCGTATGCTAACGGTCAATCAATGAAGAGAGATGCCTTGCATTGATAATCCGTCGATTAATAATCGCTGGTGTACACGACAGTAAACGTGAGGGTCGCGGAGACCATCAGACCAGACTAGAGCCAACAGCCAGTGCTATATCGTGTGGAGATAGGTGAGCAGTGTGTGGGTGATTTTTGGGGTGGAAATCGCTAACCGCTATACCAACACTACCAGTAGGACACCACCAGCACTACCACTAGCACTGCCATTAATCGATTGGGCAAATGGAGCAAGAGCAAACAACAAGACATTCCCATGTGACACATCATATGTATTAACGCGTCAAAGGATATCCTCAGGACATATCTGTGTATAGAGATGTATACGCCGATTTGTGCTTGAGAGTTAAATTATATGAGACAAATAAATCATTCGTTGTGCAAGGTAAAAGTTGTCAAACATCATCAAACAAATCTTCATCATTCTGTCTCTCACTCCCTCGAGATTTAATCACCGTTTGATTTATTTTTTATTCAACATTTTTTGTTTTATTATTTGTTATAAATTTATCTCCACTCTTTCATTCTCCGCTTGACTGTTCTCTCTAGAGTACATTGTTTTTATTTTTTTTTTTTTTTTTTTTTTGAGTAATATAATTATTTGAGCTTTTTCATAACTTTCGTGACTTCATGCATGAGCCAAATTGTTAATAGTGCAATCAGCATTCGTGCTTGACATTCCGTCATTACAATCTATATTTTATTTTATTACTGTTTACAACCTTTTTTTTTTTTTTAATTTATTAAAAAATGAAAAAATATTCCTGGTTGATATGTTTTGTCTGATGGTGGAACTGTGTATGATAAACTGAATATTAAAATTTTTAATTTACTATCAGAAAACAACATCCTTCATTCTTTTTTTTTTTATGTTTATTTTTTGTTTTTACTTTTTAATACATACACCTTTTTAGTAAAAAATAGGAATGAGTGTACAAATCTGACAGATCATAATATTTGAGATACTTTTTGTGGGATATAACGATAAATAAACGTTGAATATACGTATATATATTTTATATAATTATAATAATTTCAGTTTAACTTAAAATAATGTTCATTTATCGCATTATCCATGTAAATATTAATACGACTAGATAAATTTTTCTTTCTGTTAACTCTTGTTTTAAATACTTAAAAAATATGGAATAGTTAATAAATAATTAGTAATGCTTTACCTTATAGTAAGATTACGAGTAAGTAAATTACCGATAAGTTGACATTAGCATTGAAGCTTGGTTGCAGTGTGTTATGCTGAACTCACACGGATTCTGAGACCACGGTTCGCCGTCGATTTGTACCGCACAAGAATCCAATAATTTAATCTACAAGTATTAATAATTTATCGAATCAATCAACTGTTAAACATTGTTATAATCCATCAATAATTCATGATATTCATATTATATTAATATTTATAAACCTATATATGTATATGTACATATTATTATTAGTATTACTACCGTGACTGTTTTAGCCTGACCCAATCTATGTGGTTGTGACATACCAACTTGTAACTGAGCAATATGGAATGATGAATAAAGTGCGCATACCTCAAGTTTACCATCATTAATACTTTGCATACCGACGCCTTCATTACCTGACAAATTCAATAATTAAATGAAAACCATTCTCATTTGTAAAATAGTAATTTTATTATTATTGTAGTTGATGACTTTTTTTTATTTAAAATTTTAGGTAATTATTTACAAGTGGGGTCAACCCCAAAAAAACACTCCTCTTTTAAACTACCTCACTTTACTTCTACCTACCTAGAAATAACCTGTAATAAGACTTTGAGAAGAATTACCTGCTGAAATTGTTACTTCTTCTAGCTTACAAATTTTTAAAAATCAAGTGTATTATTATCTATTGAATCTTGATAAAAAAAAATTCAATTCTTAGATTTATGAATCTGAGATGGTGATTAAAGTCATTGAAACAAATTGTACTATTAGCTTCAAACTAATCATTATCTGATGAATTGGTATATTTTAATATTGTTAATCAAATGTTCATTGTTCTATGTACTTACGATTGTATTTATCTGCTCTTCTTAATCTTATTCAATATGTATTGAAATTGCCATTTGGCTTGAGCCTTGGCATTAATAAACCAAATTCTAAATTTTGGGCCAATAACAAGGTGAAAAAATTTTTTTTGTTCTGCTTGTTTTTACGGCACATTTATGATAAAAATGTCGTAAAAAAAAAAAAATAAAGATTTCGATAGCTTTTTTGCCCTTAAAAATTGAAAAAAATTTTTGGCTCTCATGTTTTAGGATGAAATTTTTATTTTATTTTTTTTTGTTTTTTTTTTTTAATCCATAAAAAACGAACATTTTAAGAAAAAAAATTGATCAAAAAAAAAAAAAAATATGACATGAACTAGCATAAGATTCCACTTGTAAATAACTACCAAATTTTATGTATTCGAATTCATACATGATATAAAAATTTAAAAATATACTGCATGTTTTTTTCCAACACTTGAAAAATAAAAAAAAAAATTTTTTTTTTTAATTAAAAAAAAGCCATTCTCAAATATCAGTAAAAAATTAATAAATAAATTTTACCCTGGAGTCCTAAGTCCCAAAGTTTAACTCCGGCACCCCAATATGGAATATTAAGTACAACAATACTTTCTGTCGATGGTAAATCAACTTGTTTACCATCTAAATATACTTCAATACGTTTATCCAAGTCTTTACATTCTCTTTCTACAACTTGCTGCGTTCCAAAACACAAGTACAACAACTAAAAACAAAAAATATAAATATAACTCTGTACAGTAGTTTAAACTTATTGACCTCGTAGTACAACATGAGTAATTTTACGATAGACTTTCTATTTAGTACAAATGATAAACCGCGGTTTGTAAATCATCGTACAACAGAGCAATTAGATGTATTTGTATCAGATGGTACGATCTTGTAATAAATTTTAAAGTAAAATCCAAAAATAATAGTACTGTTTTACGATTATCTACAAACCACTAGTATATCATTCCACTAATCGCAGTAGCCGTATATGTCCGTCCCTACACTGTGTAAATACATACATTCGGTAAAATAGCTGTACATGTAATAAAATTCAGCTAGTGTAATTAATATTTAAAATATTTACCTTGTTGAAAATTCTATGGCTAAATAAATAAAATCTACTTTCTCTGGCTCGATGAAAATTCAAAGCGACTTGTGCATCAACTCCCACACTCATGTAATTGTACATGAATTTACGTTGTTGTGAGCCTCTGAAACCGAGACTCCGTCCATCATACTGCAATGTAACTGTCCATCTATAATTTTAAAAAATTAATTTTTTAATTTTTCATGAGAAAATTTTTTAAATAAAATTATATTTAGTGTCATGAATATAAATTGATGAGATGACTCATTACTGAGTAATTGACATTTCATAGGAAGCTTCAGTAATTTCAACTTGAGGTATAAATTTGTAATTAAATTTCAACAAAGAAACGGTTTAATGAATTTATAATTAACATTGAACGGTTTTGTTATTTTATGGAAATTATTTATAGAAATGAATAGAAGCCAATACAATGTAGTATAAGTATCTTTAAAGAAACAGAAGCTATTGTACATACATAATTAGAATATGAGTTTCAAAGTATAAAAACAGAAATAATATAAAACTTGCACTATGTGACTGCCGTGACTTGTGAATTATAAATAATTAAAATTTTGCTTTATTAAATAATGACTTTTGTTAAATTGCACTGTACTTTCTTAACTATTGACGTTTTTAAAGATATAAGCTCATCCCGATGTTACGCTCACCAAGAGCTTTCATTTGAGTACCCACATCAATTTTTCATATATTTTATATATTTATATATTTCACAAATACCATATATATAAAATATATGAAAAATGTCATGTGGGTACTCAAATGAAAGGTCTTGATGAGTGTAACATGGAGATGAGCTTATATCTTTAAAAACATCAATATTTAAGAAAGTACAATGCAATTTAACGTAACTAACAAATGACCTTGCATCTTGTGAACTATTGACATTTTTTAAAATATAAGCTCATCCCATTGTTACACTCATCAAGACCTTTCATTTGAGTACCCACATGCATTTTGATATATTTTTCATATATACATATATATAATATATATATAAATATATGAAAAAGTGATGTGGGTACTCAAATGAAAGGTCTCGATGACTATAATGTCGGGGTGAACTTATATCGCTAAAAATGTCAATAGTTCTCAAGATACAAGGTCATTTCTTAATTATGTATCTAGAAATAGAGAATTTTCCAATGCAGCCCAAATACGTATCATCATAAATTGACTATCAGTGAGAATGATATGAAATCTTAAAAAGGCACAAATTAAAATCAAGACTTTTCAATGACACTAAATATAATTAGAAAAAAACCGATTTTATCATATGACTATTTTAAACACAAAATTTTTCTTATTCTCTTAATAATATAGATAATGTATACCTATCAAGTTTAACCGGGCGTGCATCTTGAATACTTTGTAAAATTTTCGTAGCTTCAACACTTGAGTCATACTCGCTGCCCCAGCCCAGTACACGAGATAAATCATTCCCAGTACCTAGAGGTAAAATTGCAACGGCGGGCACCTGCTGTAATAATTAAATAAATTTCTGGTCAAAATATTGAATCTATAGTACTAAATTCTCCCGAAATCTATAAATAATAACTAAGAATATTGAATATTGTTTGTATAATCTTAGAGAACGACTATGTACCATTCTACCCTCAGTAGTACCTTTAAACGGAGTTTATGAATAGAATTTAATAGCCATGCGACAGTTCCATCGCCTCCAGCGACCAGAACATTGCACGATTTGTCGCCTAACAAACGACACCACTCCAATGCTGCCACCGGGTCACGTTCCGAGAGGTCTACGACCTGTGATGGATTTAATAATCGCCGAAACATTGACAGAACCATTGCTCCATCATTGTTACCGGACTTTTTATTCGCTGTAATCGATAGAATTACCAATATATAAATATGCTTATAATAGATTACGACGTTATAATATTAATAAATAATGATAATTGATTAATTAATTAATTAATTAATGCAGTCGGCAATGTCAATGCTATTAATAAATTTACGGCCTGTACCACCAGACAATTAAATTTAATGTGTAGTTGTTTTAATAATTATAAAGGTAACGGAAATATATACCAACGACTATCAGTGGTTTCCAATCACTCCATACAGGTGGTATAATCGATCGTAACTGCAGACGTCGACGTACTGTACGTCGCCTGTTTACAACTTCCAAACTTCCTGGTGGTATTATCATTAATTTAAACTTCCCAAAGTCACATATCTGTTGTAATAGAATGATAAATTAATCTCCATTAAAATTCATATTCCAAGTTTTACAATGTATAAACACTCTTGCCAGTTAAGAAGGTTTTTTTCCCAAACCTGAAACTTATTTCAACAGACAAGAAACGCCTTACCTCGTTGATCTTCAGCTTGCAAGCTTCGTGAACACACTTTTGACACCAGCAGCAGAACCAATCAACCAGTCCCGGCTCTATGTCACACTCTTCATCACATACTTCGCACATCGCAACAGTCGGCAAATTTCCTATTGTTAAAAAAAAAAAAAAAAAAAAATGAAAATAAATTTATTGCGTTTGTAATTTCTGAAAAGGAAACTGTGGAAATTTGATTTGTTTTTTAACAGAGTTTTTCTGTTTTTTTATAGGCTTACAAATAAAAATAGACTGGTACCATGAATCCAGTGATGCTTCATAATCTCGGTAGATTGAGTTATTGCTTTGCAGACCAATTGTTTGTCTGCAGCTTTTATACATCCTGTATCAGCGCATACACCACATGAATCACAAAGAACGCTTTTTGTGTTAAGTAATAGAGACTCGCAGATACTGCAGTAATATGCCTGCAAATAAAAATTTTTCCATTTGTTAACTATTTATTTATCAAAATTTTAGACCCTGAAGCCTTAGCTCCCTAAGGGCCTTACATATAAATCAATACATACACGGAGAAAATTTTATAGTAGAGTTTATCATCTAGTTATGTTAAAATCTATTAACTGAATTCGAAAGTAGTAAATATTATTTAAATAATTAAGTAAACCATCTGAATTGTTGTATTTACCATCCTGATGGTAACTACTACTATTATGATGGTAATCAGTAATAATAACTGTTATTATTTTAATTAGTTATTACTATTATCAAAATCGTTATTTCTAATATAACCTGATGGTTATAGTTACCATCAGTAATAATAATAACTACTATCTAAGCTAGTAAAAAATTTTAATAAATTTAAGAATCTGCGTTACCGCGGATGCATTTCTGAATAAACTAAAAGCAGCTGTAGTGCACAAAAAATCGGGATTAAATTCGGATTGAAATTATATTTAAATTTTTATTTGTTTAAAATAAGTTTCAACGTCGAATTTTTGAAAAAAAATTTGAAATTTCCAAAAAAATAAAAATTTTCAATAAAATTCAAATTAAAAAAAAATTAAAATTTCAAAAAACAAATTTTAAATCTTCAAAAATATCAAATTTTCAAAAAAAAATTTTGAAGGGAATTTAAAATATTTTAATATATTTCAAAGAAAAAAATTTACATTAGCTAAAATATGGATGTAAATAAAGAATTTAATTAAGTAAATTTATATTATTTTTTCTTTCAGAATTTTTACAATCTGAGATGGTTACAGTTACCATCTTCGATTGTAACAGTTATAATTTATAATAATTACAATTAGTATTTTTGATAGTAATCGTTACCATTATTACTAGTAACTATTACAATTGTCAATGATACAACCTATTATTTTGTTACTAATTAATTTTATTACCATTTTAGATAGTAGGAGTTACTATTTTAGTATAGTAGGTAGTATAATTAATTTTTCTCCGTGTAGTAATAATAAAATTTGTTATCAGTAATGAAAATAATAATAATACAGTAAGAATAAGTAACGTTGTCTCAAAGTAAAGTCCATCTAAGTAAGTGTAGTAATAATAAAATTTGTTATCAGTAATGAAAATAATAATAATACAGTAAGAATAAGTAACGTTGTCTCAAAGTAAAGTCCATCTAAGTAAGTAAGTTTACCATCTAATGACTCTAGTTCATGAAACAAAAGAAAAGAAGAAAAGAAAAAATATAAATTTGAATAATTAGTAATTTGAACAGTTATGTAATGACAATGACAATTATTTATCATCATCTTTATCTACAAAAAACTTGTAACACTTTGATCGAAATTCATTGTAATCAGTAATCGTCACAATCTCCTCCGGTAACTATGTATTTATTAAATACACAGTATTAATTAATATTAAAGTATTTGATAGTTTGACCTTTAACACAACAAATTTATAAAATGCCATATCAAAAGTTCAACTGAGTGTCCTACTTTTTAATTAATATAAAAACTGTTTTAAAAATAATTCTTGAGATTAAATCAATACTATTAAAAAAAATTTGTTTACAATATATTTTTAATTACTAAACATTTAATAAATTCCAATCAAAACTTTTAATTAAAATATTTTATCAATTTAGTAATTTATGATCATTTTTCAGCCATGTGAGAATAATTCTTTTCAATTATTTAGATGTCGATAGGTTGTTGATTGGCTATTAAAATTATTTATTAAATAATAATGAGAGCAATGGAGAATACTTAATTTTTAAATGTGAAATTTTCTTGTAATAATTTTCTACCTCTGCTTAACATTATTTTAGGAATTCCGATAAAATACATGGAATACCTCTCATGACTTGTTAATTTAATCAAGTATATATTTATATATATATATTCAAAGAAACCTACCTGAGTAACAAGATGGAAAAAACCAATTAACATTTTTTATACTTTAATATTGAAATTAATTTTTATTTAAACTACTAATGAATTAATATAAAATTAATCCTTAATTAATTAATATTACCTTATTACTACTACTGATAATAGGGGTCCAGCTATGATTCTTGGAGACATCTCTTATTGACAAACAGTTGTCTCTCATCAAATATCTTACGAGATTTACTGTCAGTACGTAAATAATCATTGTTGACACTGTTGGAATAATTACGTTGCAGAACCCAGAGTCCCACATGATGATTTTATTATTTAAACCTCCTGTAATTAATATTAAACATTGATAACTGAGTTCATTGAGTATTAAAAATTAATATGAATGAAAATTTTCAACTTTTTCATTGATTGGGAGTATGAAAGTTATTTCGTGAAACTCGAGTCTAAATTGAACCAAATATTTATCAATTTAATAAATGAACTATAAAATAATTGATAAGTTGAAATAATAATTCTCGATTTGATTGTCAAATTCAATCATTTATTTTTAACTCTTATATAAAATCAGTAATTGAATTATTTGAAATCGATATTATTTTATTTAATACTCAACTTTACAGATTTTATTTTCGTAAAATTTTGTAAGTTATTCCAATTAACGATATAACAATTAAATAAAATTGAATTTTAATTTAATTAGAACGTTTATAAAAAAAAATGAAAAAAATTTCATAATTAAATTATATGACATTAAAATTAGCAGTCACATAACCATTTTTTAATTTTTTTTTTTAACAAATAGAATTTTTCCAAAAATTTATTTTTAAAAAATTGCATTTTTTATTTTTTAAAATTTCTACATGACAATTTTTTTTTCTACTTTTTTTTGCCATAATTTATTTATTAAAAAATTATCAAATATCTGCTAAATTAATTTTCATTTAAATTATAAGTAATTATTAATTGTTCAACACTTTTGATAAATTTTTATATAATTGTTATAAAGTTTAAAAATTAAAAATGAATAAAAATAACCTGATTTCTAATTAATTGCATGAATAAAACTTTTATTAACGCTCTATTGATCACGTCATATTAATAATCAATAAATATTTATTCATTTGGTCAATTGTTTGTAGTGTTGGACCATAACAAAAATATCAACCATAAAACAGCTGATCGCACTGACAACTGAACTGACAAGTGACTGTTTACTCCGGTCTGCAGTTTATCCAAAACAACGATAGCGAATCTAGCAAATACTGGAAAGGAGCGGGAAGAAATAAACTATTTAAACTTGTGTTGCATTACAAAAAATTTATTTTCTTTTTATTTTTTATTATTTATAATATAAATTTTTGTGATAATGGAAATTACAGACCCGACAACTTTTTTTATTTTTAATTTAAATAAATAAATATATAAAGAAAAATGTATGCGAGGAATTATAAAAAATCTGTAAACAAGTGGGGGTTTTAAAATGTAATAGTATCCTGTTATATGTTATTTGTTTATAAAAGCAAAAAAATTGTTGTGTCTGCAGTTTTCAGAATCGTATATTTTTTTTTTTTTTGCAAATAATGTGACTGTACAAATATTATTTAGCATACATAAAATTGCAGCATGAGATTCCCATCGATATTAATCTCTTAAAATTATATAAAAATTATTTATTAATATCTATTTGTGCGAATTAATCTCATGGTTAAAAATAATTTAGGATCAGAAAAAAGTAAATTAATTTTTAGTAAAAGTCTAGTCAGATTTCAATTACTGTTTTGTTTAATTTTAAATTTTAATTGTGCGTTTGGTACAGTTACTCCTGTATAGTATCTGATTAATTTAATAATCTACATTTCAATTTTAAAATAAAAAAAATTATAAACGTACATTTCATATGATAAAATAACAGTAATTCTTAGTCAATAATTATTATTAATCATAAATTGCAATTTACAATCATATTTAATTAATAAATTTAATTGAATTTTGTCCGATAAAATTCACAAATTGAAAATACTTCAAAAGCCGATTTTCCTAATTATAAATATAATTTTACTCACTGGAATGATAAATGAAATTTAAACTACAAACTTTTTTTGATCCTAAATTTTTGTAAAAAAAATAAAATAATTGAGCTTGTCACATAAAATTACAAAATCACGTCACACGCACACATAAATAAAATACAAAAGTATAAAAATTCTTATCAATAAAACTTAATAACAAAAATTACTTAAAATCTACATGAGTATTATGAGAAAAGAAAATTCGACCGAAGACTTTAATTTTTTATAAAAATAAGTCTAGATCGTCTAAATGGAAGATTAAAAATTATAAAAATATAATGCACCGTCTTTGACAATAAAACAGATAAAATTCTAATGATAAAAGTAAAAAGAAATTTTTACAATTAGTTTGATATGTTATTAATTTAAAAGTACTATTTGAACGTAAATATAATTTTACTGTGTACTGTTAGCAATAGCAAGTTTATGATTATTCAACCAAATGTATTGACAAAGCCTACTACTCTGATATTATAATAAATTCAGTACAATTGATCAATACATACTATTAAATATTATTAATAATAAAAAAATTCATCCAAATGTCCACACTTTGGCAAGTAATAAATAAGCGTAGTACTCTATAAAATGCATATTAAAACATACTTTTTTGTTCTTCATATAAAATACTAAGTACTAAATTCCGTTGGGAATGTCATGTGTTTGCAGCAAAATTGTCTATCGTACAATCAAAATTAATAATTATTATTATCATAATTTCATAATTTTTTACGAATTTTAAAATATTTTTTTTTTTTTAGCAAAATTTAAAGCTACTTTTGATTGTACGTAGAAAAGGCAAAGTACGGTATTTTTGGCTGATGCATAACACCATATAATAATGATATTTTATCTTGCATTAAGAATCTTCGTTACTCATGAAAGTAAATCTATCAACGACGACCATTGATTAATTTTCAATAATTATCAAACTTATGGGATGACGTTAATCTCACAGTGATGATCGAAATGTATATTATAATACTGCCAAAGTTTTGTTAACTTTTTATTAACGTTTAAGTTTTGTTAACGTTTTATCTTATAATTTTAATATCATGTAAACTGTCAAATTTTCCGATACATTAGCATCACGTCAGTCAACGTTAAAAAGTTCATAAACATGTAATCCATAAGTTATAATAATAAATAAAATAAACTTTAATCTGTAAAAAATAAATAAAATAAAACAAAATATAATAACGTTGCTTTTATGTTAGTGATAGATTAGTTTCCTGTTAACTTAGATTCATCAATGCATATCAATTTAACATTTTACTTATACGCTTTTGATCATCTATCTATCTAGAGACTGTACTCGACAGTAGTCTTTCTTTTTTCCAAATTTTTCATATCATAATCTCCATTTAAAAATTTATTATTATTTAAATATTTTTTAACGTGACTGAACACGAGATATTGATAGTTTAATAGTAATAGTGTAATAATAATAAAATAAAATAACTGACGGCCGTTAAACAGACGTCTCAGAGTTGAGTCTCAGTAAAAATTTGTTTGATTTTGGATGTGCTAGTTGTTCGGTGAGTGTAAAATGCGGCAATCTGTATGCCGTACAGAGCAGAGCAACTTCACCTTGCCGCAATTGAAATTCACAGCCAGAAGCAAGTGGTCTTGATGGTAATTCTCCCTCGCAAACTAATGCCCAATTGTGTGAACTTCTCTGACGTTCTTTTTCATTCGACAGTACGGGACTCGCAGAGAAGAAAGGTTCCAGGAAAGCTTTCGGCGCGGCGTCCTGCGCTAAGCAGCGCGCTAGCCGTCCCAGAATCGACTCCACTGAATGTCTCGGCTGCTGTCTGGTGACCCTCAGGTATTTCTGCAGCGCGCGGGCCATCGAGGGAAAAACGGCTTGTGCAGCCTCCATGGGATCCATCGGACCGGGGTTTGGTGCCAGCTCAGATTCCGAGTGCAGTCTTTTAATGTGCGCAAAAGCTTCTTCGGCAGCGGTGATTAATCTTGCACGACGTTTTCTCACTCGCCTGTCATAGTCGTGTTCCTCGTAGAACCTCTCGTTGTGACTTGAGTCTCTTCTTCGAGCTTGAGCGGCCAGCATTGCCCTGTCGCCACCACCTCCACGTTGCTGCTGTCCTGGCGTCATATTAACTCCACCATCAACGTCGTAAAATTTAAAACTTGATGGTTTCCGTCCTGATTTTGATACTGGTAATCGATCCAAGTAAGGGTTATAAATAGGAAACTCTGAATAATATCTCTCAAGCACCCAGACCGCAGCCCGTTGAATTGATAATTGCCCGATGGCGTAAGAACGCGACTCACCATCTGGTGATCTTACAACTTTCAAGTAGTAGGTCGGTTGAAGATGACGAATTTCAATCAAAAGTACTGCTATATAATGAATAAATAAAAGAGTATCTGCAAAAGTTCCTGCATAATTAACTAGACTTTTGTACTCTGTTTTTTCTCCATTAGCAGCTGTCTTGGCACTTTCTGTAACCTGAAAATAATCAAATTAATTATTACAATTTCCGGGCATTAAATTATTATTATTAATTGAAGAAATGAGGGAATGAGAATGTTGTGAATTAATGTGAGAATGAATTACATTTTCCAAGATAAAATTACATTAAACTTTAATCCTTTCACTTAATTATATAAATACTTTCAATAGAAAAAAAAATATTTTAAAATTGAAGCATAGGGTAAATGTTCCAGTAGTTGACTGCTTTCATAAGAAAGTCCAAAAAAATTGTGAGGCATGTTAAAGTATGCATTTGGTTTTTTCTATTTATTTTTTTTATTTTTTCCAAAGCAATATCGATGATCTAATTAGCAATTTGTCCAACTCCTAATTTTTTTCAAGGGTGATTTTTGAACATTTTGATGTAGCAATAGTCCAACTATAAATTATTTGAATGATTTAAACCAAAATATTAAACCTGTATTAGATATTAATGATATTGAATGGTTTTTAAAGTGATAATAAATTTTGAACTAATTGTTTTTTTCGTATAAATGGAAGATTCTCTAAAATGGAGTTAGACAATTTGCTAATTAGAACGTCGATATATAATATTTAGTAATAGTTCAAAGAAAAGATATTAATTATGCTAAATGATATTAAATAATATAATAAAACTATAATATAGTTATTTAAGTATTTTTGATAAGAGCATCATGTGATGACAGTTCAAAACAAAATTATATTAATGTTTAAGTTGTTTATAAGGATATTGTTACTTATCTATGTATAAAGAAAAAGTTAAAAATCAAATCCTTTTTCAAAACCAAAAAAAGTCCAAAAATTGTTATTAACTGCATTTTTTATAACCTTGAAATTTATTTTTAACTATTGTTGAACTTATAATCATTATAATGAATAGGTATTCCAAATATTATTTAATTTTTAGAACATCGAAAATAATTCATGAAAATTTCTCACAGTATGATCTGACTAAAATCGGTCAGTTACAATAGTAGAGTATCCGAGAGGTGACTGCATGCTTTAGTTAACAAAAATGTTCCTATTAGGTTAATCTTGTCAAATTAAATTCTGAAGTAGTCTTTAATAGTTTCTTAACAAATCTTTTAATAAGTTTTTACAAAAATAATCAAATAAATACCAATTCAATCACCGGTCAGACACCGGTACAATATGATTAAAATTTTTATGAAAATTATAAATTTAAAATGTAAAATCTCCCTATTATGTAATAGCACTTTTATCGACTTATTTCTCATTCCCAGCAAAAAAAAAATAATAAATCAATGCTCACCTGAACGACATAGAATAACCAGTAAGTACAGATACAAAGTAGTGTCAAAACTAATACTCCAGCCCTGAAGAGAAATACCCGAGGCATAGTGGCGTTTTGTGGTCGTAAGAATACAGCCCAGCTTCCGATAGCCAGGAAAATTAATTTAAAAGCTAAGCCTAGTAATTGGCCTTTACACTCAGCGTTGCATGACAGTAATTCAAGCCTCTGTTGCATTGTTAGTACCGTTGTGGAGTCGGGGAAAAAACCTAATTTAGGCAGCACGACCATTGCTATCGGACTCAAAAAGGCACCAATGCCCAGAGTCATAGCAATCACCGGTCCGAGATATCGATTACACGTAAAATTAAAGGCTCCGTCTGTTTCACTAGGCCAATTGCTAACATCTTCTGTTGATTCAGAACGGTCGGAGGTATTCCCCGTGATAGCTGTCGTATTTTCACCCCAATTTTCATCTTGAGGAAGGATTTGTACTTCTATCACTTCTTGACCGACATTCTCGA
The DNA here is from genome assembly GCA_905319865.3 of Cotesia congregata. NCBI lineage: Eukaryota > Metazoa > Arthropoda > Insecta > Hymenoptera > Braconidae > Cotesia > Cotesia congregata. The sequence continues at coordinate 13,770,184 of CAJNRD030001120.1, forward strand.
CACTATTCCCTCTGACATTGACTGTCGTTTGAAAGGGTGCCATCTCGCAGACATCCAGGTTGGATCGCTCTTTTCTCTGACTTCTATTATTCCTATCATTAAAATCAACCATCACATTTAAATTAATAACAAACTTTCTGGTGAATTTCAATGGTATAGTCTCTATGATTAGGATTTATGATTAGCAATATGATTGAAAAAATTACCTAGAGCTTCTGTGGGAATGTTGTCGATGATGAGGTGATTTATTCGCGTGCGACCGATGGTGTTTCGAGGAGCTCCGACTATGGTGGCTATGGCTATGCTCACTAGCCCCAGACTTTATACTCTCTGTCTCCATACCACAGAGAAGGCTATCGCCCTTTTACTACCCCATATAATCATTCCCTCAATTATCTCGTTCTCTCTTTCTCACTTATTATTGTTGTTATTTATAAAACATCCACAACTGTACAGGGGGTTGACTCACACGTATGACATGTAAAATAAGTTACGTGTACTGGCAGTATCGAGAGTGACAATCCAGTTCAGTCAGCTCAGCTGCACTCGTCAACTCAAGCGTCTTCTTGACATTCCCTCCTCTCACTCCGGTTACTTTGACGTTAAAGACGCTCCGCAACTTTTTGCCGATTAAACTCACTCACTAAACTGCGCTACAAACAATAATTAACTCAAGTTCAAGTGGTGATCAATAAAAATAACAGCTAATTATTAAATAAAATTATTAAAACAGACGCCGACACGCCTTACGTTTATGACCCTCACCCTCTTGTCAGTTCACGTTCACGGGATCGGGATTCTTCTCATAATTTAACAGGGAGAAAATAATAACAACAGTATCAACAGTTAAAAAAAAACACTTACACATCAAGCTCTAGGGGATTCTTAGGACTCTTGGCCTAATTTTCATTCAGCTATAGTCTTTTACTTGCCGCTCATTTAAAACTGCCTCAGGATGTATAGGCAGGTTCGCCTAAATTCAACTAGACGTCACTATTAATTCTTTTTGAATTTTCCGCCTTCTATTTTTTTTTTTTTAAGTAGATTTTTTTTGCCATTCAAGTTAGATGAAAAAATTAAGTTAGCCGACGTTTTTAATTTAAAAATTTTTTTTTTAATTATTAAATTAGAACAAAAAAATTTTTTTTTAAAAATTGCACTTACAGTTTTTAAAGTTTTTTGCAAGTGAAATTTTTTTTTTACAAAAATGTCTAGCAATTAATTTATTTTAATTTTTAATTATAAAAAATTACTAAATTAAAGGTGTCTAGGTCTTTTACGTTTTAATACAGACATAATTTGACTTTTGAACATAAAAACTTAGACTATATTTGGATTTCACTTACTCATATATTTTTAATTGAATTATTAATTTAATACTAAATACAAATTATGATAGATACAGCAGACAGCGACAATCTGAAAATTATAAATAAGTATATTAATTATTATTACTAATAACTTTCCAACACATGAATCTTTTTTTTTAATACTAATTTTTATTAAAAAAAGAAATTTAACAAAATATTTAACTACCAGATGAATAATTTTTATTTTTTATTTATTATAATTTATCTTATCCTGTCGATAAAATGTCATTCTTCTTTATCAATCAATTTCTTTTTACGTATTTTATTATTTTTTATGTTCAACAAATAATCTCTAATTATTGATTATGTAAAAACTAAAATAATCAACAAACCACAATATTCTATCTTGATAACAGACAATGATAATAACCAACAATCAAAATATATCATATGCATATTATATTATTATAAATAAATAAATATAAAAAAATATGTTATAGGTGGCGCTCAGATTGGGCGCGGATGCGCACGCACTCTAAAAATCCGTTACATACACACTGAAGAATTACACCAGAGGGTCATACATGTATAACACACAAATATAGATTTAAAAGTGTGTTAGTGACCGTACAAGGTGATGTCGTCACAATCCCAGGTCACAGTGACGCCAGCATTGCCTAGTCTACTTGGAATTAAGTCTTTACGATTTAGGAATGGCGTAAATGGCGTTGGTACCTCGTTTTCAAGCCAAAGTTTAACAACTAGCTCATCATTATCAACATCCACACCATACCCACCATTACTGCTTGCTGCCAATCGTTCTGAAAAGCAAAAGGAAATTTTCAAGTCAGTGCTGACAACTCTTTATTAATTAATTTTATTTTCCGCTTCTTTTTATTTGCAAAACATCAATATGATTAACTTTTATTATTTATTTATTATTTCCGCCTGTTTATTAATTATTAAACTTTGATAATTCGGGTCCAAGATGTAACCACATTTTGGCTCCAACACTTGTCGTTTATTTGCATGTTTATACAATATTTACAATCGTTATTATTCTATGATTCACTTCGAATATTTAAACAAATAATGTGTGGTTTCTTACAGGTATTTTTGTTCTAATTTATTTTATTTTCTTATTTTTTCAAATCAAGTGTTAGAATTTTTAGGTTAAGTTTCGCTGGATTTTAAATTTGTTTACTAATTTTAAATTTTTTATTTCTCTAGGTGTAAAATGACAGAATCCGTCAAGGAAATGCTGTACTGTTTGATATGTAACATCAAATTTAGCACGTCCACGAGGAATAGCATTAAAATATTTGATAAAAATTCACTATGTGATTCGCAAAAAACTATTTTATCAGCACTAAATCTCGTATTGGAGACCGAAGTTACTGAAGACAATGTGCACTCAGATGTCATCTGTAAAAAATGTTATAAATTATTTAATGAGGTATTTATAATTCACTATATATCATTTTTTATGTGAAAAGTTTGAGATTAAAGGTAAAATTTGGACAAATTTAAAAAATACATGACAGTATGATTTTCCATCAATCAAGAATTAATTGACATTCATTTTTATTTTAAGCTTTTTATTTATTTTATAGATATTTTCTGACGTAAGTCATTAAATTTTCAGTTAATTGACTACCCAGTCTAATACAACAATTTTTTTTCTCTAATTTTTCGTAATATTGTTAGCCTGTATTTTCCTCCAGGCAAAAACAATTTTTCCTAAATTTATATCTAAATTTGTCATTAAAGATAAATTTGACTGAAAAAATAATTCGGACGGCCCAGACCAGGACTCGAACCTGGATCTTTTGGTTACTTTTTATTTATTATTAAATTTTTATTATCTTCAATAATTTTCCTGATTTTATTTACAGTACGACGAATTAACCAATAGATTAGCCGAAATCAAGCACGATATTTTTGAAAACTACCGAAAGACAGTCAAAAAGCTGACTGATATTGTTGAAGAGGAATATAATGATCACGATTATGTAGATCAGGAAAACCACGTCTTAGAAGAATTTTCCCCACATGCTATCGATGAAGACTCAAACAAAACCAAGGACCTTTTGCCAGCAAAAGAAGAGCATGTTGACATCGAATATCTACAAGAAGACGACTCGGAGAATATAATTAACGAAGAGTACATCGACAATCCAAGTCCTGCAAAAATTATATTGGTAAAAACAGAACAGACTAAAAATAAGGAAGTTTCTAGGAGAGTAAGGAGTTCTCGAGACGAAAATGAACCTCTATTACATCGTGATAAAAATACTAATACCTACACATGCTTACTTTGCCCGGACGATGATCAAATTGCGGGAGACACTCGTGAGATAGTTGCGCATTTAAAAGCTTCTCATGATATCCGGCTTTACGTTTGCGATATGTGTGGTGCAGAGTTTAAAAAGCGAAATGAACTGTCTTCGCACATGGACGAGCATATCGCCAAAGAGGACGGAGACTTCCAGTGTGAGTACTGCAATAGAATTTTCTCAAATTTAAGATTGTTTAGAATTCACAAGCGTGTTCATTACCCTCAAGCTAAATCGTGGACATGTGATCAATGTGGAAAGAAATACAGCTCTAAAAACTTGTTGGAAGAGCATCGTAACACTCACACTGGAAACAGGCCTTACGTTTGTCAAATTTGTAAAAAAGATTTCGCTTCTAAGTACACGTTCAAAGCTCATGAAAAAACTCACGAGGTTCGACCGCGGCCATTCGAATGCAAAGAGTGTAATAAAACTTTTTTGAGCCAGCAAAATCTTACTCAACATGAACGGACCCACTTGGGCATCAAAGAATTTGTCTGCCAACACTGTGGTAAAGCCTTTGGCTCTCAACACAACCTAGAAGTCCACAATATTGTGCACACTGGTCACAAACCCTACGTTTGCGACCAGTGTGGTAAAGCATTTGCCAGGAAAGCCGAGATAAGAGACCACGAAAGAACACACACTGGAGAAAAACCTTATCAGTGTGAGTTTTGCGGTGCGACTTTTAGTCAACGCTCCAACTTGCAGTCCCACAAACGCGCCACTCACTACAATGATAAGCGTTACAAGTGCGATGATTGTGGAAAAGGTTTCAAGCGAAGAAGACTACTGGACTATCACATCAAAGCTCAGCATACCGGTGAAAGACCGTTCAAGTGTGAAACTTGTTCAGCGACATTTGTTTACCCGGAACACTTTAAAAAACACATGCGCATCCATACCGGAGAGAAGCCATATCTTTGCGAAGTATGCGGAAAAGCTTTTAACAGTCGGGATAATCGTAACTCGCATCGTTTTATTCACAGCGATAAAAAACCTTATGAGTGTTTGGTTTGCGGAATGGGATTCATGAGAAAACCACTTCTGTATACTCATATGCAGAACTTGGGACATTTAAATGATACTATTGTTGTTAACCAACCGAGATTAACTACTACTGAAGAACGAGTTATAACTATTCCTGAAGGCACTCAGTTATTGATTGACGGTGAACAAGAAGAAGATGTAAGATTTTATTTTTATTAATATTATTTTTCTGTAACTTCTTATTAATTATTTATTACTATTACTCTTGCGTTGATTACAAAATTTGAATGTTGTAATATTTGAATAACTTATTAATCTTGGAAATTTGGACAATAAATGAAGATGTTAAATTATAAGAATTGCAAAGTTTCGCTGATTTATTTCAGCTTCATCAGGCGAATCTTATGGTTAGCATCCACACACTCGATTGTAAACACACTTGGCAGATAGAAATTGTTGAATTTTATTTTATTTTATTAATTTATTAATTTGAATGGTATTTGAGAAAAATCTAAACAAGTTGTTAATATTGTAATTTGGAAAAAATGTTTGAGATTATGAATATGCGGTTTTACTCTATTACATCTATTAACTTTGTAAAAATTAGACGAGGAAGCTAACCATAAGATTCGCCTAATGCAACTGAAATAAATCAGCAAAATGTTGTAATTCTTATAATTTAACATCTTTATTTATTGTCCAAATTCCCAAGATTAAATTATTTAAATATTTTAAATGAATGTTGTATTTACTATTAATTTTTTCTAGCTATTAATTTACTTATTTTTTTACTAATATAAAAACATTTTTTTAAAGATGGAAGATACTGAATTATATGTAACAGATCTGAAAGATCATGTTATTATTCAAGAAGATGAAAATATTTATCAACATGAAGATGGACTTGATATTGCTTCAGATGAAAATATTGCTGCAGATCAAATTGAACATATTGTAGTTAATAATCAGGTATTTTAATTACTTACTTTATACAATTTGTAATTATTTACATTAATTTAAAAATTTTTATACTAATATTTTAAACTATTTGAATTTCTAGATTGCATTTGCTGACGGCAGTATGATTGAATGTAAAGCAGAAGATGCTGAAGAAGATGCAGAGATGTATAGTTACACTGACGACGGTGAAACAATGGTTGTACCTGCTAGTGAATACAAAAACCTTATTGGCAACAGCAAAGGTCCGGTGCGATTAGTCCAGATGAGAATTTTGAACCCCGGAAGTGATGGCAAAAGCTATGTCAGCCTTGTCCAGCAGGACTCATAATTTTTATGTACATAAATAATATTTGATTTTAATTATTAATTCTAGTAAACTAAAATATTAAGAATTTTTTTTTTTTTTAATAAATACTATAAATAAATTATAATATTTTTTTTTTTACCTAAAATATTTTTGTATTTATTTAATTAGATAATATAGTTATATATCAAACTGTAATAAAAATTAGAAAACTATGTTTACTTGAATTTAGTATACTTTTTTTTTCCGATACCAAAGAATGCGCGCGCGTTGGCGCATGCTCATAAATAAGACGCTAAAAAACCGCGTAAATTTCTCGCGTTCTTCCAACCTCCAAGCATCACTATTCACAACACAAAGAACAAAAACTAAACTCGAGCATTCTCATCTCTTTTGTCAAGGTAGAATTAAGCGTCGAAGCGTCAGTGGATAATATTTATTGTCAATTTATAAAATTTACGTCAAAATGACGGAACAAAAGACTATTTTTGGAATGGGTATGTAGTGATAAATTGTTTCAATAAACAAATGGTATTTTTATTTATAAATTTAACAAGATAGAGTACACGACAATGTGGTTATTACAGATTCTAATGGACAACAAACGTTCGTGAGATTTTACAAAACTCTTCCTGAGGTAATGTTTTTTATTAGTACAATTTATAGAATAATTGCAAGTCGAGAACTTTATTAGCACAATTTTATTTTTATTTTTTTTTACATGGAAATTATTTGAAAAAAACGACCTAAATTAATGACAATAAAGTTAGCCGACATTTAAAAATTTTTAGAATTATTTTTATTGAGAAAATCTTTACAAAAAAATTTTTTTAAAATTTCATTTGTAAAAAATTTGAAAAACGGTAAGTGCAATTAAAAAAAAATTTTTTTCAGTTCTAACTCAATAAATTAAACAAAATTAAAAAATTTCTGCTAATTTTATTATTATCCTAAATTATCGTGTATGTTATTTTTATAATCATACATTTATTTGTTTTTTATTTTATGAATGCAAAATTTGTAGACGGCAAATTTTCATTTCTATACTATTATTAATTTATTTATTTTTAATTACATATAATACTAAACGTTCATTAAAATGAATTTAATGAACTGAAAAGAGTGTTACTTAGCCAGTTCTAACTTAATATATAAGAAATAGATAATATATATATATATATATTAATAAATTAATGAAAACATTAACCGAAGGTATTAGATAATTTGTCTTTAGCCTTCTCATAGGAGGTAGTGATTTTGTTACCTAATTTCTTCCAAAATCCAGGAGATGGTGTAGTTTCGGATAGTGGAGTTGTTGATTCAGGTACTGTGTCAAGAGGTGCTGCACTACGAGCTGAAAATTTTTCAGAAGCAACTTCTCGGATTTCCCAGGGTTCGTTGCCGTAGTACTGAGGCTCTAGAGTTGCCGAAGGATTGGGCTTGACACCAGAGTAGTCTCCCTGAATACCAGCTTTGTAGGGACCTTTACCACCATAAACTTGCAAAATTCTTGACTGTAAGGTAACTGAGTCAACTTGAGATAGCTGCTCTTGATTGTCATTCGTCAAGTCACCTGGATGATGAGACTGATGCCAAGAATTACCTGATTCTTGAGCTAGCGACTGTTCCTCGAGACTCAAAACGCCAGTAGATGGGATGTCACTTTGGTATTGAGCTGGTCGTACTCGAGGAGTATAACCTCGGCCTCCTTTGACTGGTCTTACTGAAATTACAGGTTTCACTGAACTTACTAACTCTGGCTCAATGTCGCCTCGTTGATTACCGATTCTTAGAGGTCTCGGAGTTGGCTTAGGTGCTGGTTTGAATTCTCGAGGATAATTTGTTGATGGGTTGAAGCCAGTTTGTTGACCAAATTCTAAGTTTCCAGTTTGTAATTGATTGTCGTGTTGACCAAATTTATGATTTCCGGATTGATGCTGACTGAACTCATCAACTTTATGAGTTTGTTGCGATAAATCTTCAGTTTGTTGGCCAAATTCTAAGTTACCTGTATGTAACTGATTATGATGTTGAGCAAACTCATGATTTTCTGATTGGTGTTGGCTGAAGTCATCAAGTTTGTGCGTTTGCTGAGACAAATCTTCTGTTTGTTGACCAAATTCAAAATTATGCGTCTGTTGAGATAAATCCTCTGTTTGTTGACCAAATTCTAGATTTCCAGTTTCTAATTTGTGATGATGGCGATCAAATTCATGAGTTCCTACTTGATGGTGGTTAAAATCGTCAAGTTTATGCGTCTGCTGAGACAGATCCTCTGTTTGTTGACCAAATTCAAAATTATGTGTCTGTTGAGATAAATCCTCTGTTTGTTGACCAAACTCCAAATTTCCAGTTTCTAATTTATGATGATGGTGATCAAATTCATGAGTACCGGATTGATGATGGTTAAAATCATCAAGGTTATGTGTCTGCTGAGACAAGTCTTCAGTTTGTTGACCAAATTCAAAATTTCCAGTCTCTAATTCATGATGATGCTGACCAAGTTCATGACTTTCTACTGGACGAAGGGTAAGATGAAAATCATCGAATTTATGAGATTGTTGAGACAAATCTTCTGTTTGTTGTCCAAACTCTAAGTTTCCCGTCACTAACTTATGATGACGACGATCAAACTCATGACTACTCGATTGATGGTGGCTCAAATCATCTAATTTATGCGTCTGCTGAGACAAATCCTCTGTTTGCTGCCCAAAATCAAAACTATGTGTCTGTTGAGACAAATCCTCAGTTTGTTGACCAAATTCCAAATTTCCAGTTTCCAATTTATGATAACGACGATCATACTCATGACCACTTGATTGATGGCTGCTCAAATCATCTAATTTATGCGTCTGCTGAGACAAATCCTCTGTTTGCTGAACAAAATCAAAGTTATGCTTTTGTTGAGATAAATCCTCTGTTTGTTGACCAAATTCTAAATTTCCAGTTTCCAATTTATGATGACGACGATCAAACTCATGATCACTCGATTGATGGTGGCTCAAATCATCTAATTTATGCGTCTGCTGAGACAAATCCTCTGTTTGCTGAACAAAATCAAAGTTATGCTTTTGTTGAGATAAATCCTCTGTTTGTTGACCAAATTCTAAATTTCCAGTTTCCAATTTATGATGACGACGATCAAACTCATGATCACTCGATTGATGGTGGCTCAAATCATCTAATTTATGCGTCTGCTGAGACAAATCCTCTGTGTGCTGACCAAATTCCAAATTTCCAGTCTCTAATTCATGATGATGCTGACCAAATTCATGACTTTCTACTGGACGAAGGGGAAGGTGAAAATCATCGAATTTATGCGTTTGTTGAGATAAATCCTCTGTTTGTTGACCAAATTCCAAATTTCCAGTTTCCAACTTATGATGACGACGATCAAAGTCATGACCACTTGAATGATGGCTGCTCAAATCATCAAATTTATGCGTCTGCTGAGATAAATCCTCTGTTTGCTGACCAAAATCAAAATCATGTGTTTGTTGAGATAAATCCTCTGTTTGTTGACCAAATTCCAAATTTCCAGTTTCCAATTTATGATGATGACGATCGAACTCATGACCACTTGATTGATGTTGGCTCAAATCATCAAATTTATGCGTCTGCTGAGATAAATCCTCTGTTTGCTGACCAAAATCAAAGTTATGCGTCTGTTGAGATAAATCCTCTGTTTGTTGGCCAAACTCTAAATTCTTCGCCTGTTTATGCCAAAAATCAACTCTTTGAGCCTCTTGATTCAAATTTTCGATATTCTGCTTTTCAAGCGCCAATTTTTCCGTATTCTGTCCAAAGTCAAACTCTCCTGTCGTCTGCTGGCTCAAATCTCCAAATCCAGCATTGGTTTGCTGGTCAAAATCTTCATAGCGCCGACTTTCTCGCTTATAACGATGTTCTCCTTCAGAGTGTCTGTGACGATCATTATCTTGATGAGAGTTTTCTTCATGACTTTGGTGGTCATGACTATGACCTCCATTGTTATCAAAGTCATTATCACGGCTCAAATGTCTATGGCGGTCATCATCCTGATGTGGATGTCCTTCGTGGCTCTTGTGATCATGATCTTGATGATGATACTCATCTCTGCGATACCTCTGACCGTAATCCTCACCATAATGTTTGTGACGATTTTCATTTCGATGGGACTGTTGCTCATAATTCTGTCCATACCCTGAATGTCCATGTCCTCTTTCCTGATTATACTGACCATAATCTTGACCATACTGACCATAATCTTGACCATGCTGACCATAATCTTGACCATGATGTCTATGGTCTTGATAAGAACGTTCCTGATTCTGGTAAAAATTATCTATTCCACTGTTTTGTTCAAAACCATTACCATGATGTCTATGACGATCGTTATCTTGATGAGGATGTCCTTCATGACTTTGTCCATATCCCGAATGTGGATAACCCCCACTATTTTCCCTCTGCTGTCCAAACTCAATGTCTCTCTTATGTCTCTTTGTGTACTGACCAAGCTGTCCACCAAGAGTATCACAATCAGCAGCCTGATGTCCCAGATCAATAGCTCCAACTCGATAGCTTCCACTGCTTCCAAACTGCTCATGATGCTGATACGAAGCCGAAGATCCACCTGACACATGGCTAGCCTGGTTTGAATAACCTAATCCTTGGCTAATTCTCTGATGAGTTAGGTCACCTCCAATCGGGACAGTTTCAACGTGATGCGGGATAGTCGACTCGACTCTATGTCTAGAATTAGACTCCCAATGCTCTTCGACTCGCCTTCCTGAATGCGTTGGAATATCTTGAACGGCTGCATACTGAATATTGTCCCTTAGCTGATTGCGTAAAGCTTGTTCTGCAGCTAATGTTTCTTGCGTTCTAGAATCTTCTCTGTAAGTATTTACATTGCTGCCGTAATCATTGCGGTGCAGAGGAACTCGAACGATACCCCCTACTTGCTGATTATGATGCGTCTCATCAATGTCAGCTCGATGTGTCTGCTGTGTCTGGACTGTCTGCTGATTGGTATGTTGACTTGTCTGAACATTCTCAAGCTCAGTGTCTGGTATTACATAATTAAAGTGTGTTACAGGTTGTACGGGAATGTAGCCAGTGCCTCCGGTTTTAACAGTCTGATGCTGTTGAGAAGTATGCTGGTACCTCTGCTCTGTTGATAGTGGACGGTCGTAATGCTGGGGATTATTATTTTGAGTGTAAACTTGCCCGTATCCAGTCTGTTGGGCTGAATTGTCGCTGTGAATACTTTGAGAATGGTGAGAGTCTCTGCTGAGTTGATTCAACTGCGATTCAAGTCGTTGAGCTTGAGATTCAAGATTTGTTACGTCAGTAATTATTGGAACGACCAATGGTGTTCCACTGGAAGTGTAACTAGATGTGTAATTTTTCTTGTAATACCGGACTTTAGCAGGTCCTTGAGAGTACTGGCCCTCTTCTTCGTATACTTTACCACGACCGCCATCGACACCGTAGGTATTAAATCTGCTCCAGTTGTCATTACTTGCACCATTGACACGATCATTGTACAACTGTGTGTTGGTAGATTCTTGGAATCTTGAAGAGTCTAAACGACTTTGCTCGTGTCCGTAATTCTGAGCAGACTGAAGTCCAAGATTACGAGAGTGTAACAGATCATCTTGCAGTAAACTCTCGCTGTTTAAATTGTGGCCGAGTCCTAAATTGTTGGACCCGGTGCCGTAGGTAGCGGCGTAGTTTTTTTTGTAGTAACGAACTTGAGCACCACCGTTTACCAGCTGGCCAGCTTCCTCGTGCACTTGTCCAGCTCCGTCGGGGGTTCGGTAATCTTTATGGTCAGTCCAGTTTCCAGGATGGTCGAAGTTGACGTTAAGTCGCGAAGACTGGAGCTGGTCTGTTAACGATTGATGAAGCTCACGCAGAGTACTCTGCTGCTGGGCTAAAGAACTATGAGTTCCGAATGCTGTCAGTGATTCTGATGTGTGGGCATTCAGTGATGGGGTGCACAAATCTATGCAGTGAGGTGCTGCTGATCCGTAAACGATTGCGCAGAAAATTATTAACAGTTTTGTTATCATTCTGGCCTGAAACAATTAATTATTTATAATTAGTTAAGTTCAAAATATTTTTTTTTATTAGTCGCACAAGAAACTTCAATTTTTGCATTTCTTGCCATATTTTTACTGTCGCATTTTTCTTTAAAAAAAAAAATTCAATATTCTTTGAGTTTTTAACAAATTATTCGTTATTGTAAATAACAGTCAAAATTTAAAATTAATTACAGTAGAACCTTGATAAAGTAGAATTCAAAGAAAAAATAAAAAAATTTGAATTATCAAGTTTTTAATTATTAAAGGTTAAAGTTAGGGAGGTTTTAAAAATTCAAATTTCAACTTAAAGATTATTTACTAAACAGTTTTATTTATAAGAAAAAAATTTTGTTCAAACGTTGCTAATAAGAATTTTATAACTAAAAACGAATCACTTCACACAGACGATCAAAGCATTTTTTTGAGAAATTAAACACTTTACAAAGAAAGTTTGAATAAAAATTTTCGTTTATCTAGAATCAAGCAAAGAAATTCTTGGAATAAGAAATTTTTCTTGGTTTAAGTTAATTTTATTTTTTTCAGAAATTTTTTTGCTTCTTATTGAAAGTTAATCTTCAAATTATTTGTTTAAATTATAGAGGATTTAGGCCTAAAAAAAAAAAAATAAAATATAACAATTTATTCAGTTATTGAGGTCTTGCATAATTAAAATGTTAAAATTCATTTAAATTTGATATATAGATTACTGAAAGAATATTAATTATGAATATTTATCATAACATTATTAACATTTTATGCTACTACTAAATACAATAAACACTTAGAAACTTTTTTATTTTCAAATGAACAAATTAAAAATATAAAAAAAAAAAATTAAAAGAAAAAACTTGCTGATAAAATATAAAAAATTATAAGTACATATTTTCATCTAACTTTTTATTTTCAATTCAATTGTTCATAAAAATATAAAACTTTTAAAAGTAATCAATTAAAAAAGAATTTTATTAAATTTGTAACAAAAGTATATTCAGAGAAAATTTTGATTAATCAGGATATTTAGTAATTAGAATTACAATTACAATGAAAAAATTCAAATTTACCTTAATTACAGATGACCAGTAAAGAAAACAATTATATTGTTTAGCTGCTGACCGTTTAAATAATAACTAACGTATTAAATGTTTCGATGACCGGTGATTCAATTTATGTTTTCTGCCCCTCTACTTTATTTTTGTGATGACATCCAAGAGCATACTCGATCTTTTAAATACTCATCTCCACTCTGTCGTTTTATTTATCACATCTCCGTGGCACGGGGTTTTATCAGCATTCTCAGTAATTAAATTTCTCAAGACAATTATTAATAAGAATACCCCGGCATATCAGAACTAACTATTAATAAATTTTTATCTGAGCCATTTTTCGCTTTCGAATTATTGAGGTAATTAATAACTAACAACAACAATAAATTTATATGGTTACGATGTGTCACACATCGCAATAATATTGTCTAAAGATTTAATGAACTGAGAGTATTTCCAGTTACTCAAGGATGTCGAGGTACTTATGTCAGTCAGATGTATTCATAATATTCCGTTTGATTTTTTTCTTATTATTTATTATATTAATAAATATAAATATGATACAGTTATCATTTTATTAGACCTTGAAATACATAAAAAATATTTGTTTTAAATAAATAGTGTACACATAGGAAATTGATACCCCAAATAAGATAAAATTGACCTTCCCTGGATGAACTCAGTTTATCAGATCAAGGGATTTTTTATAAATTTTATTAATATATGGTAATCTACATTTCACAATCGATTCAACCGCATCGCATTACGTAATACTTATTTTATAATTAATAAATTATTCTAAAGATACTAATTTATCATAAATATGAATTAAAATTATAATTGTAATTTAGTTGTCAGTAGAGTACTGGCAGGAATATTAAGAGACCTGGAGGCGCGGAAGTGATCTCATGGCTACATAATAATTATTAATAACTAAAAATAATAATACTTAATCATTGTTTTATTTTATAATCGATTTTCTGTGAATTTGTGTGCGTATGTAACCCCTGATCCGGAGACCTACTGATAGACAATGACCTTAAGACTTTGAGAAAATTTGTCGGAGATACAAATACAGCACTTTATTTATTCCTCATCTGTCAACTATCTTCAATAAAATTTATTAATGGAACGATGAATCATTATTTGGGGTTTCCTATAAATTAACCAAGATTACACTAATTGAAAATTCATTTATTAAAATTGATCGAATAAGTGGGTCAAGAATCCTTATATTTAAATGGGCATTGTTTGTCTGATGTATGAAGAGGTCAAGGCGTTTGATATTGTTTTGATTGTGTATTTTCGTCGGGGGAAAATGTTATTGGAAATACCCAACTGTCAAACTGGACTGACTGATTAAATTTAAATTTTTTCATTTATGTTTATTTTATATTATTATTTATTTACTTTTAATCTCTTTGTTACAGAAATCCAGCAGCACGATACAATTTTTTAAAAGGAGTGATTATTACACGTGCCATGGCGAAGATGCGTTGTTTGTTTCTAATGAAGTTTTTAAAACAACCTCTTCTTGCAAAATGATTGGAGCTGGTAAATTTATTTTTTTGATCAATAGCAAATCCATTATGATTTTTTAATTAAAAAATTTTTGATACTTAATGGGTGTATAAAGATTTTATATTGAACGATTGTATAAGCTAATGTGCCGAATAATTATTTAATATAATTATGATCGAATTATATTAATAATAATTAATGATAAATTATTGATTTTTCCAGAACCGAATAAACTAGAAAGTGTACTGGTTAACAAAGCCAACTTTGAAAATCTGATAAAAGATTTATTATTAGTTAGAAGATACCGAGTTGAAGTATATGAAGATAAAGGTACAGGACGTAATCGTAACTGGGTTGTTGAATACAAAGGATCACCGGGAAATTTAAGTCAATTTGAAGAAATACTTTTTGATAGTGGAGACATTGAAGCTGATGTAATTGCAAATGGAGCTATTATGGCGGTTATTATGGGAATGGAAGGAAAATCTAAAGTATAATATATATTATTTTTTTTTTTTTGTAATTTTTACAAGTGGGGTCAATCCCATTTTGAGCCATAACTAGGTGAAAAATTAACAATTTCAAATTTTTTTTTATTCTACTTGTTTTTACGGCACATATATGATGAAAAATGTCGTGAAAGAAAAAAATAAAGATTTTGATAGCTTTTTTGCCTTCAAAAGTTGGAAAAAATTTTGGCTTTCATGTTATTGGATAAAATTTCTATTTTATCTTTTTTTTTTTTGATAAAATTTTTTTTTTTTTGAAAATTACATAAAAAAACAAACAATTTAAAAAAAAAATTGATCAATTTGATCAAAAAAATTAACATGGGCTAGCATGGGTTGACCCTACTTATAAATAATTACCATTTTTTTTTATTGGATATCTGTATAAAAATAATAATTTAAATTATAAATTTTAGGTTGTGGGATTGAGTTGCATTGACACAATGTCATCAGTAATTCGCGTGGCGCAGTTTATGGACGATGAAGCATTTTCAAACTTAGAAGCTCTGACAGTATCCAACTCGCCGAAAGAATGTCTATTGATCCAGAGCGAAAACAGCCAAGACTTTGAAACAATTAAAGGCATAATTGAGCGTAACAATGTCATGATTACTTTAAAGAAGAAAAAAGACTTTGATAAAGAGTCTTTGATACAGGATCTGGATAAACTTTTAAAGTTCAAAAAGGGTGAGATGGAAAGTGCCCACATTTATCCAGAAACTAATTTAGAACATGCAATGTCGGCAACCGCTGGCATTATAAAGTATCTGGATTTACTTTCCGACGAAGGAAACTTGGGTCAGTATAAAATCGAAGATCTCAAGCAGTATCACTTCTTGAAACTTGATTCTGCGGCAATAAGAGCTCTGAACATCGATCCACCACCCGAGTACCGGCTGGGAGGCAACAGAGGTGCTGCTACCAGCATCCACGAGCTGCTGGATAAATGTAAAACTCCCCAAGGTCATCGTCTTCTGAGTCTCTGGTTGAAACAGCCTTTACAAGATCTTGCACACATCAAAGAGCGTCATGATATCGTCGAATATTTTGTTAATAATTCTAGCGTTCGTTCCGAAGTTAGTAATGAGTACCTGAGACAAATTCCTGACTTGGAGCAGCTGGTTAAAAAATTACTGCGTAAAAAAGCGCGTCTACGTGATGTTTATAAGTAAGTTAATTAATTTTTTTTACTGTTCAAGTAATTTAGTTGTGAATTTTTATGAATGAATTTTTATTGCAGGATCTACGACTGTGTAAACCGCTTACCTCAGCTTGTCGAAGCTTTGAGCGACGACAGTACTCCAGCAGCATTAAAATCAATGATATTAGAGCCACTGAAAGAAAATGTTGCTGACATGGAGAAATATCAGCAGATGGTCGAAGAGACTATTGACTTTGATGCTGTAGAAACTGGAGAGTATTTTATTAAACCATCTTACAGCAGTGATTTAACTGGTAAATATTTTTAAAAACTTTTATAATTGGTATTATTAAAATTATTAAAACGGGGGATATGACAATTCTGTTGAACCGCTAGTCGAAATTCAAAATAAATTAATCAATAAAATAAAAATAAGCAGTGAGTCGTTGATACCTTTAAAAATAAAATATACTTTTGTTGTTAACTGTTGTTATACTGCACTCTGAAAGGATATTTTATACTCGTATTAGGCAGTTAGATTTACCTAAAGTTAAGATAACTATTAACACCAAAAATGCTTACTATGTAGCAGTGTTGAAAACACTGAATGTATCTAAAAAGGTTCTAAGAAGAAAAATTTGCAAATTTATTAGAAATCTGAATTGTTAACAACTTATGGTTTTATCTATCCCTTAGAAATGACTGTATAGCAACTTGTGTTATGACATTTGTAATTTTGTGCGTTTCTTTTCTATTGAAATTTTCTTGATTTGAAAAAAGTATGCGTAATTTATGTATTTTATTTTTTTTTTTTTTTTTTCTGGTTTCTATGCACAGGTGTAATGCACCTCTATAAAATTTATATCCAGAAGTAAAATAAAATAAATAAATTAAAAATTATTTTAATGATTAACTAAATAAAACTTTTGTTTTTAGAATTAAACGAGTCGATTGAAAAATTGAAGAAGAAAATGAAATCGCAATTGAGCAAAGCCGCTGAAGATCTAGGACTTGAAGCAGAAAAGTCAATAAAATTAGAATGTACGTCCCAGCAAGGCTACTATTTCCGTGTTACAATGAAAGAAGAAAAAATAGTAAGTCGCAGTAAGAATTACACAGTGTTTGATTCGATAAAAAGCGGAGTTAAATTCCGCAACGGTACATTGGAAGCCCTAAATCAAGAGTACTTGGACGACAGAGAAAAGTACGAAGCCGAGCAAAAAATAATTGTAACAGAAGTAATAAACCTCGCGATTGGATATTGCTCGACGATTAAAAACATCGCTGCTGTTGCTGCTGTATTGGATGTACTCTGTGCCTTTGCGGTCGCCGCTACTAATACTCAGAAGACGTATGTACGTCCGAAAATGCTGCCTAGTGACGCTGGAGAGATGAAGTTCATTCAGGCGAGACACCCATGCGTCGAGGGACAAGAGGATGTTCATTATATCGCTAATGATATTGAATTCAAACGTGGAGAATCGGAGTTTCATATAATTACCGGTCCTAACATGGGTGGTAAAAGTACACATTTGAAAACAGCTGGTATTGTTGTTCTTCTTGCTCATATTGGAAGCTTTGTTCCTTGCGACGAAGCCTCTATGTCTATGGTTGACTGTATTTTTGCTCGAGTCGGTGCCGAAGATTCGCCTTTCAAAGGATTGTCCACTTTCATGGCTGAGATGATAGAAATGGCTTACATTATGAGGGTAATTTTTTTTTCTTAAAATAATAATAATTAAATAATTAATGACACTGAAGATAGCAGAGACGTCTAAAAATTCTTGATTTTTTTTTTTTTTTTTTTTAATTAAATTACAACTAAAAAGATATTTCTAAAAAATTTCACTTATAGTTTTTCGAGTTTTTTACATGTGAAATTTTTTTTTTTAATTGTTTAATTGAAATTTTTTCAATAAAAAATTTTGAAATGTCAGCTAACTTCATTTTCATAAAAATTAAATAATTATAATAATAATAAAAATTTTTTTTTGTAGACTGCAACATCAAATTCACTTATTTTAATCGATGAACTCGGTAGAGGAACGTCAACATACGACGGTCGAGGTCTAGCGTGGGCGATAGCTGAAGACTTGGCCAAAAATGTCCGAGCTTTTACATTTTTTGCGACTCACTTCCACGAGATAACGATCCTCGCTGAAAATATACCAACGGTAAAAAATTACCACGTAACAGCTCTAGTAAAAGGTGAAGACGTGGTTTTCTTGTACGCCATCAAGGAAGGAGTCAGCGACCAAAGTTTTGGTATTAACGTTGCTCGTATGGTCAATCTACCTCCAGAAGTTATTGAATACGCGGAAAAGAAACTCACAGATCTCGAAGAAAACCAGCACATTTATGAAGGATACTTCGAGGGTCCTTACAGTGCCGCTGAGAAAAGGAAGTTTGTGGTTGAAGCTGACGCACTCATTGAAGAATTTACTGGGAAATGCAAGGCTCTGGATCCGTCTCTGCCAGAAGACGAACTGATGAAGAAAATTAACGAGTACAAAGAAGAAATAGTTGGTCACAAAAATCCTTATATTGAGGCCTTATTGAAGAAATCCAAGCCATCTATTTCTTAAAATTTTAAATTTTTTAATTAAATTTTATTATAAGAGTACGCTATAGATGATAAGAATTTTTTT
Organism: Cotesia congregata; assembly: GCA_905319865.3. Lineage (NCBI taxonomy): Eukaryota > Metazoa > Arthropoda > Insecta > Hymenoptera > Braconidae > Cotesia > Cotesia congregata. Next base: position 13,789,014 of record CAJNRD030001120.1, read on the forward strand.
ATTTGATTTTTATTTTTGTCAATGTTTAATAAGGCTATTGAGTAGTACTCAATTACCATATTTTTTGCTCAAGTTTATTTCATAATTTATTACCTGAACAATTATTGACGCGAAATAAAACTACGCTGGATTAAAATCAATTATTTATAATTAAAGTATATTACTTCTAAAAATAAAGCATGTACATCAGTTTTATATTTATAAATTCAAATAGCCATGTTATTTGCAGTATTAAAAAAACCAAGTGTTAAAATAAATAATTTCCGTTATAAATTAAAGATTTTTTTCATTATTCTTCCACTTAACCAAATAAATATTTATATTTTTTATTTAAAATTTATTTAAACCGTAAAAGAATAAAAAAAAAATTTTAAAATAATTAATTAAAGAAAAAACGTAGCCTTGAACTTGACTAGCGTATTGGTTCTTCAGGGAGTGTCAATTTTCCGCTCATTCGCTAACGTCGTCGCAAATAGAACACTCATAGAGCTATATACGAACGTTCTCACGATTGTTACAACATACTGCTAATAAATTTATCAATTAACGAGTTTATTGTGTATTTATTTAACTAAAATGGATCCTGCAGTGTTTCCCGAGGAGATATGGATAAAAATATTGTTATACTGTGATGTACCTGACATTATTGCATTCGGAAGTACCTGCAAATATTTAAGAAAAACATCTGACACCGACTATCTCTGGTAAGTTAGGTTAACTTTTATTTTTTATCTCAATCTTTAACAACAATTACTAAAAATTAACGTGCGGTAATTATTAATTCAGTAATAATTTATCTAAATGATAATTGTTGAATAAACTTTTTATGTGTCAAAATATTATTTGACGTTTAATTTTCATTTTACTAAAAATAAACGTCAGATAATTTTTATATTTTTATAAACTAATTAAATATTATTAAAATTTAATTTTAAAATATATAAACAGATTTTTAAATATTTAAAAAATTTTTTTACGTTCTTGCTTTTTTTACAAGTAAAAAGATTATCGGGTGTCGGCCACTTATGAAATTTAAAGTAACAGACATTTTATAATTTCTGTATTTATAGAAAAATTTAAAAAAAAAGTCACATATTTCTAAATTTTATTTTTAACTTCTACTTTTTATAAATATTTAATTTTTCACTTGAAATTTAGATTTTTAAATAATTATTTTTTTTTTTTTTTTTCTAGGAAAATGAAATGGCTCCAATTACTATCAAAGGTACATTTTAAATTTCCTGACATAAAATGTCTCCAATTGCTCAGTGTAAGTTTCAAAGCAATGTGTTACCGCCTGCATATGGTGATAACTCTAAATGAGAACGTAAACGGAGGAACGTTTCCAAAATGCTACCACTGCAGCGGGTACACATGTCAGCGTAACTGCGTGGAGGGTTCTAGCGCAAAAGTTGTAATTGAGATTGGCAATAAATATACGTGGGTAATAACACCACATTCTGGACTACGCAGGCACTTTTCGCTATTTGGAATCCCCAAGTGCGACAGTAAAACTCACGTTCAAAACACGCATCCGCCACCGGCTGACAAATTGAATGCAGGAGGAGGTACAAGTACGAGTAGTCGCATAAAGTCTGATTATAAATCTATAGCCAAGAAACTTAAATCGTTGAAACTGTCAGAGCTGACGACGACGAAGATACCGCGTCCAAGCGGGCCTTTCTGCGTTTTCTGCAATTCTGTTAAACTTTATAGGGAAAAAAAGAGGTTGATAACACACCCGCTGGAAGCGATGTGTTACACCCGGGCTAATCCACTTTACCAGAAACTAGTAAACGGATATTGCACGGACACCATTGAGGTTCTTGGAATTCCCAATGTTGACGTGGTTAGTCCAGCAGAGGCATTACTCAGCGATGGGTCTTTTTCAGTTTTAAGGACATTTGTCGATCACTTGTTCCATCAAATGGAACTGACAGCTACGTTGCGGAAACCAAACGCTGTGTTGATGTTTTGCGAACCGCTGGCAATGCAGCCAGTGCTGAGGAAACAGTTGCTGCACTATCTTTTCCAAGAAGTTAAAGTAGCGAGGTAGTTTTTCAATTTTAATTAAATATTTATGGGGTAAGATGTGAGAGATAGTTTGCCAGCTATTGATTGATTGCTCGGATTTTAATTACAGAGTATGCTTAGTTCCAAAGCCATTAGCGGCTTGTGCGATGCTAGACGTCGAGACGTGTGTGGTGGTTGACAGCGGAGCACTCAGCACGACTGTCGCGGTGGTTATTGGAGGACGAGTGATTCCGCATCGCTGGCGGTTGCTTCCAGTTGGCGGATGGCACGTTGCTTATCATCTCAAACAGGCGATGCACTGGCAGCCTAAAGAGTATCACCAGATACCTATCTCTCATCTTGACACCATGGCGGTCAAGGAGAGGTGTAGGTTGAGTTATAATATTGAGAGTGAGGAACTCAGAAAGGGACCTACCAAAAGGGAGCATATTAATTTGAGAGTTGATAGTTATGCTGAGTATAAACAGTTTTGGGTAAATATTTTAATTTTTTTTTTTTTTTTTTTTTTCAGACATTGTTTTGTTGAATTTTTTTAAAGTAAATTTTATGATAGTATACAAGATTCAAGTATAATTATGTAGTTCAGAAGTTTTATTTTGTGCAGTAATTGAAAGTTGCGGTGTAGAATATTCAATTGGGAAATAGCGGATAACTAATTCAGTAACGGTAGAAAATATTTAAGCTTAAAACAAACAATCAATAATGATTGTTGATTTAAGACAGCTCGGTATAATTTTTAATGCATAGAGTTGAATATTTTTTTTTTAACTTCTCGCTAAGAAAATTGCAAATTTTCTTAGCAGTATGTTTTTTAAAAAATAACTAAAGTGTGGAAAAAAAATCATAATAAAACCATGTATACATTTTTTGTGCTTAAATAACTGCGTCGAATGCTTTTTTAAAAATGAAAATCGAACGACACGTTCAAAAGTTATAGGTGTTTAAAAATTAACAAAATTTTTTTTTTTTCTGTATTTTTTATATTTTACAGATTGCAGTGAATATTACAATTTCTCACCAATCAACTAAATTACAGAAATTTTAATTTTAAAGTAATATTTTCGAAATCGAAGATTGAAAATACAGATGGATACATTTTAAACTCGAAATCTTAAAATGTAAATAAAATTCTAAAGAATGTAACGAATTATACTTTGAACTAGGGTAAAAGACCCCATTACTGACACTTTTTTTGATTTTGGTACTTATTGAATTAATGAAATCATTAATTTCAATAATGAATATATTATTTCTAATCTTTAAGACCTTTAGATCAAAAAAATTTTTATTATTGAAAGAAAAAGTGTCACTAATAGGGGTTAAAGGTGCCACTAATGGGGTCTTTTACCTTAGAAGAATTTAAAAATTTACGAAAGATCAAGTTTTTCATATTAAAAATCTGTTAAAATTGCCAAAAGTAATAGTTTGCCAAATTAAATATTTAAAAAATGAATAAATACATTTTTAGCTCGAAGACTGAGCAGAAAGTTGTAGGGTTGGTCTGCGTGGTCAACCGACCTCCAGATTTTTTTTTTTTTATTTAAATATTGATTTAGTGATAATAACTATACTTGAATTATTTTTTCTTTTAATTCGTGGTTGTATCAATTAAAAAACACTGTCTGATATTATTAAAAAAAAAAAAAAACATCTTAAATACTAATACAAATAAAAATTTTTAGAAAGTGTCATTAGGTCCAGAGTTATATGTAGCGCCAGAGATGATGTACATCAGTCTAGGTCTCCCACAAATAATAAAAGATGTAACAGCTGGCTTATCAGAAAATACCATGCAAGATTGTTTATCGCACATCCTTCTCACAGGTGGTAATACTGATCTAGCAGGCTTTGCATTGAGATTAAAAAAAGATTTACGCGAGACATTGCCCGAATACGAGTCTGTTCTCGAAGTAAGAAGCTGTCCCGGTACACACAGTTGGAATGTCGCTATGGGCTCCACATATGTTCCGTTAGCAGTACATCCCGGTAAATATTTTTTGTCACCAACACACTTGCTTTTAACATAATTACTTTGTTGTTTATTATTATGTACATATTTATTTTCAGATAAAACACCACCTGAGTATGTTGAAGGTAATCCATTTTGGTTATCCCGCGAAGAATATGTTCTCTTTGGTTGTCAATCATTGGAATAAGTAATTACTCAATTAAAAGCAATTTATTATTAAGAATTAAATAATTCACGAATCATCTCATTGAAAATGAATCGGCAAAAACGGTTAATAAAGTAGTCGTGTAATTGAAACAAATTCGTCCTAAAGGAATACGATTTTTCTATTTAAAAATTTTAAAAATCGTATAATGTTGAACCGACTAAATATAGTTTATCTCACGTTACATATTAACTAAAATAAACTATGTTTATTAAACGATTTAATGAATTAATCATAAATTGAAAATGAAATTTAGTCATTGATACATATGACAGTAATATATTTGGCACTTGAAACTGATTTAAATAATTTATAAACGCGAAACGCGAATTGATAATTGATAATTGAAGTAATATATATATATATGATGATCGTTAAACTATAAGTAAAAGTAATTAATAGATTTTGTTATTTTATTTTTGAATTTTGTTGAATATTTAGAGTATACTATTAGAAATTAATATATTGAAGAACCAAATGACTTATATAATAATAAATTGTTTTTTTGTTTACTGCTGATATGTTCGATCTGTACATAATTAATTTATTGTATATGATCTACAAAACTTACCCAGTGGCAAAGCGAACAAATTTAGACTTTTATTTTTACTTTTCAAATTAAGTTGACATAATTATTAGTGTAAATTATTTTGAAGAAAATTTCTTTATTATTATAGAGGGTCAACATAAATTTGAAATTACTAGATAGGTAAATAAATTTTTATAAAAATTATAGCCTACTGTATTGTTCAATGATTTTTTTGGTTTAATATGAACTGTAAACTGGCGAGTTTTGTAAATCGAATACGGTAGTTTTTAATCGACATGTAAATAAATAAGATATAAATGCTTACCGCGAGAAATAATATAAAAAAAGAAGTAATAAAAAATAGAGAATCCAATAATGTAGATTGAAAGCTTAATCAAAACGAGTATTAGTGTCGACTTTTCGTCTACTTTGTAAATTTATATGAGAAACTTCTTGCCAAACAATAAAGACAATTATATATTATAGTCTCAATTATAAGTAATAAAAATACATAATATATAAACAAATGAATAATAGGGGTCCTTCTAGTCAAACGCGCTTGACGTTGTTTATTAATTAATAATTACTATTATTGAATATTAATAATTTAAATTAAATTGTTTTCTCGATGTGTAAAAAATTAAAATAGTTTTATTGTGATTTTACATACATATTCACCAAGTTAGATATGTTATCGATATATATATTCTATGAAAAAAAAAAAAATTTTAATATTATTGTTTATTATATTTATAATTGCGTTGAATCTCATCGACATTTTAATATTCCATCCACATTCCATTAAAATCATTTTGTTTTTTTATTTTTATTTAAATGTCTATTTTATTTTAAAAGATTATTAATATTTTTGTTTTATTTTATTTTACTGTAAATAAATAATATATTACATTGATTGATTTTATTTTTACAATATTTATTTAATAGAAACATCAGAGTACATATTTATATATATATAATAGGAAACTACATGAGGTATATACACACATACATGCACGCATGTATTTTTATTACAACTTAAATTTGCTCTATATGTTAATTAATTAATTAATTAACGATAATTAATTACTTATTAAAAGATTGAATGCTTTGTGAATAAAAATCTTTTTCATTTATATCTTTAATTATAACATTTGTAACAGATGTACGTAATAAAGTAATAAATCATTGGTTTTTAAAACTTGGTAATTTTTCGTCTTTTTTTTTTTTTCTAATAAAACTAAAAATAATTTCAACGGAGTTTATTTATTTTTTCTGTACATTAACTACGATAGTAAGAAAAGATGATTATAAATTCATTTCTATGGCGTACATTGTATTTACAATTTTTTATGGTATATTCTTAATTACTAAAATTCCACATGAAAATTTATAAAATTGGTGTGTTGGTTATTAAATAATTTTTAATTTATAGATCGAAGCGTGAATTTAATAGCGCTTAAATAATGTCTAATCATGGACTGCGTCAGAAAAAAATAGTTTTTTTATTAATACTAAATATACGTTTCAGTTTTCATCATAAAAAATAAAAATAAATTGGAAATTTTTTTTTAATTCAATTTAAAACCATATTAAAAAAATAGTTGATTTTTTTTTTTTAACTTTTTCATCAAATAGATTTTTGAGATATATTTAATATAATATAAAAAAATTTTTTCTGGTACAGCTTAATGTAATCTAACTTTAATAATTATAATACAGATTTTTAAAATTGTTTTTCGCAGTTATATTGAAGAAATAAATTTCTAATCTAGAAGGCACAATTGTATCCTTCAAATAAAATTTACATCAAAATGTAATTACTAAAGTACGTATCCTATAATTTATATTATTTTTGGAACCAATTATCAAAAAATTTTCTGTTATTATAACAAAATACGTACAAAAAATGTAGAGATTGTATAAAACGTTAATTCACCCTAAAAATTTTAACAGCGCCAAAAAAATAGTAAAAAATTTAAAATCTTTATAAATTCAATTAATCAATAATTGGCAACAATAATTATAATCAGTACTTACATAATCATAATGATAAAAATAATTAGACTTAAAGATAATATGAAGGAGCTAGATGCTGATGTAGATGATGAAATAAATGATTTTTAATCGAATAAACTATATAGTACCTCAACAACAAGAGGATTTGGCGGGTTCAGCTTCGACTAAATTGAAATCTAAGCCACCGGGGCGTGCAAATCCAGTCTTAATTCCGTCCCAGCCATCTTCGATCTTGTATTCGCCGGTTTTGATTCTGTTGTAGACTTCTTGGGTTACGGCGCGAAACGCTTCAGTAACATTTACTCCGGTCTTGGCGCTCGTTTCAATATGGTGAACGCCGTGTTGATCAGCAAAGGCCCGGGCTTCTTCCTTAGATACCTCACGTCTACCTCCATTAGTAACTAGATCTAATTTGCAACCCACCAGAGCAAATACTGGGCGATGAGGTTCGATATGACGACGCGCTTCCATCATCCATTGGGGAATGTGCTCAAAGCTTGCTCTATTACAAACATCATACACCAATAATGCTCCTACTGAGTTACGGTAATATGATTTTGTTATTGACCTGAAATAATTCATTTTTTATTATTATTTATAATTATATTTCAAAACAATTAACGATTACTTAGGTACTGTTATTTCAGAGAGTGAACTTTAACAATTGCAAAAAATGAATCATTGTACTGGAAACATGTAATATAATACAATATAATATTTTTCATTTTATAATTATCTATTTTATATAGAAGATAATTATTGCGATATCTGATAGTTGCGATACAATGTAACATTGATAAAAAAATTAATTTCATATCTTATTTTTGTTGAAGAGTTATAACTACTAATTATTTAGGAAGTTACATCACTGCTATTTAAAAAACAAACAACAATAATAATTCTATAGTTCATCTACTTGTAATAATATTTTACAGTTTAACATTTTAATATCAACTTGGGTCCAAAATTTACGACAATTTAATAATATAAATGATAACTGATAACAAACTTCTAATAATTATTTGGTACGTATTTTTCATCTTTTTTTTTTAAATGTTTTTTTCTTTACAAAAAAAATAATTATTAATATAGATAAACCCTAAAAAATAGTAATAATAGATAAACCCACTCTAATTAATCATGATACTGAAGTTAGCTGTCAATTTTAAAAATTTTTATAACAAATTTACAATTTAAAAAATTCTTAACAAAAATTTCCATTGATAATTTTTTTTAATTTTCACATGTGCAATTTTTTTATTAAAATTTTTTTATAATAATTTAATTGAAATAATTATAAAAAAACTACAGTACAAAGTACTCGGAAAGAACAAGATGACACTGGATATCATCCCAGATTATCTCAGTGATATCTGTGGTGAAAAAAAATATCAGATAGTAGTTTAAAAAATCCAGATTATACTGCGTGATATCTGGATTATTATCATTGTAATCTTGATTATACTAGCTACTATCTGAAATTTTTTTTTCACTCAGTATAATCTGGGATGATATCCAGTATCATTTTGTTCTTTCCGTGTAGAAATAGTGAACCAAAACATTGTTAGAATAAGAGAAAGAGTATGAGTGCAGATTAGAGATATTTTTTTACTATAAAAAAAAAATGTTTGTAAAAACTTTGTAAAACACAACTTATGTGATACAAATAAAACTTATAATAATTTAATTGCTATAAAATTATAAAAAAATTTATAATGTCAGTTAATAACTTCAGTGTCATAATTAATCAGTAATTAAAACTATGTCTTGGAATAAATTACCTAAAACGCTCTTGGCCAGCTGTATCCCACAGTTGTAATTTGATCCTTGTACCATCATCGACGTCTATCAGTCGTGCAAAAAAATCAACACCCACAGTTGGGTCTGAAAGCTACAAAAAAAAATACAATTACTTATATATTAATTACTTCAATATGTTTATGCATGAAATAATAAATAATTTAATATATATATATATATATATATATATATATATATATTTTTACCACATACTTTAATTAATTAATATAAATTACTAAATAAAAATTTTCTGTATAAATATTTGTTATAAACAAAATAAAGATAAAATACCAGCTGATAAAAATAAAACAATGACTTGTTGAATTAGAAGATAATGCTAATTAGTGTATAAGAAAAAACCAGCAAGTATATACATTTATTGAGAATAAAAATTGAAAAAATGATAACTACGCATTAATAACAAAGCTAACCTTTAAAATATAGAATCTAGGTGGACATTTTATATTTATACACAAAATTTCACAACTGACAATTGGAATAAATTCTTAAAATAGACTGACAACGTCGTGCTAAATATCTGGGGAATCATTTAGTTCATAAAAAGTAAATAAATAAAAATCTAATGGCTATCAAAATAAACTTTTATTGTCATAGCTCCAACTCGTAGCGTTAAAAAACAAACATCGTAAATTTAAAGCTAAAAAAATAATAAAATTAATAAAAATAAATGCGTAATCACCTCTGCAAATTTTCCATCAGTAAAATACTTAAGTAAGGAACTTTTTCCAACAGTACTGTCACCAATGAGTATTAGTCGAAATTGATAATCAAAAATAGGCTCCACCATATTGGTAATTTTTTAAAATTTGAGGAAAATTTCAAGTCGATTCAGTAAGTAGCAACTTCATGCGTCTTCTATAAATCACAACAACAACAATGACAGTAAGTAGTTTAAATGTATATATAAATTATAATTCGACTTGGAACATTAAAAGTTTGTTTTTTGTTTTTACACAGCATCATCACCAGCTAAATAAAAAGCAGAGTACAGTGATACTCAGAGTCTCAGCTGACCGTGACATATTAATAGGTTTTACACATTCTAACTCACAATAGCAACTGATGGCTAAAAGAAAACTGAGAGAGATAAATATATACACGATATACATAATATGAATTTACTGACTTGCGCATTCAGGAGTATTGACAGCGGGATAACTTAATATTTACATAAAATATACTATTACAATACTTACACTTACTACTACTTTTGATACTTGATACTTTATTTTATATTTATTTGTACAGATACATTACATGTTATTTCCACTTCGTTATCAAATCTAACTTATTATATTTAAAGCATCAATTATCAATCTTGTCATTATTTCATTCTATTTTGTAATTTAATATTCTCTTTGTGTTGTCATACAAGAGTTAATTCACTTTAACGCACAATTGTATTTAGATTAGAATGACTTAAAAAAGTTTTATTTAAAAAATTATTTATAGGTATACAAAAATTTTTCTATAATAATCTATAGAAATTTTTCTAATTAATTATTACTTATGAATGAAAAAAGATTGTAAGTTTTATACATAAATCAAAAACTTCTTTCTTTTGAGTCATTTATTAATTATTCAAAAAAGTATTTTCAAATACTAAAAAAATATTAAAAGTTTTACTACTACAACTAAACAATTAGTTTCAATTGAAAACAAATAATTAAGTTTATTATATGGTTTATTGTTAATTTTAACAAAATAGTTGCTACATTCCGCGAAATTTTTTTTTTTTTACAGTATGTACAAAATATTTTTATTCAAATACAAAAGCATATATATATGTAAAGAGATTATAAAAAGATTGAACGTGTAAAATTGATGAAGACATGATAGTTTATAAACAAAGTAACAAATCTATTTGTTTCTAATCACTACTTAAGGCTGCTTTTAATTTTTCCTCCAACAATTGACTAGATAACGAGTGTTGAGACAACAAAGCTTCCAACTTCATAGAGGCATTATGGATATCTTCAGTATCAATTTCGGGCTTATCTTCTTCGATTGAACAGAAACTTTCATACTTTTGAATCTCCGCCATAGTCTCAGCTCTGTTTTCAGTCAGCCGTTGTTTTTTGTTCGCTGGTTCGACAAATACGTGTTCGCTAAATTTGGGTTTGACGTTCATCAAGGTACTAGATTTTAACCACCAGGGTAATGTACAAAAGTGCTTGAAGTGATTTCTATTGAATACCACACATACTTCAGGATCGATATTTTTTATTTTTTGCTTTGTTATTTCAATGACAATCTGGATGAAATCTAACGTTTCGTTTCTGTCGATCATGAGGAATAGTCTGTTCATTAAAATTGATGATGAATAATTTTCCTTCAGAGCTTTTTTACTGTAGCTTAAGATTGATTTGTGAAGTTGTGTTGGATCGCTGATAGGCCACTCGAATCTAAAATAAAATAAAATTTACAAGAAATTAAATTTTACTGCGTGGGTAGTTAAATTACGTCACAAGTATAGTAATGAGATTTCTAATAAAAACTACTGCCTCATTTGGAGTGGAAAGGTCGTTTTGTATTTCGATAAAAAGATTATTTCGAAATAAATTTGGACACTGAATTTTTAAATAAATTCTAGAGAATCATTAAAAAAAAAAAAAAAACAATGAAGTAATACAATTTTTATGTTTCAATATTTCAAATTTAAGAAATTTTTTTACGCAATCATGCGGTTCTTTAAAGATTAAAAAAAATTTTGTCTCCGACGTGTTTATGTGATAAAATTAATTTTTTAAATTAAATTTATTATTATTAAAAAGGTCTTTATTTGAATTGTGCATTTTCATTGTTTCATATCGACGTTTTAATTAGCAAATTGTCTAACTCCATTTTAGAGAGTCTTCTATTTGTATGAAAAAAACAATTAGTTCAAAATTTATTATCACTTTAAAAAACCATTTAATATCATTAATATCTAATAGAGATATATTTAGGTTTGAATCATTCAAATAATTTATAATTGGATTATTACTGCATAACAATGTTAAAATTCACCCTCTAAAAAATAAGGAGTTAGACAAATTGCTAATTAGACCGTCGATATGTTTTTCAGCAATAGTTAATTTTTTATGGTAAGTTTTAGAAATAGTTATAATAGTAGATTCGAATTTCTCGATAAAAATCATTTGTTCATTTATTTATTTTGTGTTGTGCATGTCAAAAAATGTGTGGTTGTATGTCAAAAAATGATATTAATAAAATTAGCGAAATGGAAATTTCACCAAATATAAATTCAAACATTTATAAATAAGCGAAAAACAAAAATCTTTGGCAACGTGAATTTAGCCAATTTTTACTGCAGAAACTTATAAAATTAGCCGATTGTAAACTTTGTGATTTGTAAAATTAGCCGTTTCTAAATCTCTCTTAATTTTTAAACAGATCGACGGATCAAAAAAAGATTTGAGACATCGAAAAGGACTTCCATAAATTTAGCTTTTTTGAAAATTAGAACAGATTCGACTGACCCATTCAAAAATTATAAGAAGTTTAAAAACGGCTAATTTTACAACTAATTTTCAAATTAATAATTTATAAACGTTCGAGTTTACAAATTGCTATTTTCCAATAAACTTAAAAACATACTTCAATTAATGACCAATTATTTTATTTTAATAAGAATTTGTGACTACAGGTTGCTAGTGTAAAAAAAAATACTTACCGCCAAGGTGGTAAAGATAAATTATTAATAGTCCGCTCAATGAGAACCCGCTGTTCTTCATTCTTCCAGTCATCATTAAAATACTCATAAGTACAAGGCAGTGTGAATTCCTTCGGCAAAAAGGGTTTCAATTCATCAGGAAAGCTGGTATGCAACGTATTCTCTGGATCCAGTACAATATCAATCAAATGACTGATAGTTTCATTATGAAGATCAACCACAAACTTGGGGTCCTCCAATGCTGTTGACAAGATAGAACTATACGAAGCATGTCCAGTTATCCTGAGCCATAATTCTTCCGTCAAGCAAGTATCAACAACTTGATAAAGCGAGTCCATTTCCAGAGGCACCGGCGGTGATTTGTTCATCGTCAGCCAGCGTACCGCAGTCTGAGTCAGTTTCAACAAAATGCTCTCATCGATAACTTTCTCGCGATGTATCACGTACTCTGATAAATAACCAGATTTAACAAGACTTTTAAGCTCCGCCGTAGGCTCGACATTGATACTGGATTCAGCATCGGCTCCAATGATCACTAAAACTAAAGGTATCGCCATTAACTTTTGTCTCGCTAGTACAGATTTAGTCAGTCTTCGAGCGACAACTTTCGCATCTTCATCCACCGTAGAGATAAGAAATAATCCATCATTTCCCGTGTAGTGATGATCTTCGAGAACACCTTCCACATTTTTTATACACATCGCCAAGGTTTCATATGGATTTGGCTGATAAATTTTGACAATCGGATCCATGGAAGGGTCTCGTGGGCACAGATACTCTGTCATTATTTTCTGATACCTACGAAGAAGAGGTCGCTGATCTAACAAAGGCCACGAGATAATCATCTTCCAGTAAGAGATGGGTGTTGTTTCAATGTCGAGTGTCTTCGCATTCTCTTTTATTCCCAGGTAAGCCGTCACCTCCACTGGATCAATAAATTTTCTACTGTCACAAGAATCCTTAGGTGTATACCGGTTTCGCATAAGTTCAATGACTAACTTTTGCTCTTTACTGAACATATTCTTTGCACATTGTTTCAAACTCTGATGCGAAAGCCAGACCGGAGTATTTTCCAGAGCTCGACGTTGAACTCTGTTTCTTATAACTTTTTTTTGCCAGATTTTTACATACTTACAAACGATTCTTTTCTTTACGCGTTTGCTCAATTCTTCAACTTTTTTTTCAATGTACAATTCGTTGTCTAAAATTGACCTACAGTTGTCGTTGATCACGTGGTCGAGTATATTTTCAAAAATTTTCTGACAATTCCTTTCAAAAATTTTCGATTCCTCAATCACTTCTTTCAAAACAGTGGCACTCAGAGTATTAATAACATCTTGTTCCAATTCTTTGGCTATGCATTCAGAAGTTTCCTCGATTTTTCTCAAAAATTCGGCCCTATTTTTTTCTTCATTTTCTTTCTTCTTTTCTTTTATCGCTACGTCTTCTGAAACAACAGGAACTGGTGTGGAGCTTAATTTGAAATTACTTGAGCTGTTACCGAATATTGATGAAGTCACTGGTATAGTAACAGTAGCAGGCTGACTTGTTGAAGATTTTCCAGAAAATAACGATCGCGGCTCAGAAAATCCCGACTCGGGTTTTGAAAATATACTTTTCAGAGGATGTGCATTGACACCGTCTTTTGATTGAGTTGTTGTAAAAATAGATGAAGAGTGGCTCGTAGACTGAGTAAATATCTGTAATTAATTAAGAAATTATTATTAAGATAATGTTACAATAGTTAGATAGAAATGTAAAGCTAGTAATTTTGTGTAGTATACAAATTATTCTTTGTTATAAAAGCTGTAAAGAGTGTAATATTTTAAATCAAATTCAATTTAACGAAGTTAAGAGGATCGAATAAATTCAAGTGTATTATAGAAAGTGGTGTGTACTTATAAAAAAAGAGTGTACCAAAGAAAACGATAACCGGGCTCTATATCCGCAGACAAAATATCCCCGACAAAAAATTGACCGGATAAAATATCCATGGATAAAAAATCTGTGGACAAAATATTCTTAAGTTCAATAATATTTTTAATATTAAAAATGTGATATATTGACCCTCAAGTATTTATTAAAAATCTGTTAATGTCGAAAAAACACACCCCAAAAACCATGTTAAAAGAGCGCACATGATTTCCCGCGTTTGTGTTGGTCTAATATCGAATAAACACACACAAAAACCATGTTAGTAAGGGCGCAACACGATTACCTGCGTTTGTGTTGGTCTATTAAAAAAATTAATTAAAAAATAAAAAAAATTAACTTTCATAAAAAATTTCCATCTAAAAAAAAAAAAAATTAATTTCAAATTAAAATAAAATTACGTAAAAATTTATTCGTATTTGATTTGTCAATTTTTGTATATTTTGTCCACGGATTTTTTATCCATGGATATTTTATCCGGCGGATTTTTTGTCCTAAGGATATTTTGTCGTGGATATAGAGTCATAAAACCAAGAAAACGGTCCAAAAATAATTATTATATAAATGTAAAGTGATAACAGTTTTGTAAAACACTGAATATTATGATACAAGTTATATCCTATTCAATTATTAAAATAATGTTAGATAAAATCAATTTTTATATACCGCGGAGTTGAAGACTTGATTTTTCTTCGAGCTGTCCGTAACATCAAATAGAGATTTCGCCTCATTCACTCCAGGCTTTAGAATTTCAGAAGAATCTTCTGAAAATTTATTAAACTTAACCGATGTGAAATTATCAGAAAAATGAACCTTCGGTTTACGCTCGAACGTCTGAGTCAATCCAGTGTCCGAAGTGTCTTCCTCTACGAATTCATAGGGATCAGTTTTTTCAATTTCATCAGCATCTTCATCTTCGTCCTCTTCTTCAACTTCCTCTTCCTGTTCTTCTTCCATCTCCTCATCCTCAACTTCTGCTCCTTCATCTTTACTAATTCCTTCTTCTGTCTTTTCCTCAAAAGTTTCTTCCATAAGTTCCATATCCACTTCAATAACTTCCTCCACTTCACCATTTTGGTCAGAAGCATTTATCGCCTCCGCTTTGAGGTAACCGTGCTCATCAAAGCTGCAATGTGGCCTGTGATTTAGGTACAACTGCTCAGGCATAGTATCTCCGGCGATACACTGTCCTATTGAATAATTAATTTTAATTCTCTTGGATTGAACAAGGCTCTTAGCTCTGATCTGGCAAGAAACTGGTGGCGGCAAACAAATGTTTTTTCTATCTATCAAAATGTACATCTCGTCTTCAGTGATACTAAGCCCGGCTTGCTCACAGAAATCTATGGCTTCGTTCTCGTCCTCAAAGCCCAGCATGTCAATAAACTCGTACAGCGGAAACGAAGTGGAGGAAGTTCTACAGAAAGCTTTTATCATTACAGACAGCGCTTCAACTCTGACCTGTAAAAAGTATCTAATTAATATAGAAGCATTCAAATAAGTGGTACTTCTCACGAGCTTAAAAAACTTTATCCAATTTTTCGCCTGAATCGAGCCATGAACTCTTATAGCAAAGTTAACTTGTGGCGACTTCCTTATTGATTCCGGTAACGTCTGCAAATCCCACATGAAATTCGAGTTATTTAAATTAAGCAAAATGATATAAGCGCGAAACTCCGCTTCATTCTTACAGACTATTCCTTTTTCTCTCAAATCAGCATACATGTACTTGAGAGTCTGCAAGCACTTGGTCAAATTCTCAGTGTTGATTTTCCCGTCAAAGACAGACAACTCTTCTGCGCAAAGTCGCTCGCTGGATACAATATGAAACCTGGCGCACTGCTCCACCAGAGCCACCGACTCTAGACAGCAAAGTTCTTGTTGTGTGATGTCCTTCCTGATACCGCGGGTCCTGTCCCACATAAAGTGATACCACTCGGCGAGATTAGTGCCATTCTCCTCACACAAATCCGCAATCTCATGCAACAGGTAGCTCATAGTCATCTTGAGGATGTTAACTGGTCGTAAATCCTGAGGCATCGGTTCCTCCTGGTCCGCAGAGGACCTCGAGTACTGCTTGACCGCAATCTGATGGTCGATTTTATATTCATTACCTTCGATCAATTCGTAAGCCGAAACCTGCCGCTGGAACTCCCTCATAAGTCTCTCTTTCTCTGGACACATATCAGGACAGGTTCCTCGCGTGACTTTGGCCATCGAGAGCGTGTGAATTTTGGCCTTCTTCAACCGCATCAACCGGTCTCGGGCCTCCAATATCTTGTACCGATCCTCGGAGGTGTTACCTGCTTGAGTTATTATTTTTCTGAGCTCTGTTACGGAAACATTAGAGGACATGTACGAGGGAATCTGAGACTCGACTTCTTTTTTCTCTTTCGATGATTTTACGTTTTCCATATTTTTTTCATTTACTTTACTGGATTCTTTACCTGAATTTCCTTTTGTTTTTTTATTTGTATTTGTTGAAAAAACAACACTTTCCGAATTTTTTTCTCCGGGCAGGTTATATTCTAACCCCGACATCGCCTCCAACTCTGATTTTACCTCATCATCCTCAATTTTTGATAAATATGAGGCTATTATTTTATTAACATCTTTTTTCTTCACCACACCTTTGGCAAACATTTTTTTTTTATTTTGTCTACTTATTGTGTTTGTTATTATTACATTTGATATCACTCAATCACTTTCAAATCAACGTATTTATTTCAAACAATAATAATAACAATTTCTTTGCTCTGAACTTAGTCGATGTTTAACTTCAAAACTACCGCCCTCTAGTTTAAAAACGCGCAGTTTTTTAAATTTTTTAAATTACAATCATGCCAAATGATAATATTCATTAATCGACGAATTTTTTCAAATAGATTATTATAGTCAGTTCAAATAAAAAATCATCAATCATAAAAAAAATCATTTAATTTCTTAATAAAAAAATTTCTTATTTTTATTAAAAAAAACAACAAAATTTTATGACATTAAAGTTAGCTGTCACTTAACCATTTTTTAATTTTTTTTTTAACAACAAATAGATTTTTTCCAGAAAATTATTTTTAAAAAATTGAATTTTTTATTTTTTAAAATTTTTACATGTCAATTTTTTTTTCTACCTTTTTTTTTTGCCATAATTTATTTATTAAAAAAAAATTCTTAAAATTATCAAATATCTGCTAAATTAATTTTCATTAAAATTTTCACAGCTGCGCAATTTTTTGACCACGAAAAAAATTCTAAAAAAAAAAAAAATTATTTTTAAAAGAATCTATTTTATCGACTATGACAATGACGTCATCGTAATAATTTTCATGCTCACGCTTTCTCTCTCTCATTCGTCATTATTTATCTTTTATGTATAAGTGATGTAAGTGAACACACACACTGAAAAATATTAAGTAATTGTTGATATAAAAATAATAATTAACAATGTTCAAGTAATCAAAGATTTTAACTGAATGTTAATAAGTGGAATTGACTTTTAATTGCAAAAGATCAAAACAATTCACAAGTATTATTTATTATTATTATTATTATATTATTACTACTGTTATTATTATTATTATTATTGTAGCATCATTATCGTATGTAATAGTGATATTCAAAAGGTATTGAATTGTTGATTGTTAAATACGAGTATATATCAAAAGGTAATAACAATAACAATAGCAGTAAAAAACTTATTTATTACATACTTCCTCAGTAACCAGTCAATTAAAATACATTAACTCTTTCACAATTACTTGTTTTAAATTTAGACATTTAATTGTACGTCTTACTTGATAAATGAGAGTTTAAAAATAATTTTTTACGCGTGTTAATATATTTTTAGCCTTATTCAAATTAAGCATTTGTTTACAAACAACTTCCATTTTTTCTGACAGCTTGATTTTATATTCGTTGATTAGTGCAATCAATATTTTTGTGTAGATTTATTTGTTGACAAGTAAAATATGGATCAGCGTGAACCAGCTTTGGGGGACGAGGAAGAAAAATATGAAAATATAATTATCAATGAAGTCGATGGTCTACCAAATTTACACCCCAACTATCAGCAACTGGAACTTGAGTTCGAAGAAGATAAAGATCGGACGAATACAAGGTCTCTTGATGAGCTGGTGCACGATGAGGATTTACCTACGTCTGTTATTGTAACAAATGTCGATCCACGTGTGTTTAAATCTAATGAACTTAAGGTAACTGTTTATTAATTTTATATTATTTACTAACTGTAACACTGAGACAAAAAATTTGTGATTTTTATTTTATTTGTTCACTATTTACAGGCTGAAATTGAAGAATTGTTTAAACAGTTTGGTGAAAATGCGTCGTTTCAATACTTCAAATCGTTCAGAAGAATGAGGGTGAATTACAATTTACCAAGTGCTGCTGCTCATGCGAGGATACAGTTACACCAAGCTAAATTTGGGGATACAAATATAAATTGTTATTTTGCTCAGCCTGTTACGCCAATAGGTTTGTGATTTTCCTTGAAAAGATAATTTTTATTAATAAAAAAAAATAAAAATAATTAATCAGTATTCCATTTATTAAAATGGCTAATTTTGTAGATATCGAAGATCGGCATCTTCATCCACCAGCATTAACAAAACAGTTCTTAATTTCGCCTCCAGCATCACCACCAGTTGGCTGGGCACCTAGACCTGAGGATGAACCACTAGTTAATCATGATTTATTAGCAGCTATTGCAAATTTATCACCAGGTATTAATTAATTTTTTTAGGTTGTTTATTTCACCATTTATTGACTCAATAGTTGAAGTCATTTTAGCGGCCTAAAATTTAAGCTATTTTAAAAATTTTATTTCTATATCAAGGGAATGACTAATGCTTTCAAATTTTTTTACACTTATTCTATTACTTGTCAACTACACAAAAATGAAAATAAAAAAAAATGGACCTGACTAGTGGAGGTAGATTGATCTCTCCCTCTGATCTGAAATTAAAAAATATGACTGATTTTTAATTAGTGTAAGTATAGTTATTGTCGATATTAGAATGAAAAAAAAAAAAAAAAAAAAAAAAAAAATATTTGATAAAATGGCTCGTAGTTTAAAGTAAAAATTCGTTTTCAAAAAATATTTTTAACTACGCGCCATTTTGTCAAATATTTATTTTCTTTCATTCTAGTATCGACGATAACTACATATATTTATACTACTTAAAAATCAGTCATATTTTTTAATTTCAGGTCAGAAGTAAAGATCAATCTACCTCCACCAGTCAGATCCATTTTTTTTTTTTTCAGAGAGGAACTTCAGCGCCATTTTTCTAATTTCAAAAAAAAATTTTTTTTTTGTTTTGATTTTCATTTTTGTGTAGTTGATAAGTAATAGAATAAGGGTAAAAAAATTTGAAAGCATTAGTCATTATCATCACCTTCACATAGAAATAAAATTTTTTAAAATAGCTTAAATTTTAGGTCGCTAGATCACCGGATCCCCTTAATTATCAATAATTATTATTGTATTTTTTTTTTTTTTTGAGCTATTAGATATTTTAAAACTTAAAATATAAAAAAAAAATTAATACACTAGAAAATAAAAATAAAAAAAAATATTTGCAGGAGAAACTCATGAATTACATCCAGGTGGGTCCGGACAACCAGGAATAGTCGTGCACGTATGTGAAAATTCCTCTGAAAACTCAATAAAAAAACTCCCTATACAACATACACGTTGTCCGGAGCACTAAATAATAATCAAAGGGTAAGTGTCGTCCACGATGGCTATAAATTGTTAACAATCCATCCAAGTGATATTATAAAAAAAAAAAAAAAAAAAAAAAAACTAAAAGATATCATGCATAAAAACAGTTAACAAGCCATGATAAATTGTTAATTGTTCGATGCAACAACAAATTCCACTAAATAATAAATGCTGTTAATTCACAAATAAATTTTTATGTGAGTGTGTGGACACGTCTCAGTATTCAAATAAGGTAAATCAATTAAAACTATTTAAAATAAATGAAATAAGTCAATTTAACTATCAGCTATATCTACTTGTTTTTTCTTCGTTTAAAAATGATAATACGGTGTCTCAATGAAAGAATCTCTTATGCTCATTATTGTAACTTACAACTGTAACTTATAACTACGCTAAAGTAACAGTAAATTTTATGACTACTGTTCGTAAATAGGAATCAAACATGCAACAAAATAATAATAAAGTAGGCTACTGAGTTTATGATAAAAGATAATAATGAGACCAAAGATTTGATCGTAAAATACTATATCAAAATTCCGATGGTATTCATTATAAATATTTATTGATAAACAAGTTAATTGGAAAAAAAAAAAAAAAAAAACTAAAAATGTAAGCATAATTATAATAAGATCTTTGATGTTTTGTGCTTAAAATCATTTTGGCTGTAATCAGGAACCCCAATTAAAAGACATTCACGGTTATGCTTCTAATTATCTCTAGCTCTATGTAAATCTATGTAAAATTTTAAATGATCACTTAAAAATTAAAAAAAAAAAAAATACATATGTAGAGGAAAAATTATCAAGCTTATGCTCAAGACATCGAATTGAAAAGGCTAATTGTAACTTAATAAATTATCATAAAATTATGCGAGTACTGCATAATTTATAATTACTCAGAGATGAAGAAATTATTCGCATACTCAAGCATTGAAGTAAAGATTTTCGTGTAATTATCATCAAATTGATATCAAAGTTCGCTATAACTACTGCTAAATTTTGATGATCTACTCTTTAAAATTATCAATGTTGACTGTATCTTAAATCTTAAATAAATCTAAATACAGAAATAAAAATAAAATTAAAAACTCTAAATATATAATAGATAGTTTACAATCTATTTATCTACTTAAATAGGCATTGATGTTAATGTGAATTCAAGCAAAATGTGTGATTTGGATGTCTGGTACATCCTGAATGAAAATAATAATTTCTTTCAAAAATATATACACTCAAAATGTTAAGACAAAATGAAGATTTATGTAATTATATGTATGCGTGTGTGAAATGTGTTACATATTTGTTTATGTACACACATGTAAGTTAACATGATTATGTACAAACAAAGAGGCATCATAAATTATTTATTCTTGAAAACAAAGATGCGCTGAATTTAAAATTATCAATTATTTAATTGATTGTTTTTTTTTTTTTTTTTTTTTTCAAGTCGTTAAGAACCAGTCCATTTGTGTGGATTTATTGTTATCAAAAGATTATCGACTGTTGAAATTGTAATTAAATGAAATCAAATATAAAGTGTATAAGAAATCTAATTGTTTGTTCATTTATTCATAAATTACATCTTTAATTATCCTATGTTTTATTAGGGTATTCTAAAAGGAGTTATTAATGCAAAATAATTAGGACAAATATTAGAATGACAAAAAAAATTTTATTTTAATCTTGACAATTATTTTATCCAAAATGTTACATTTTTATAAATAAGTTAGGCCGTCTTCATTTTATCTAAATTGACGACACTGGAAGGCCTGAGTACTGTCGGTTGACAAATTTATCAAGAAAATGTTTAAAATTACCAAAAGATTACATCTTTAATTAATTAACTCAAAATTTTAAAAACATTATGTTTATGCGATTGTTGTAACTTAACAACATGTATTATTTTTTTATTCATGACAAGTTTTCTGTCAAAAATTGAATTTCAGATCTAAAAAATTTGATCATTTTTTGTTATCAACCTAGCTTGATATGATCTAGCATTAATTAGTAAAATGAAACCAAAAATAATTAAAGAAAATTACATCAACTTCATTATTTTTATACAAATATTTAACAGACGAATCGGTTAAATCATTATCTAATCATTGCTATCGTTTGTTTTACTCACCGAGCTTTGTTTTATTATTTATCATCTTTGTTTCGTATTAATATTATAAAAATATATATAATTCGTTACAGAAATAATAGAAAAAGTGAATTATTGAGTTATGCCATGTACACGAATGTGTTGATATCGTCTTCGTGTCTCTTGATATACTTATGCTCGATAAGCCATTCGATTTGTTCTTTAATCATTTTTTTACTCGGCAAAAACATATTTTTTAGAATATCTACTAATTCTGTTTGTAACTGAGCGTTTGTTATTTTTTTCCTCATCTTCAGAATTTTAATTATAGCTTCCTGCAATTTTTAAATAATAATTAATTATCTCGTAACTTCTAAATTTTAACAATAACTAAATTTTAATAATTTATAATTAGAAAAAAAAAAAAATTACCTGAACTCGTAATATCCTAAGTTGAACAATACATTGATTATCTTCTTCTTTACTTCGTTCGGTAGACAATTGTAATCTTCCAATTAAATTTATTCTTCCTCTTTTTTGAAGCTTACCATTTTTTCTACCATTTGAATAAATAAATTAATATATTATGTAAGTATTAATTGAATAAATTAATTATAAAACTTACATGATAGCAAATTCCTGATTAACCCAAAATTTAGAATTATGAGAAAAATCTTTAGGGCTGCAAGCTGGCGGGTCAACTAACACTAATTGCCTTTTTAATTTCGGAAAAGCGCAAAGTGACCACAATGTCCGTCTTAACTCTGGATCAGGTAACTCTGTTGCTAGTTGAAGATTTTCATAAGATACTTTATCCCTTGGACGTTGGTTCCAGGCAAAAAGGACGGCCATTTGAAATGTCGTAACGTCAACATCAAAACGTCCGACTTCATTTGAAAATGTTAACTAAAATAATAAATCCATATTTTATTCTATTATAAAATATAAAATTTCTTTCTGAGTTATCAAATAAATAAAATGTATTTTTTATAAAATAATATTAATAATCTATACTTAATATTGTAAAGAGAAAAAAATTTGATTGTTTGTTTGTTTGCATTGAATAGGCTCCGAAACTACCAAACCGATTTGAAAAATGCTTTCACTGTTGAGAAGCTACACTCTCCCCGGGTGACATAGGCTATATTATATTATAATTCATTTTGAAATTTTTATCAAGTACCTATAATTAATTATAATTATAGTAATATATAATTAATTTAGTGATTAAAAAAAAAATTAAATAATTAATTTAAATTTACATCATCTTTATATTATACACAGCCAAAAATTCTAAAACGGCTGCAACAGTAAAACTGTTTCTTTGAGCGAACTCTAAAATGAGTGATATTGAGACTATTACCACTTCTAGGGAGTGAAAATTCAAGCTTAATAAAAGAGCTGTACGATGCAATTTACCGAATTTCAATATCTTGTCTAGTTCAATAATTTGAAGTGGTAAAGATATCAATTTTTACGATTTTTTAAATTTCAAAATTCTGTAATTTCTTAATTACTCGCCCGATTAAGCTCATCTTCGAACTTAACCTTGGTCTTTATCGATAGAAAAAGCATGTTGAGTTTGAGAAGAATTGGCTAGAAATTGTATATTTTTTTAAAGTTGCCCCTGTTTAAAAATATTCATTAAAAAAAAATTAAAAAAATTCGCTCTATGCAAATTATATATCTATAGATATATACTTAGAAATTGAAATCAATGGGAATTATTGAAAAAAATTCAAATCTCATGACAGTGAATTTTTTTCAATGAATATTTTTAAACAGGGACGCCATGAGGACGACTGGAATAGTTAGATTTTTATGAAATCTAATAAAAATTACTTACAGTGCCATTAGACATATGGTGGTACCACTGAAGTTTTCTTCCATTGTGTTTTTTCTTATAAAACTCCTCAACCTCTGGAATATAATCTTCTAATTGTAATGGCAAGCTGACGGTAACTCTTTCGCTGCCTCTCGCCCACGCGCCAGCATTTAATATTTTAATATTTATACTGTCAGCAATAGCTGCACGACACTGCTCTTTAAACTGCTGATTAAGATCCTGAGACACCTTTATATCCTGGAACATTCTCGCTAATTTGTTAACATAATCTGCAGGCATTCCAACTTCTCGCAGCCACTCAACCATGTTTTCTTCCTTTTCAGAATCCGCTGATGTGTCGAGAATTAATCTGCGCGTTAAATGTGCTTTGTGATACCGCATAAATACGTCTTTGTTTTGAACATACTTCAACACTAGTAGCTAGAATTAACATAAAAAATATTAAATATTATAAAATTTGAGAATTAATTTAACAAATACATAAATCTTAAAAAATTAATAAAACTTACCACATCACGTAGTTTACTTTCAATTTCATCAGACGTGAGCTTTTTACTAAGTGGAGTTTTTCTAAGTAACATATCACAGTAATTAGCCAACAACTCTGGACACTTTGACTCCGGCAGCCCGCTGTTATTATTATTGGGTTTGCTGTTTACAACAACGGTAGTCGCTCCTGGGGGCTGCTTTGACGGCAATTCTAGTCTGAACACCGTCGCATCGTTTACAACCAGCTTGTAAGCTTTATCTCTAGCTGTCAAAAAGCGTGGGTCATCGTCAAAAGCTTCTTTAACTAGTTTTGAAAATCTACGAAACTGTTCTAATAATCTCTCGACATATTTTTCCGAGTCCTGAGTAATTACGTCGACAGCTGCCATCATGTCTGCAAGTCCTGCACTCGAAATATGGTCTTCAAGATCTTTTAACATCGGTCCAACTCCATCAGGTACTCGGTCCATCAATTTCAACATCAAACGCAGCTCTAAAAATCATTACAGATGAAGATTAGGGTTGTGCAAAAAAACCGACTATTTGTTTTTTTTGAGTCTCGAGTGAAAAAATGTTAGTTTTTGATGTTTTAAGAGCTCTCTTCAAAGGACAGCTTAAAAAAAAGTTTTTAAGAGGTCGCTCGAAATTTTTTTAAATTTCAAAAATCGTCAAAAATCGAATTTTTTTTTTTTTAATTTTTTTTTCTCGTTACGTCATAATTTTATAGACAAAAAAAAAAGGTTTTCCTGAAAGTTTCAGTTCAAAATGTGAATTTTAAAAGGTCGCTCATAATTTTTTTTTAATTTATTAGTGACTATTTAATTGGATTAGCATTTTTTGACTCTGAAATTTAAAAAAAGTTATGAGCGACCTTTCAAAATTTAAATTTTGAATTGAAACTCTCAGGAACTTATATTTTTTTGGTCTATAAAATTATGACATAACGAGAAAAAAAATTTCGATTTTTGAAATTTAAAAAAATTTTGAGCGACCTCTTAAAAATTTTTTTTTGAGCTGTTCTTTGGAGAGGGCTCTTGAAACATCAAAAACTGACGTTTTTTCGCTCGAGACTCAAAAAAAAAAAAATAGTCGGTTTTTTTGCGCCACCCTAGTATTCATCAATTTTCGACGGGCCCTGTAGCATGCAAGAGTTAGTTTAGTTTTTAGCGGAGATGCACTTTTAAACCTGAGCCTAAACCTAAAACTAAGTATACTATAACAAAACGCATATCACCTCTTTCGTTTATTTTTATTTGGACTCCTGCTCCTGTCTCCTGCTGTAAGCCCTCGGGCTAGACACTTTAGCAGACACGCTGCAGCTCTCCTAGACTTGGGTCTAAAGGATCGCCACTGGTGGGTCCACATATCATCGCTTAGTGCATAACTTATCCCCTAAAGCTGATGCGATTGATTTAGATCGAGACTTATGTGAAGAAAACACCTTGTAATCAGTAAAGTGTGCCGGTGCACGCAATACCATACAATAATAAAATTCAAGTCCTTATTCTGGGTCTAGATGAATTTCAAACTGTTATAATGCTTACATTCAAACGCTGATCATTAAATAAATCTTTGAAATTTTAATAATTCTACCTTTTATTCTTATTCGGCTGCTGCTGCTGCTTCTTCTTCTTGACTTCAACTCTTTTGACATCCGTGTATAGTAAATAGATAAATTTGCGTTATTACTGATGACGGGGACTGACATTGCGTGATTACACGCGATAAATAAATGCCGGTGGTGTATATAAATAAATAAAAATAATAAAATAAACTTGTCGTTGGTCGTGTGCGGCGCAAACATAAAACAACCCAGTGCTTTCAGGGTCATAACGTGTGTCCTCTGTCCTCCAGCTCAGATATGTCTTCTTGTGAGTAAAGTGTAATGTGTAATGTAAGTTGTTGCTTGTTGCTGGTTGCTGGCTCTTGCTTAAGACACGCTCACCTTACTCCCGTTAGAAGTCACTTCTTATTACTGCCCAGGTTTGTGTCACCGCCGAATAAAATTGTCTTCTTGTTCTTGTCTCTGGTGAACAACAGGCTCATCGAGGTCATCGCGTGATACCAGGAGACACCAGTTGCAACTGTACCTACGAATATATATGTAAAAAAAAATTAATGTACTTTATGTTCAGATATGTTGAAAATATTTTTAGATAAAATTAATTTTTTTGTTTATCTTTTTTATTTTTTTACATTTTTCTCTATCTAATATTTTTTATGAACTTTTTTAGACCACATTCAACTTTTGTATATTTGTAAAAGTAAAGTTAGCCGACGTTTTTAATTTTTTGATTTTTTTTTTAATAATTAAATTAGAACAAAAAAATATTTTTAAAAAATTGCACTTGCAGTTTTCAAAGTTTTTTACAAATGAAATTTTTTTTTCATTTTTTTGTAATCATTTTTTTAATAAAAAAAAATTTTTTAAATTTTTAGATGTAGGCTAACTTAATTTTCATTGTATATTTTAATATTTCTAAATTAGAATGTAAAACGATTTGATACAGAAGTTAGCTGAGAACTGTCAATTTTTTTATGATACGAAAGTTAACCGACGTTTTTAATTTTTTGATTTTTTTTTTAATACTTAAATTAGAACAAAAAATATTTTTAAAAAATTGTACGGATAATTTTTAAAATTTTCTACATGTGACATTTTTTCTTTTTCAATAAGTGTTAATAAAATAAATTGAAAAAATTTTCAGATCTCGGCTAATTTAATTTTCATAATTCTAAAAAAATTTCTAATGTCTGTCAACTTCAGTGTCATAAAACAGTTGTTTTCAAATTTATTATTAAAATAAATTTATAATACCTAAATATTTACCATTCATTTGTTTTTAATCTTTTGACAATTACAACTTAATAATCATCGACAATTGAATTTGTAAATATGTATTTCAAAAATCCAAAGTACAAATAACTGTGATGAAAATGAAGTTAGCCGACATTTCAGAATTTTTAGAAATTTTTTATTGAAAAATTTTCAATTAAAAAATAAAAAAAAAAATTCACATGTAAGAAACTTGAAAAGCTATCAGTGCAATTTTTTAAAAATATATTTTTAGTTATAATTTAATTAATAAAAAGAATCAAAAATTTCTAAGTCTGCTAATTTCAGTGTCATATAACTGTGACCGTGACGCAGCGCTAAATTAATGAAACTGAAAGTAAAGTTTCAGCGCCTCTAACGGCTAAAGAAGGTACTAAAAAATTTTAATTTTGATTTTGCGTCAAAAACTCCAACTTAGCGCAACTCTAGCGATTAAAAGAAGTAAGCAAAAATTTGTAAATACAAAAAAATTTATGATACTGAATTAAGAAGACATCTAAAAATTTTTTAGATTATCATAACAATTAAATTATACCAAAAAAAATTCACATGTAGAAATTTCAAAAAATTATAAATGTAAATTTAAATATATATTTTTTTTTACCTAGTTGATTTGTTATAAAAATCTCAAGAACTTTTAGATGTCTGCTAATTTTATAATAATTATTATTTTATTTTATTTATATTTATTTTATTAATAAAGTTAGCCGACATTTTTGATTTCTTGATTTTGCTTAATTTATAAAATTATAACTAAAAAATATTTAAAAAAAAATTACATTTATAGTTTTTGAAGTTTTTAACGAATGAAAAAAATTTTTTTGCATTTTTTTGTAATAATTCTTTAATAAAAAAAAAATGACATGGAAGTTAGCAGACATCTAAAAATATTTGATTTTTTTTTATTAATTAAATTACAACTAAAACGATATTTATAAAAAATTGCACTTATAGTTTTTTAAGTTTTTAACATGTGATATTTTTTTTTTAATTGTTTAATTGAAATTTTTACGATAAAAAATTTCTAAAAATTTTTAAATGTCGGCTAACTTTATTTTCATGCTAATTTTAGTACTTATCATAAAAATTTCCATAAAAATTCAAAAGATAATTTTTAACAATCCAAGTACTGTCAAAAAAAAAACAATTAAATTTTGAGGTTATGAAACTGTTATTTCACAATTATTTGTTCCTTACGTTATTGTATTGAATTCCGGTTAAATGGCGGAAGATTAAAAGACAAAGGTTAATATTTAGTAAGTTCCTCTTGCATACACTGGAAGTACATATATATATATATATATATATTGATATGTTTACAGGACTTATGTGAGTAAAAAATAAGAACGGGTGCAGCTGATGGGAAGAAAAATAATTCCCACAAGATCGTTTGGTCTTCCGTGCAGTAGCAATACTCGCATATATGTTAAATAAAATAAAATTCGTGTAGAGCCGTGATCTTATTCGACGGAACATATGTGTAACACAAGGGGCGTATCATCCGGTCGTCTTTGCGGTCCGTCTACCATAAATGTTCGACAGTTTGCAGCCGCAAGACTCCAAAACACATCCCGTGAAATTCAAATGTATTGCCAGAGCACTTGATCGCGTTTGTTCAAGTCTACATTCTACACTCTGGATCGCTTATTTTATTTTTTTCCTTACCTCTACTTTTACCCAGACTTGTTTTTCGTCAACGTCAACGTCGCCAAAATATGTGTACGCACATCATTCAGAGCTGGCCAGAGCATCCTCTAATGCTTAGCAAACGAAACTAAAAAATAAATAATCAACCAGCTTACGGAAAATTACGGCAAGATAATGGCCGAGCCAGAAGAAGAGTAGCAGACAAATTGTTTCGGGCATGCTATTCCAATGGACAAAATTACTCGTCGGAAATTCATCATGAAGCCCCAACTAACTCGAGTAGCCAAAGGCTTCTCGTCCACAGCCTCGGGGTAATGAAACCAAATTATTTATTATATTTTTACTTTAAATTCCTATTTAAGCCTTTGTTTCTCTTGTTTTGCAGATTTTTGGGTTGGAGATTTCATTAGGAAGACCAGGCTGGCCAACAATGCGGAATTTTTTCAAAAATTATCGAGGTATGACTTCTATTAACAATTGAAGTCAATCGTCAATATGTCTTCTGCTTGCCAAAAAATTTATTAAAAATTATTGAGAGAGATTTACTAATTTTTAGAGATTTTTTTATAAATAAATTATTGCAAGAAAAATTTATTTAAAAAATTCCATCTTTAAAAGCTCTAAAAAACTATAATTGAAAATTTTCCACTAAAGGGAAGTTATTAATTGTCCGGCCGTGTGTGTAAATAAATTTTTGTCGTACGGTTTCTCAAAAACGAATCAACCGATTGAATTCTACATGTCATTCGAAAGGGTTTATAAAAACTTAGATCTGATTAGACTTGAGAGTTAGTCCATCGAGCCATTCCAAAGAAATTAAAAAAAAAATTTTATTTTCATGTTTTTTTAAAATAACTTTAAAGCGTGCCAAAAAATCATAATAAAACCATGTATACGTTTTTTGTGCTTAAATAACTGCGTCGAATGCATTTTCAAAAATGAAAATCAAACGACGCATTCAAAAGATATAGTTGTTTAAAAAAATTCACAAAATTTTGTTTTTCGTTATTTTTTTAAGATATCTTCGAGATTTCTCAACAAATCAATACAAACCTGTGCATTTTCTTTTTGTGCTTTAAAAACTGTGTTGAATGATTTTTTAAAAAAGAAAATCGAACGACCCATTCAAAAGTTATAGTTGTTCAATAAATATATTTTGAGCTCAAAGAGCTCAAAATGTAAAAAACGGTGCTTTACGATTGAAGAGCTCAAATATTAACCAAAAAACGCATTTGAAGACGCTTCGGGAAGTTCTAGGGTTGGCCTAGATTTTTTTTTTTTTAAGAAGAGATGTGTAAAAAAATATAGATGATTTTAAAAAACTCTATGAGCGGCAAAACTTTAAGTTTCTGATCATCAATAAAAATGATAAAAAAATAATTTTATTACTTCCACTAAATTAGCAATAAATTTTTTAATTTATTGTATAATACTTTAAAAAAAAAAAAAATTCGAAATTTTACTAAATTTTTAATTATTAAGATAGAAACTTAATTATGTAAGTATTAAAATCATAATTGCAAACTTTCTTCATTAATACACCTTCGTAAAATAGCATATACAATTGTTTATATTCTTCTCAGGAGTTTACGATGATTTATGCCAATTTTAGAGTCCACAGTGGCACAGTTGGCAATAATTTATGTCACTTAACACACCCAGAGTCTGGTGGAGCTACCGCGAGTCATAACCCACGGCCAAAAGAAGTAAGAAGTATATACATAATAAACTAAGGAATATGAGTAGGCCGCTCCCATTCTTTCGTCATCCCATTAACTCGTACGTACATCACATCTACAATTACACAAATATATATCCATAGAATTACAAATCAATATAACAAGTGTTAATTACTTAATTGAGATTTTAATTTACACCAAGATAATTACTGTTATTCTCCCAGGTATGTATTTAAATGAAGATATAATATCATTCATATTTTCTTCATTACAATAACACTCTACTCATAATAGATAATTTATTTAAGCATTATCAATTTTTAATTATCAAGCTCAAGTCTTCACCTAAATTTATCAAGGATAAATAGCCGATTTCTTCTTGCCTCCCCGTGTGAAATAAAAAAGCTATCATATCAACTTATCCTGGATCGACAAAGATCGCAAGCTTACCGCGCATATGTAGCTCGCGTGCGTACCAGGTCGCGGTGGCGGCAACAGCGAGTAACAGGTGTGTGCCTGTAGGATGAAGCTAAGAGAAACAAAACTTTTTTAAAAATAAAGGAAAAGAATAAAGAAGGTAAGGAGGAAAAGGCGGTCGTTAGTCCGATGGTCAATGTTACTATTATGCATATGTAGATGACTATTATTATTTTTATTATTTCTTTTCTTTTATTTAGTTGTTATGTTTTTTTTTTTTTGTTTCCCTCACAATTAACTTGGCTCTGTTTTCGACAGAATAAACTCCACCCTGATCGTTTGTTTCATTTCCAAGTCTGTACTAAGTGAGTTGTTTTTTGTCCTTGGCGCAAACATGTGATGACGATGTAATGTCACAAGCTTATACTTATTATATTTTGCTTTTAACCAACAGGATAAGTATTTTAACGTCAAGACACGTCGAAAAATAATATTTAACTATCATTTAAAAATAAACGTTATTACATAGCTGTGCAGTTAATATTACTGAAAAATTAATATCTAAGTTCTCGTCCATATTTAAAATATTTAAATGACTAAATCTTGGGAATTTGGACAATAAATGAAGATGTTAAATTATAAGAATTGTTGAAAATAGGCCATTTTTTCCCGGAGGAAACCCATGTAATCCCTTAACTGACACTAAATTAAAGAAGAAAATAATAAATTAAACATGACACTGAAATTAGCAGACACTTGACAATTTTTTAGTCTTTTTTTTTTTTTTTTAGATAATCTAGGCCTAGAAAATTATTTTAAAAAAATTGCATTCACAATTTTTCATAACTTTTAAAAATGGAATTTCTTAAATAAATTTTTCTAGCTAAAATTAAAAAAAAATTGTAAAAATTATCAGATGTCTCTCAATTTTAGTATCATAATTAAATTTGTAATAAAAACTTTAATAATCCCAGTAGTCTAAATTAATAAATGGAAATCATATGAATTTCTGAGCATTCCCAGAGGTAGTATTACTACAAAATGCTATTTCTTCAATTATCAATTATCAATATGGTATTAATTATAAACGTAAGTAAATAGATATTATTTTTACAACTGGTAATCTTTTGCTCGGAGCTTCTGACGTGTGTAAAATTAGCATTGACAGCCCAGCATTGGCATCAGTACCTCCAAAATTATAATAATTAATTTTTATTAATCTAGTTTCAGAAATACTGATGACAATTCCTAACAGACAAGTCCAACTTTACAAACGTGGGCTTTAATGTTGTTAGAATAATTTTCGACTCAAGTTAAATCGAATTATTGAGGAAGGTTGAGCAGGATGCCAGGGCCAGAAGGTAAGTAGGATATTTGCCGTGAGCGTGATAGCTGATAAGCGATGTCTTCAGCAGCCTCGATTCTTCTCAGCTCAACTAGACCGTCACCGGCTTCAGTGAGAGACTTAGCGATTAAGCTGGCAGCTTGCGCGTCACCTTCAGCACTGATAATAGCTGCTTTCTTTTGTTGCTCGGCTCTCTCTACCAAGAATCTTGCTTTCTCAGCCTCTTGCTGGGCGACTTGTTTCAATTCAACGGCTTGAGTGAACTCTTTGCCGAATGTCAAGTGTGTCTAAATAAATTAATCAATAAATTAGTATCCAAATATTTAATTATAATTAATATGATTGATAAATCTTACAATAGATATGTCATCAAGAATGACACCGAATTGCGAGGCACGTTCGGTCAAGTCTTCGCTGACTTTCTGCGACACCAACTCTCGCTGTGTGATCAATTCACCAGCGTCAAACTGCGCGACGACTGCCTTCAGAACTTCTGTGGTGATTGAAGGTAACACACGCTCGTCGTAATCCACGCCAAGGATGGTGTAAATTTTTGGCAACTGGTCGGGTTTCGGTCTGAAGAGGATACGAAGTGTGATATTGACGTTCTGGAGATCCTTACTTCCAGTTACTACGGGTACGTTCCTTGGTCGAGATCGAATGTCGAATATTATTGGCTTCTGGATCCAGGGAATGTAGAAATGAGTACCCTCGCCTACTACCAGGTTTTTTATTCCAGCGAATCTATCGAAGATTACTGCACGGTGTCCTCCGTCAACTGTAGGTATACCAAAAATTAATTAGCAATTCATTTAATTTGTGTTTTTGTTTACAAAAATATTATTAACCCGTAGTGGTCATTATGGGTCTAAATGACCCCAGACAATTTTTTAGTTGCTCTTGCTTCGAAGATATCATTCAAAATGGTATCTGTGGTACCATCTATTATTGTTTGAAGATTTTTTAAGATTCATGGAAATTTACGATTTCAATTGCACAAATAAATATACTTTTGGAAAAGCTCGACATGGCACCACTTTTTTTTTCAAAGTATGCAATCTACAGAGTAGAACCCCCAAGGTCATTTTCATTTATCTTAAAAAATGAAGTTTTTAGTAAAAAAAATTTTTCGAAATTTGACTTTCTCGCATTTTTTTTTTATCATTAAACAATTAAAAAAAAAAAAAATTAAAAAACGATTGAGTTATTCAACGGAAGTGTTAAAATTCCCGTGCATGGGGTCAACTAGACCCAGTATGACCGCTACGTCATTTTTAAGAAGTGTGACTACTACGGGTTAAATGAAGTATGTCTGGATGTTTATCCCTGATTCAAAAAGATGATTTAAAATGATTACCTTCATGTTAATTTTATATCTAAATAGCATTCAAATCCGATACATTTAATTTAATTTATTTTAAATTAGATTTCTCAATCAGTGACAAGGGACATATTTATTTATGAAGGGATTTTAATACTATGATACTGAAATTAACAATCTGTCAATTTTTTTAATTTTAATAACTAAATTTTTGTAAAAAAATTTTAATAAAAAAATTTCACATCTAGAAATAAAAAGAAAAAAAAATTCAAGTGAAAATTTTTTTTTTACAATTAATTTGTAATAATAATAAAAAAAAATTGTCAAATGTCTTCTAATTTCAGTATCATTTAATATTTCAGTATAATTAAGAGAAGGTCAAAATACTTGCCATTGTACAAAGCTGAGTTGACAACACTACCAGTAAGGGCAATTCCTAGACCAAGTTGTCCCAATCGGTTGAAAAAACCTGCCATTTTTTATTTTCACTGAAAATATTATTATACATATTATAAATTGTAAAAAAAAATTTAATTTTGATTAATCTAGATCTTTAACCTAAAAATCCATGAGGAGCTAGACGAATTGCATCATCTGACCCAAGTACACTCAATAAGTGAAACAGTCAATAATTTAGTAAAAATATAATTAAAAAAATTATTTTTTCTAATTTGAAGAAGATAAATTGATTTTTTATCAAACAAATTGTTATTAATAAAGATAACCGGCTACTTTAAAGTGCTTATCAATTTGAGTTAAAAAACTTATTAAAGTTCATTGCAATTATGAAAAATAAGGAATTAATTCATTAAGCAGTAATAATGGTAATTATAAATACACTTACGTAATTAATTATAGAACGAAATTTATTAAACAGCAACAATTTTCAGGAGGAAATTCCAAGAAAAATGGAGCATGCGTCGGCTAGGTTATTGATAGAAAAAAAATGATGGTGGTAATTAAAAAAAAAATTCATAAAAAAGTTACCTTCAATTGGTTCATCAGAATGATCGAGTCTTGTCGGCGGTAGGTAAGAATAAAAGCGGGAAAATTGAATAAATTGAACAGCTGTGTATGTGTGTGAGGAATTATTCAACACTTCTGTAAAAAGTAGTAACCCAACCTAACCTCGCGCTTAAAATCAGTATTAGAAAAAAAAATTTTTTGGAAAAAAAAATAAACAAATTATCAGACATAAAAAATGTCTTACAATGTACTTAGAGGTCGAGGATTATCCTCAGTTCGCAATCAGCTGAAAGTAAATCTAGGACTCTCCCATGGGTTGAAACAAGCTTCAGTATTTAATAATATTATTGTTCGTAATGTAAGTATATATTTTTTTAAAATTAATTTATAATTAAAAATTAATTTAAATTAGATGAATTAAAATTAATTTTAAAAATAATATTATTTTAATTTCTTCTTGTAGATTAAAATATTTTTTATTCATAACAGATTGGAGCAATTGCGTAATAGGATCATTTGGGATGAAATTAAATTATTCTTCCAGCCCATATGTCTTACTTTATTAAAAATGACAATTACAATGACAGTAATAAAAGAAGCAATAGAAAAAAATTATTTAAATCGCGGTAGTAAAACTTTCGAATCGTAACAGTATATTAACTGCGCTCTACTTTATTATATTAAGTAACAAACGGAATAAAAATTTAAATTAACATGTACAACTGGATCCATGCTATCTCAAGTCCCAGAGATAGTAAACTTTACAATCTATTTACCCCTACTCAGAGCTCAGGGTCATGTAAAGTCAAATCAGACTGATACCCCCCGCATTTGTGAACCATACGTGCTATCGTGTGTTTATTTTATCTTGAATCTTATTTTTTTTTAAAATGGTCCGATTTTTTATTTTTATTTTTATATATTCTACCTATTTATTGTGGTTGGTAATTAATAGTAAAATTTTTTTTTCAGAGCTCCGATAAAGGCTACCGGCTTGAACGTGATACTTTTGGAGAGTTGAAAGTTCCAGCGGACAAATATTATGGAGCGCAAACTTTAAGATCTGTTATGAATTTTCCTATTGGTGATAAATCTGAACGTATGCCGGTGGGTAGATAACTTTTTTAGCTTATAATTTGTATTGTTAATATTAATTAATTTTATTGTTAAATATCAGATCATTTAAATAAACACATGATAAATCTTTATATTTTATAAAATAATGATTTTAAAAAATTTCATCAATTTTTTTAAAGATTTGCGAGTAAAATTAATAAAAAAATTTATATTTATCTTTATATTTTATAAAATAATGATTTTTCAAAAATTACATCAATAATTTTTTTGAAGATTTACAAGTAAAATTAAAAATTTTTTTATAAAAATTCATTTATTTAAAAAAAATCTTAAAAATCATCAAATATCAATTTAATAAAAAATCAAATTTCTAATAGATTTTAAATTATTTAAAAAAAAAAATTGATGTATGAATTTTATAAAAAATTATATTTTTATCACAATTTATAAGTATAAATAATTAAAATAATTACTAATTTTCAGTACAGAGTAATAGTCGCAATGGGAATCTTAAAAAAAGCAGCCGCAGAAGTAAACAAGGAGTTTGGCCTTGATCCAAAGGTAGCCGACGCAATAAGCAAAGCCGCTGATGATGTAATAAGTGGAAAACTTTACGAAGATCATTTTCCACTTGTGATCTGGCAAACAGGTTCCGGTACCCAGTCAAACATGAATACCAACGAAGTAATATCTAATCGTGCAATAGAAATTCTTGGTGGAGAGCTAGGCTCAAAAAAACCTGTCCACCCTAACGACCACGTCAACATGTCTCAGAGCTCGAATGACACTTTCCCAACAGCAATGCACATCGCCGTGGCCTTGGAGATCCTTAAAAATTAATCATTTAATAAAATGTTTAATCAGTCAATTGTTGTTGTTTACAACAATAAGAATGAACAATTGAAAAATTTACATTATTAACACTACGCATAGAATTCTGGTTTATGAAAATTAAAATTATATGTCACTGTAGTTGAAAATAGTTTTTTTATACTTGAAAAATTATGAGACAATTCAATTAATTTTATTACTTGATTTTTTTAACAATCTTAAATGATATAAGTTGCGGGTAAACATAAAAATTTTTATGATGATCAATGTTTGTTAACTATTTAATAAATTAAATATAAAATAAAGTATTTACCATATTTTTGTTTTTTTTTTCGTCGATTAGTTATTTATCGCAGAACATGTTTATTTAATTACAAACTAACCTTTAATCCGGCCATCGCAAAATTTTTGACATGTCCTATTCCTACTAAGACATATATTTCTATTTTTATATATACATCTGTGATAAATACATATAGGTATATGTAATGTGTTTAACACAAAATATATATGTACCACAAATTTAAGATTATGAACTGAGGAATAGAATTGGGAATAATTTTTTTTGCGCAATAATTGGATGATGAATAAAAAATGCGGCAAAAATTGAAAAATTACATGTTTAATTATTAAAACAAACTATATTACAATCCAGAATTATTGTTGTCATTAAAATTATTTTTTAAGGATTTTTTATAATAATATATTGTAAAAATGATTTTTAATTACAATATTATAAGATATATTTCAATAATTTGATATTAATAAATTAATTCTTTAAAACTTAAACAAAAAGAAAATAATAACAAAAAATATATGAATTGTGTATAAATATTGTACCGATAATTAGACAGCGATGATTAAAAATACATTGTTTGAAACTATTTAGAATTAAATAAGTAAAGGAAAAAATTAAATTAAAATTCTACCTGTAATAGAAACCTATACGTACTATTGTTACATTAAAAAACACAAAGTTACTGGACAAACAAATTACTTATCACAGATAGAATCAGGAGTTACAATAATAAATTTACTTATAAATAATGTAGACATTGAGATAAATATTTAAGACCAATTACACTGTAATTATCCCAAGTTACTGCAATTACTATTAATAATATCTGTTCCTTTGTTATTAAGAAACTTATCGTTATTGTATTCATATATAAAAATAAATTTGTGTAAAGATTTTGGTATCAAAAAATTTCAATCGGAAGAGTGTAGTTTTATACAGTCAGTAGATATAGTATGATAATAATTATACGGAAAATAATTATTTTAATTAAATTTTTTCTTTTTAAAAATCCTCCAAATTTTGTATTGTGTTCAAAAAATTGTTTCTTTTCATTAATTTAAAAATACCAATATCGTAAAAGTTAAAAACTTTTAAATTAAATCCTGACAGTTAATGTTATTATAACTTATAGTATATTAAATAAATTATTTTTTATATTTGTATACTAATAAAACTTAATCACTATGGATTTGATTTAATATCTTTCTTGTGTGTTTTTATGTGATGTATCTTTTACTAGGCTATGGAAAAATTTTTGTCTCTTGGATGGAATTATCTCATCATTTTTCGGAAGTTCTCCAATTCGAATATACTCTCGGACAATCTAAAAAATAAAATTTGATTATTATTTATAAATAATTTTTATCTACGTAACAATAAATAGTATTTACCTTCCAAAACCATTAATTAAAGCAACTATTTCACTTCTATCAAGATAAAATTGTTTTCTATCTATATTGTTTAGCGTAGACGACCACATGTCAAATTTTCCAGAGAACAATATTTTTAATGCAGTCCCAACGCCGTGTACTTGTAATTTACCCCATAATTTACATTTATCGCACCCTACACAGTCCATTATACGTGATATATTTCTAAAATGCTGCCTGAATTCTTCTTTTAATACCTGCGCTTCAGACCCACCATTAAACATAAGACTTTCATCAAAATGATCTGGGAATGATCTGAAATAAGTACGTTTTATCATTGCAATAAATTAAATAATCAAAAATATGACAGCAAGAACAATTAAAATTTTAAACTCACTTTACGACTTGCAAAATATCCATTACTGCCATTTTAGTATCAACATCCTCAACTTCATTGCCAGTGTAATATTGTTCCCGTTCTAAATAAGGTGCAGCTTTATAAAGCGCACGTAGTTCTAATAGATACAAAAAATATAAATTTTTCAACCATCCAGGCCCTTCATTTCCGGTAGTCTCTGGCGAGAAACGTCGTTGAAATTCCGGAAGATTAGGCCCCCATTCATTACTCTCGCGGATAAATGCCATGCCTTCTTGACTAGATAATAAATACTTAGCAGACAAATGTATGTTTATACTAGCATGTAATCCAGATATTGCTCGATAAAATGCACGTTTTTCTAAACACATTCCTAAAAAAAAAAAAAAAAAATAATTACAGTAATTGTATTTGAAAAAAAGATACATAGAATAAATTAAATAAAATAATTGAACTCAATTAAAAAATATTATAAAAAATAACCATCTATTTTAGAGCTCTGTATAAAATTATGCGGCGAAGAATCAGGTCGGAAACAATTTTCCATATAAATACTTCTCCATATTCTGTGAGCACTGGGTCCTTTGTATCCAGTATACCTTTCAGGATTGAGCAGCAAGTCAACATATTCACCAGGGCTCGTTTCTTTGATACAAAAATTGTCCAAGTTGTCATCATGGTATTGCCATCGCTCAAACTCTTTGTAATTCTTTGAGCTAATTGTTCTATTCAAATATCCGAGCTCCTTATTATGATCCCTAGCAGTCTGTTCACAGTCATTCAGTTGATTTTCAGCTAAATATTTATCATACGGACTTTCTTCATCATGATGATGGAGATCTCGCGGTAAGTCTCCTTTTAATCCAACCGGTATGTCATCCTGGGTTCATAAATATTAAAATTTATGCAAATCATTAATATTAATAAAGATTTATGAATTATAAATTATAAAAAAAAAAATACTTACGGCTTGACAAGGTTGAACATGACAATATCTTATTGCACATTTACTATCATCAGCCCAAAATGGACATTCTTTCTTCAAATTAATTTTATAAAAACGGAAGTAATCCCTTAAGAGAAGACTCTGCAGTCTTGGATATATCTTCATATTATTAAAATAATCAACAGTATCGACATTGCAGCTACAATCATCAATTGATCCTTTTAACTGGAAAAAAATTTTTTTACTGTTATGAATAATAAAAAATTAAATGGAATTATTTTCATGATACTTAAATCAACAAACATCCGACAATTTTTGAAATTTTTATAAAAAATCAATTATGATAAAAAAAAAATATTTTTTAAAATTCGTCCTTAAAATATTTTTCAATTTCTACATGTAAACTTTTTTTTAAATAATTTAATTATAAGTATAGTCTAAAAAATTGTAAGATGTCTGTTGATTTCAGAGTAATTTATTTTCATAGTATTGAAATTAATAGACATTTGACAGTTTTTAATGATTTAATAATTGAACTGTCAAATGCAACTTTAAATTAATTATCGCAAAATAAAAACAAATAAACAACAATTATTTACAAACATACCTTGCAAAAACACTGATCATTTTTATGACTATGGGACCCAAAATAATTGGCCAGCGTCAAATTAACAATTGATATAAATATTAAAAAAATTAATCGTGACATTTTAACAACTAACAATTAAAATTATTATTGCATTTAAAATACATATGCTACTATTGCAACGTCACTATATTCTAGCATGTAATAGCGATCATCGAACAATTAAAACTTCAAACTTGTTTTCCGCCAACATTTGACTTACAACAAAAATAACAACTAAAATTGTTTATTTAAACCTTGATTATCATTATCATTATAAAAAATGTCAGTGCAATTTGTATGCAATTAAGTCACGTACACAATCAGCCTCTTATCTTTCTTTACAAAACACATGTGAAACTTCCCGTTGCACCGCAAGTAATCATTCATTCAGTCTTATCAATTATTTAAACTAATAAATCCACCGAGTAATAATAGTTGACATAATAAAATTGTGGATCATCTGTTATCTGTCAGCCGTCACTAGGAGTTAGAATCTAGAACAAGTAGAAAAATATCAACTGATCAACCTTTATCAAGCCTTGACCTTTTTATAAACAAACTCCCACTTACGGTCCGGGTTATCTCCAAATTATCAAAACTTTTTGAATACCCAGTAGACCGAATTTAACTACGTGACAACTATCACCTATAAGAATCGCTTACGTGGGTTCTGGGTTTTTTACCACGTAGGTTTACATTTTTAAAAATAATTTCATCATTTATTTTTATTTTATAAAAAATTTCAAATTATTTCCATTGAATATGACATTTGTGAATTATTTAGTAAATTCATGTCAATAATCTATTTTTAATCTTCTAATTAATTATTTAGAACTGCAAAGTCTGTGCGATTTAATTTTTCTTTCTACTTATTTTTTTTTTTTTCAATTTATTATATATATTTTACTAAAAAAAAAAAATGTCGATAAACTCAAATGATAAATTAAATTGAACAGTTTTCTTCATTGTCGATAGACTATATATATATATCGTATATAATCGTTTATATGTATAGGTGCGTGTATATTTAGAAAACGACGTAATGCGACTACTATGAATTCTACATAGTAATGTGTGTAAAAATGAAAGCTAAACGTGTTTCTACGTGTCGATTCTTGTGTAAAGAATTTACTACAGTGCGTACATAGGACGGGTACGCGAAGTACGCGAATGAGAATTAACAACCGCTGAGAACAGACGGAGTATAGCGTAAAAC
This sequence comes from Cotesia congregata, assembly GCA_905319865.3. Taxonomy (NCBI): domain Eukaryota; kingdom Metazoa; phylum Arthropoda; class Insecta; order Hymenoptera; family Braconidae; genus Cotesia; species Cotesia congregata. The sequence goes on from CAJNRD030001120.1 coordinate 13,830,309, forward strand.
AGAAGGAGTGAAGCAGTCTAAAGAAGTGTGTAACGTAGAGCATGAATGTATAGTTACAACCGGGTGTAAACTTGTAGACTAGACTGTTGGTTTGGAGTACGAAAGACCTTGAGTATTTTTTTGGACGCGGTTTTAGGCGTTCTTTAATTCTTCTTTAGTTTAAATTTATTTTTTAAAATTTCCAATGGATTTAAATTGACAATTATGAGCCTCTTGAATTCAATCCAACCACCGCCAGCTGGTAAGCATTGTTTTTATCATTTATTTATTTTTATCTACTAGCTTTATTAATTAATAATGTGATTCCCCACACCGTCACGTTTTTTTTTTTTTTTTTATTTTTTTAACGTATATTCATTCAAATGTGTGCGTAGGTCCGTTGAATCAAGCTGGCTCTTCGTCGTGGAAAAGAAAAGGATCAGATGATGGTAATTATTAATATTTTTGGTTATTGATAAGCTGTTATGAATTATTTATAGATAATCAATGACTTGATTTGAAACAATGCATGTTTTGTTTTATTATATTTAAGTGTCATAGCTTGGAGTTATATTATGATTGAAAAAATTTTTTTTTCATTGTTTTATACAGAATAATTAATTTTTTTTATTTTTTAGAAAATGAAGATCATGATTCAAATGTTAAAAAACCAAGATATTCTTGGTACGTTACATTGGAGAACGAATCACCACTAGGAACTGATGAAAGTGATACTGAATCTATGTACAGTGTACAAGATCAAGAGACTGGTACGTATTTATTTAGTATTTTTATTTTTCAGTCAAGCAATCAATTCCCAAAGAATATATTTTTATTTATTTTATCTCTATTTAATTAAAAATTTTGATCAGGGAGTTGTTTTTATTTAATTTTACATCCCAGTAATTTCTAATCTGTCTGGAAAAAAAAACCTAAAAAAAATCCATGTTAAAATTTTTATATAAGGTAAAAGACCCAGTTATTGACACTGGCCCTAGTTGACTGACACTTGCAATTTTATTCTAATTAAAAAAATAAAATGTTCTCAAAAAACCAATTATCTTAAAATTTATAATTATTAAATTTGATTTGTTTTATTTAATTTAAATAAAATTGCAAGTGTCAATAACTGGGTCTTTTACCTTAAATATAAAATCATTAAAAATTACATGAAAAAAAAAAAAAATAATTTACAACTTGACGTCTTAAAAATACTTGTTTAATTGGTGATTAATTTGTGAATTTTTGTTTGCTCAGAATATGCACGAGATACTTCAGATACCTCTACTACATGGATCAGTACCTCCAATGATAACGCAAACATAGCAGTTGAAGTTGAATTTGAATTAGCAGCATCTGAAACTGAATCTGATAACCCATACTATGATCGAATATCATCATCTGATCCCGAGGTATGTACTGTTTCAACGATTAATCTTTTGTAATTTTTTTTTTCTTATCAATTTAAACTAATTTTATCAATTTAAACCAGGATGTATCTGCAGTTGAAGTCATGTTATCTCGGAATAGCTTAAGTAGCTCAATCTCTGACTATTCCGAAGAAACTGATGAGTCAATCGCGTCTGTTGACAGTGACTTTGGCCGTCTTTATTTCTATCGATGCATACAGTGCCGTGAGGAAAAAGCAAATCCTCAATTCACGCACTGTGAAAAATGTTTCCAAGTAAGTTATTGTCGATTTGACAATTACAAAACCAATAGTAATAGTAAATCAGTAATAATCAATGAATAAATAATATTGATTATTGTGGTGATAGCAATAATGCAGTTAATTAATTTGTATGAATATATAGCTCAAAAAAAATTTCTTTCCACCACGACCGAAACGGAAACGACGTAAGAAAAAATTAGACGGTTTGAAAAGCACTGAGGAGAGCGGTGAATCATCGTCAGTGGCAACGTCTTCCCATGTACAGTCAATTACCCATTTTGACTCGGGTTTGGGAATGAGTCAAAGCGATTCCGCAAACGGGAGTCAATGCGAGTCAATAATCGCTAGTAATGATTCGACTATCGGTAGCCAAAGTCAATATGACTCGGCGATCGGTAGTCAAAGTCAAAGTGATTCGGCTTCATTTATTGACAGCCAGCAATCAGTTTCTGAAGTAGATAACGATAATCAAATCTCATCAGACTTATTGTTTAACGTCGATACAGTTGATTACAATAAATCTTCAACTTCCGTATGGCTAAAATCTTACTCACCAAATAATTGTTACAAAAGTAGTAGCAGTGAGATCAGTATAATTGATGACGGTAAAAAAAACGATAAGTCTGATGATACCGATAGCAAGCTATGTCATGTTTGCACAGTTAAACCAAAAGACGGAGCTTTTGTACATGGAAAAATTTTGCATATATACAGCTGTTATACTTGTGCGATTAAAACTTGGAAGCGCACTAGGCGTTGTCCAATTTGTCAGCGTCAAGTTAAAAATGTATCAAAGCTCATTTTTTCTTGACTGAATCCATTGCGAGATGAATAAAAAAAAAAATAAATTTAAACAAATCAAGATTGATTTAAATTATTTTTTTCTGTAATAATAATAATAATAATAATAATAATAATTATTTTTGTAACTTTTGAATAACATGTTTATTTTTTGATAATTAATACAGAAAAAAATGTTTATATGTTATGTAAAAAATATTTATTATGTTAAATGTAACCTTAACAGAATCCTAGAAAATAAATTTATTTTTGGGCTTCTCAGAAGATTCACGACTCAAGGGTGGTTAAGGTTCTAATATGAATTTATAATTCATGAAAAGGTAAACATTGAAGAATCCTTTTATTAATCCAGAGGATATATATGTACATACCTTTTAGTAAGGTCAGATTTTTGAATCCTGCAGTAATAACCCGCTACGTGCTTAACAAACAGCGTCGTTACGGTTGAGCTTGGAAATATTTTTAGTACGTGAAATTACCACGGTCGTGTAGTAGTGCGTCTATGTAAAGTGATTAAACATGTGTATAGAGTAAAAAAGCATAATACCGTCCAAGAACAGCTGAAATTAAAATCATAATTATATATTTACACCGTTGCTTTCTATATCGATCATCAAGACTCGGACGCTGTGTTGTGTACTCGGCGTTTTTTTTTTTTTTTATAATAATAAATACCGCAATTGTTTATTAAATTCTTATTAAAATGGCGGTATTTACGGACAATGAAGAGTACATACGTTATTCAATATTAGGTGTCATTTGGCTTATTTATTTCTGGGAACTTTATTTAAGTTTACGGCAGGTTAGTATTTAATATTTTCCACGTGGCATTTTGACGATTTTTTAAAAATTAATTTGTTTAATAAACTTTTACTTGCAGAGGAAATTGATGCAAAAATTGACATCGCTACCTGCGTCGTTAGGCGGCTTGATGACTGAAGACTTGTATCAAAAAGCCAGAATTTATGCGCTTGATAAAAATGCTTACAGCAATATTCATGATCTTTTTGCAACGGTTGTTAATACGGTAAATTTATTTAATTAGATATTTACGTATGAACAATAAATTTTTTTTATTTTTTACAATTAGAAATAATTTTCAAAATTAGTTCTATTTTGTCCGAAAATATGGAGACATTTTGTATTTTGCCTAATTAGTTATTAATTTAATCTTTCAATAATCAATTAACTGGTGCACAGTATTGACAATTCTATTCAAAGATTAATATATAGCTTTCATGTCAAGTTACTTCGTTTCTTCACTTGGAGTTTATATTTGATTTAGTTAAGTTGATTAATAATTTATTTATCACGCCACTTGACATTTCATACGATAATGTTAACAATAATTTATACGTGAAATTGGCTTTTCTTTGGATTAAAATAGTAATAACATAATGCTAAGTTCAAACTTGATATTAAAATCAACAGATATTTTACAATTTTTTAGATTTTTATAACAATTAAATTATTATGAAAAAAATATAGTAAAAAAATACTACAAGGAGAAATTGAAAAAAAAAATTTAAGCGCGAATTTTAAAAAATAATTTTATTTATCAAAATTGATTTATTAAAAAAATTTTTAAAAGTTTATTTATTTTTAGTATCATTTACACTTGACCAAAATAGAAAATGAACTGGTTGCTCATAATAAATTACTTTTTTTTATGTATTTTAAATAGCTCATAAATATCAATAGATAACTTCTCCGTTATTTTGCCTAGAAATAATATTAATATCTGTTTTATTTATGCTGCAAAAAAATAAAAAATAAAATTAGTTTATTTTGGTTCATAATCTTTGTTTAAAAATAATATTTTTAACATGCTTATAAATATTAGCATAAAGAAATGTTTTAATATTTTACGAAAAATATTTAATTTATTTTATAGGTTGTAGTACTTACATACGCATTTTACTACTATTGGCAATGGGGTCTCATGATGACAAAATTTCTTGGGTTAGATACATCTAACGAAATAATAGTTAGCGCCTGTGTATTAATTATCATGAACACAGTATCAACAGTTATTGATATGCCATTTAAAGTATACAATGTATTTGTGCTTGAAGAAAAACATGGCTTCAATAAACAGGTAATTTTGATATTGAATTAAATTAAAAATTGTTAAAAACTAATAATAAATATTAATACATCGATTTAATTATCCCATAGACGGTGAAATTTTTCATAAGAGACCAGCTTCTCAAATTCGTGGTAGGCCAAGTGATCGGGCCGCCATTGTTATGTGGCTTAGTATGGATAATCAAAAACGGTGGTGACTATTTCTTCTTCTACGTTTGGATATTCACGGTTGCTGTCACGCTCTTCATGTCAATCATTTATCCCGAAGTGATTGCCCCACTGTTTGACAAGTACTCGCCACTCCCAGAAGGCGAGCTGAAGCAGAAGATTGAAGCACTCGCAGCTTCATTGAACTTCCCGCTGTACAAGCTGTATATCGTAGAAGGCTCCAAGAGATCATCTCACAGTAATGCTTACATGTACGGGTTCTACAAGCACAAGAGAATCGTTCTTTTCGACACTCTCGTCAAAGAGTACTCTCAGGCAAACGTTAATCCTGATGGAACAGGTAAAGATGACTACGGCTGTGAAGTTGATGAGGTCCTTGCCATTTTAGTTCATGAGTTGGGTCATTGGCAATTTAGTCATACTCTTAAAGGCTTAGCGTTAGCTCAGGTAATGTTTTTCTTATTTTTAATAATAAGTATCTATTATAAAAAATCAAGAGTATAATATTCAAATGTATGATTGATATAAAATTGAAATAATTAATTTACTAAATTATTTACAGATAAGTTTTGTAATGAATTTTATTCCATTTGCAAAATTATTAAATTACCAGCCAATTTACACAGCTTTTGGGTTCACTGATTACCAGCCAATTTTCATTGGACTTATTATTGTTATGATGTATATTTTAACTCCTCTAAATACGGTAATTATAAAAACTATTATTAAAAAATATATATATATATATATATTCAGATAATTTTAATAAAAGAAAATTTTGGTATTTTCAGTTGTTCGGATTCTTAATGACTGTTAACTCCCGGCGTTTTGAATTCCAAGCGGACGCTTTTGGCAAAAAGCTTGGCCACGCAGCAGCATTGAAACGTGCATTAGTAAAATTACACAAGGATAACTTATCATTCCCGTTATATGACAAGCTCTACTCGGGCTGGCACCACAGCCACCCACCTCTACTCGAGCGTCTCGAAGCACTCGACAAATACGAGTAGACGCTAAAAAAATTTAACTAACAAAAAATCGGGCATAATTACTACAGTTATTGTGTAACCACATCAATCATACATTTTAAATCATCATTGTCATATATCATGTGTGCGTGAGTTATGTAACTATTCAAATATTTTTTTCTTCCAAAATATTTATCGACGCGATTACGTGTCTTTAAAATCATTTGGTTCATTTTTAATATAATGAAATATGACTTTATTAATACAACAAAAACAATTACTTATATTGATATAAAAATATTGGTCCACGCGTTATTAAAATTAATGTACCAAAGATTTTATATATCTAAATGCTTGTTCGTACATTTTTACATTCTATTTTAATTTTAACAATTTTTGGTTACTCATTGAAAGTATAAGTGGGTGGAAATGTTATGTCGCATTTTTTTACTTCATGTTTTTTTTTTAAACCTCAATAATCAATTGAAATATTTCAAATTTTTAACAAAACATTCATCCACTTCTATCTTCAATATTTACTAATTAAATTTGTTTATCCTTTCATCAAAATTTCAGCTATCGCACTAATCCAAATAACAACTCCAAATGCTCCTGCATCAACATCGTTTAAAAATTTCGACTGCTTTACGTACGCAGCACGTCCAGCTCTAAAACAAAAATTTTAAATCATAATCATAAGAAATAATCACATCACTAACAATCACAAAAACTAATCAAAACATTTAGCTACTTAGGAATCATTTGTTTGGTCAAATTGCACCCCAATTTCGCCGCATCGACTGTTTTTTTAATAACGACGTTAAACTCTGCATGATTTAGCTGTTCGTTGAATGCCGTGCAAGCGGGGTCTAGTGCGTCCAACTAAAAAAATTGATTTTTTAATTAACATTTAAGGCTGCTTATTAAAATGATAAATTTATCATTATAAAACCATTGTTCTGTCGCCTGGCTGTGCTTTGCTGTACTTGGTAACGCCGTTAATGGCAGACTTCCACGCTCGCCCCCAATCAACAGCTTTAATTTCTGTATTTGGTAACGCTGAAGCTGCTGTTGTGAACATCAGGCTGTAAACAGCACCTGAAGTACCTCCCATGCAGTCCTCAGCTATTTCAGACAATTCAGTGAGCAATGATACGGGGTGCGTTGTACTTAGAGTATCCAGCGATTTTACAATACCTGTTTAAGTTTATCAATAAGTTTAGCAAGGAGTAGTGTTCAAGTATTGTGAAAGCTAATTTTCAAAAGTTTTAAACGCCAAAAATTTTTGAAAAATCAATGTTGAGAAGCAAAATTGAAATTGAAATAATTTTGAAAAATATATCGAAATTTTTTATTTTAATTTATTAGCGAAAGTAAAAAAAATTAAATCTTGCTTTTGAAGTCTGCTTACATAATAGTTGAACACTTTCTTAATCAAGTATAAGATCTGTAAAACTGGCAAAGTTTTATTAGCAAAATTATAAAATTTTATAAAATTAATATTTATTGCCAAAAAATATTTGACGTCCTGTGATAAGTCAATTTTTTCGCCCTAAATATTAGTAATATTAGTAAAACTTTATAACTTTGCTTATTAGATTACTTGTCGCACAAATCTCGTAAAATCAAATAGCTCACAGAAATTATTCAATTTTGCAAAATTAACTAGAAAGCATTCGGAAAATTATGATTTTGTAAATTTTGATACTCAACTGCAATAAATTGCTCGATTTCTTTAGCTTTACACGAGGTCTGTAGCTTAAATAGTTAGCAAGACATTGACTTTCAAAGCAAAATTGGTTTTATGGCTTTGACAAATCGAATTTTTGAGATAAATACTTTATTAAGGGCCAGTTTTTCAATCCAAGATAAAATTTTATCCAGGATAAAATTATTGCCAGTATATTTATGTATATGAAATATATAGATATATTTTATCATTGTATAATAAAATTTTATCCTGGATTGAAAAACTGGCCCTAAAAGCTTAAAATGTTCGTTTTAATGTCAGAAATCTATTAAAAAAAAAAAAAAAAAAAAAACGATCCGATAATTTTTCAGCTCGCAAAATCAATTTGTTTATAAAACTTCGATTGTTTATAACTAATGATCTATTAGTCGGGCGGAGATGAAAAAAAAAAGGACCATAGCTTTTTTCAAGCTCTAGAATTTGTTTGTAGAAACTTTACACATCAGATTAATAGTTTCAACGATATTCAATTTTTAATTTTCAATTTTTTTGTGTACTTACAATTTATAAAAAAAATTAAGACCGCCGTTAGATACTTGTTAGAATTCTTAACTAACCGATTAGGTACCGAAATTTATCAAAATCATAATTTTCCGAGTGCTTTCTATTTAGTTTTGCAACGCCGGGTAAAATTGATTAGATTATGTGGGCTAAAATGCTTATTTGCTACATAATTATTTATAAATATAGACAAAATTTACTGTCAGCTAATTTTTTATGTGTGGATCCGCAATCGCCATCACCACAGCCACGGTCCAATGTGTTGAGTGTCTCCTCATTGTTAATAATCGCTTTACATGCATTCAGTAAACATCCCTTCAAAATATTAGCGTTTCGATCGCTTATTTTTGGACCAATTAATTTTTTAGGTAGACTTGTAGTCCTTTCAACGCTGGGTACTTTATTGTCAACGAATTTATTATTAGAATCCAGTGTAGGTAGAGTGTAAGCACATCCTGGCCAGCAGGGTGCGTCTGTTTTGTCGTCGAGACAGTCGAGGTATATTTTTTTAAATTCTTCTGGTAGTTTTAGAACAGATACATGAACTCCCGCACTGTCTAACGATGTCATCAGTACTCCAGAGTAAACTCTACACACATTTATATTTTTATTTCCTGCAATTAATCATTAAATTAGTTAAGTGTTTCATGTAATATAATAATTTATGATTCTACTTACTCAATTGTGTGACTATTTCATTAATAACAATTCCCTGTTCTAGTTGACTCGTACCGCCAAAATTGTTCACTAGAACTGCTACTGAGTCGCCAGTATTCAATGACAATGTTTCAGATATTGTTTCTAGTAAAATGGTGATTACTTCAGATGCACTTTTTATTTTTATTCTATGGTATCCAGCTTCACCGTGGATACCAAGCCCTATTTCTATTTCATCGGCTGGCATCTCCATCATCAGTCCTTGGCCTTAAAAAAAAATTTTAACAAAGTATCAATATTATGAAATAAGGTTCAAAATTTCACTAATTATTTAGATTGAGGATTTTACGGCTTTCTCGGACTGCATTGAGAGAAAAAATGTCTTTTTAAAAAAATTAGCAATATTGTAACAAAAAAATCAATTTGTTGAAAATTAAAAAAAAAATTTTATTTTTTAGCTGAAAAAATAAAAATTTTTTTCACAGTAACTTCTTGTTGAAAAAAATTTTTCTAGATTTTGGAAAAATAATTTTGGATGGAAATTCGGAAGTTGTCTATATAAAAATATTTTTTTTCCATATCAAAAAAATTTTGTATATCAACAAGAAAGTTACTGTGAGAAATGGTTTAATTTCATCAGCTATGAAATAAAGTTGTTGAAAATTTTTAACAAATTAATTTCTTGTCAGAACATTATTCAATAATATCTAATATAATTTTTTCATTGAACAGATTGTCTGATGAAGCTGAGAATTAACAGCGAAACGTTGCATTTTTTAATAAACTAATATTGTTGTTATTTGGTCCAAATTCTCAATAACTAAAGATTATAAACATGGATGAGAATAACATTAACAAATTATTTAATTTTTTTAAAAGAAATTTTTCCTCTCAGTGTATAAAACATCGAAAAATTAACTTGTTCAGTTTTTTTTATTCTTCGTCGTGGTGGATTTAAAAAATCATTAAAAATAAGTTTTTCTCATACTCATCTCGTTTTTTATTGAAATTTTTTAAACATCAACCTATGTAGTGTAATTTTTGTAAATTTCGGCAGTCGATCAACAATTTCTAAATAATGTGATGTTTAAATATTTATACTTTTTTTTTTATATTCTGCATCAAAAATAAAGTAATTGAAAATTTTAAGTTTTTATAGCCGAAAAACGATGAAGTTCCACATCCAAATAATTACCGAAACTTTATTAGTACAGTGGATTCTAGGTAACTCGAATCTTGTTAAGACAAAATCCTCAGTAACTCGAAAAAAATTTGTATTCCCTTCCGCTAAACTCTTAAATACGTGATATCTCGAATTATTTAGACTAATTCAAATACAAAAATTTTCTGCAAAATACGTAGAAGTATTATTGAAGTGCTAAATAATCTTTTAGTTATGATTATTACGCAATATTTATGTTAATATTTTTTATCATTGTAAATAAATCGACATAATGATTAAATGCTAAAAAATGATGCAATTTATAAAAAAAATCAGTACTGATACTTCAAAATTTTTATTTTTTTGTAACTGCGTAGATTACAAGTTATTATTATTACCAGTTGCTGTTGTTATTATTATTATTAGTCATCCAAGATAAGTAAAAAATAAAAAAAAAAAATAACAAACCAGGTAAAGAACATGAACGTAAACCAACTCCATAAGTTGCTATACAATCCGCAACTACTTTAGCATGGTATAATATTTCATCGATACTATTTCCTCGTTCAGCCATTGCTCCAGTTATCTTTATAACAAATAAAAGGCCAACTAGCCCTCGTTTTCCAGCGCGGCCTTGATCTGACGCAGGAATACTACAATCGTCTCCAACAATTATTTCTGCAATCTTCATAAATTTATAAAAAATTATTGTATCTTAAATTATTGAAAGAAAAATAAGAAAAAAGATAACCTTAAGATTTTTCTGTCTCGCTTTTTCGATTGTGATTCCGAAGTTCAAACAATCACCAGTGTAATTTGGTATCACAGCCAGAGTACCGGCTGGAACAAATATGTTTATTAGATTCTGATAAAGAATAATTTAAGATATTATTATTTATTAGGTTACCATCATTGGAAACACAATTTAAAGCGTGAAGAATATTGTTTGGAGGTGGGGCTGCAAATACTGAGCCAGCTATTGAAGCGGTCAGCATCCCTGCACCCACAAATCCTGCAGCAAATGGTTCATGTCCACTACCTCCACCGCAAATTATTGATACTTTGTTTTTGCGATTTTTGTACTAGTATAAATACAATAAATTAAATATTTTTTTTTTTTTTTAATTTGTTTAAAGTCGCATAAACTACTAAGGTCATGAGCGACTACGGTAGGGGGTACACTTTTGAGATTGGAACTCGTTTGTATTTCTTCGGCTGAGCAGAATAATACACTTAAATATTGAAAATATTCATTGGTGTACGCCGGATTCGAACCTGTTCCAATGCTTTGGTAGCAAGGGCCGGATCCGATAGGCTACTGCGCGCTTATTAAATATTTAAATAATTTATTTTTCTTCATTTTTTTTAGTATTCAAAATTTTTTATTTTACACTTAGAAAAAAAAATAGTTTTATTAAAAAAATTATTTTGGAGCAAGAATATAAGGTAAAAGACTCCATTAGTGGCACTTTTTTTTTTTTCAATGAAAAAATGTTTGACTTGGAATAAAAATTAAAAATTTTTTTGATCTAAAGGTCTTAAAGATTATAAACGATATATACATAATAGAAATTAATGATTTCGTTGATTGAATAAGTACCAAAATCAAAAAAAGTGTCAGTAATGGGATCCCCGCCACTAATAAGGTCTTTTACCCTGTATTTTTGTATAATTATCAAGAATATATTTTATAAAAATTAATTTAGCAGATATTTGATCATTTTAAGAATTTTTTTGTCAAATAAATTATGGCAAAAAAAAAATGACATGGAGAAATTAAAAAAAATTAAATATGCAATTTTTTGACAATAATTTTTTGGAACAAATTTGTTTGTTAAATAAAATTAAAAAATGGTTAAGTAACTGCTAACTTTAATGTCATATATATTTTTTGATCCGAATTGATTAAAATTATTTTTATTTTTTTTTTCTCTTGCATAATTATAAAAATAAAACAAAAATTTGGGATTTATATTCTTCTACTTCTAAGGACTCTAAATTTTCATAAGTATTATCAATAAATTCATACTGTTAATGTTTTGTGTCACTTAAATAAATTATGACACGCATATATAGACAGTTTTATAAACTCAGCTGTTTGTAGCGATTAAAAAGATATTAATTCAGCTCAAGAACAACAGATTAATTCTTGTTAGAAATAATTATCTAAAAAAAAAACTAATTAAAATAATTTTTACGCTTTGATTATATTCTGTAGCTCGAATGTTATTACGATTAAAATGAAAAGTTTTATGAATTGATCCGTCTTTTTATTAATAATTTATGAGATTAAAGTTAGCAGTCACTTGAAAATTATTAAATTTTATTCAACAAACAAATTTATTCTGAAAAATTATTTTTAAAAAATTGGATTTTTAATTTTTTTAAATTTCTATAAGTCAATTTTTTTTTGCCATAATTTAATGAAAATTAATGTAGCACATATTAGATAATTTTAAAAATTTTATAAGAAATAAATTATGGCAAAAAAAAATAAGAAAAAAAAATTGACATTTAGAAATTTAAAAAAATAAAAAATGCAATTTTTTTAAAATAATTTTTTGGAAAAAATCTTTTTGCTAAATAAAATTAAAAAATTATCATTAATAATTTTAAATAAATTGATAATTATTTTGCAAGAAAAACTTGGCCCGTTAATTAATAAATTAAATATTTACGTACATTTGCCGCAAGAACAACTCTCTTTGACAGATGATATTCCAAGTGCGGATATGCACAACAAAGTCCCGCCAATGTTTCTTCGACAGTAGTGTCAACAGAGTTGATCAACTGTTTGCTCGCCATTTCGCCGAAAATGAACTAGATCACGGTGAAAGTAAAAGTAAAAATAGAGTGAAAAAAAAATTCAAATTTAAAAGCAGCGTGAAGAGAAGAGCGTTATTGCGCGGGCGTTAATAATTTGACTGTCCATTGAATAAACAGCTGAGCTTACTATATATAGTCATGATCTTTGACCTTGAATGTCGAAGCCGAGGAAAGATTCAGTGATCTGCCGGGGCAGTTTAGTTGCGTTCATTTAATTGGACTTGCACTGAAATTACGTCGCATCACATAAGTTTAAGACTATGTTAAGTAAGTAATGTCAATATGTATATTAATACGCATTATATATTATATTTTTGTACTTATATAAATATATTAAATTAAATATATATATTGCAATAATAGGTCATCATGTATCACAATTCAACTTTGATATCATGTACTCAATATACGATAAAACATTTTATTAAATCGTTATCATTAAATCCCTTCCATCATTAATATCTATTAGACTTAAGTTTTAGTTGCTAATCATTAATCAATTATTATTATTATGATTAATTATTTTTAAATAATTTTAGTTTGCTAAAGGTAAGTTTACCTGTCGTTGACGAGCATGTCCACTATCAATTTTCGCGGTGCGCATGCGATTATAGAAAAGACAAACATGCGGAAATTATTTATATCAAGAGTAGTTTTAATTTCTGTTTTTTTTTTTTTTATTAATTAAGTGTTGACTGGTAATTTATAAATAAATATATGCGATAAGTGATACTAAATATAATTAATTAATTTTTTTTTTAACAAAAAAATTTTTAAGTTGAAAAAAAAAAAAGAAAATTTAAAACATGAATTTTTGAAATTTTACTTAATAAAAAATTTCTGAAAATTTTGAAATGTCGGCTAACTTAATTTTCATAAGTTAGAAGACGTAAAAATTTTTGATTTTTTTTATTAATTAAATTACAACTAAAAAGATATTTATAAAAAATTGCACTTATAGTTTTTCAAGTTTTTTACAAGTGACAATTTTTTTTTTAATTGTTTAATTGAAATTATTTCAATAAAAAATTTCTGAAAATTTTGAAATGTCGGCTAACTTAATTTTCATAAGTTAGAAGACGTAAAAATTTTTGATTTTTTTTATTAATTAAATTACAACTAAAAAGATATTTATAAAAAATTGCACTTATAGTTTTTCAAGTTTTTTCATGCGATAATTTTTTTTTTTAATTGTTTAATTAAAATTTTTTCAATAAAAAATTTTGAAATGTCGGTCAACTTTATTTTCGTGAAAATTAAATGACACTGAAGTTAGGCGTGTAAAAATTTTTGATTTTTTTTATTAATTAAATTACAACTAAAAAGATATTTATAAAAAATTGCACTTATAGTTTTTCAAGTTTTTTACAAGTGACAATTTTTTTTTTAATTGTTTAATTGAAATTTTTTCAATAAAAAGTTTCTGAAAAATTTGAAATGTCGGTCAACTTTATTTTCATAAAATTAATAATATTAATAATTATTATTATTATGTAAAATTCGATTTAATATTAAAAATATTATTATTGATTTTTTTTTAAGATCTGTAATTAAATAATAAATTATTTGAAAGAGTGATAAGAAATAATAAAGGTAGGTAGTTTATTTATAAATCTAAAGTGTTTAATGTAATTGAATGTAAGTTTAAGTGTTGAGGATGTGCGTAGACTTTAGTAGTAATGTATTACGTGTAATTGTAGTATAGCTGAAGTAGACTGGTGTACAATGTCAACATATGTTGATTAGGGTGACAGACCGCGGGAAATTACTTCAAAGAGTTTAAATTATTTTAACTGTGAAGCATACGTGGACACTCTGGTATCAGTGATTATGATTAGGGTGAGCGGGGATTTTTTAATAGTCAATATTAAGTAATGAGAGTATAGACTAGTAAAGTTGCTTTATATTAAATAGAACTGGGGATAGAAGACGAGCAATATATAATAAGAGACTAAAGAAGAAAAGAAGAAAAATAAGTTGAGGCTGGGTAAGAGAGACGGGGTAACTTGGTTACTTGGGGAAGAACAAAGATAAAGAGACAGAGATCGTGGTAGCACTACCAATATAAAACGTCTTGTATATGTATATATAAATAATACACATGTGCGTAGTAGATATATAATAATACTGTGTGGTCTTATTTAATAGTATTAGTTTTCAAACGACAATACATGTCGCGGTTAGTTCACCGCAGCAGTAGCATCTCACAAGCCAGTCTGAAATAATCCTCTACGTGTGAATGTTCCGTTGTGAGTCAAATAATATTTATATTTATATTTGTTTTTTTTTTTTTTTATGTATTAAATTTGCAGTCAATTTTTTAATTTAATTTGTCAGATATTTTTTTGATGAGATTGTGGTGCTAAAAATAGCAATCATTTGACAATTTTTTTTTTTAATAAATTTGGAGTAAAAAAAAATGAAAAAAAAAAAATATGCAAGAGTCGAAAATTGAAGAAAATATTTATAAAAATAATTACTATATTTTTTTTGATAATTGATGATTAAAAAGTAAATAAAAGTTTAAAATGTTTGATGATTTATAATTTAAATTTCGTGGAATTTCTTTTTATATATTTGTGTAATTAATTAATGGATATGATAATTTGGTTGATATTTTTAGTTTTTATTTCTTCAAGTTATAATTTTTTGTTATTTATAAAATTTAAATTTTTCAATTAATTTTTTTTTAATTTTGGGTTTATTTTTTTTTGTTGTTTTTTTGGTTGCAATTCAAAATTTTTGAAACTATAATTTTTAGATTATTTTAAAAAAATTTATCAAAACTATACTAAACGTTAATACTGATTAGAACATCATTATTGATTACTTTTTTTATTGACATATTTCATTATCCAGCTGACACGTGCACTAATATGCCTTTGTATTTATGAATTTTTCAGACTAGAATTATTTATTTATCTTTGTTTGAGTGTTTGGCGGGTATCGAGTGATATTTAAATTCATTCGTTTTGTAGCTCCGTTAATTTACGGTAAAAATTTTCTAACTCAATTTCTATAAATTTTACATCAGAATCCAAACTAATGATGAAATTTTTATTTCTAAGCTTAAAAATCAATAAATGATAAATAAATTGTACAATGTTTTCATTTAAGATAGTAAAAATTATTTTTAAAATTTTTTTCTTAATTTTAGAGAATATTTAACAAGTTTTTTTAGCTTAAAAATTAAATTTTCGAAATCAAACACAAATTTTGGATTAAAGTGATTGCTAATTAAATTAAAAAAAAAAAAAAATTAATAACTTTCTGAATAAAGTAGAGTCCAGTTGTATTAAGAACTTTCCTACTAAGAACGGCAATGTTTATTCTATGCCGAAATCGCTTAGTAATTTGGACAATTTGTTTCATCATCTATAAACGCTTTCGTGAATTGAAAGGAATTTCTACACCAATCAAAAAACTTCTTACTATTTATTAAATGATTTATTAGTCTTATCAAAAGGTCTATTAAACTGCAATTAAATACTTTAACAATTTACCAAATTTAATTAAAAAAAAAATTTTTTTTATATTTAATAAAAAATTCTTTCGATGCAAATTTGTATCACTTGTTAATAGTCGAGGTACTCTCTATGCCCTTTTATCATGGATTTTATGTGTGCTTAATTAATTTTTTTCCCGTAAATATATTTTCCAAGTCCATTTTTTCCGTCTACTTTTTATGAGGGTATTTTCATCAATCTCCTGTTATTTTGTCACACGGGTATTTAATCGCATGATTATTTTGTCTCCTGTTATGGTGTCGCAGCTCCGTTCTTCTTAAGGACTTTTGTGAATGTTTTAAATTTTTTTCTTTGCGAAGAAATATTCCTTATATATTGAATATGTCTTGTAAGTTGATCATGAA
The DNA here is from genome assembly GCA_905319865.3 of Cotesia congregata. Lineage (NCBI taxonomy): Eukaryota > Metazoa > Arthropoda > Insecta > Hymenoptera > Braconidae > Cotesia > Cotesia congregata. Next base: position 13,846,752 of record CAJNRD030001120.1, read on the forward strand.
AATAAAAATAATTTTTTGTTTTGTATATTGACATTTCTGTTATCGTAATCACGATAATATTCAACTTAAAAAATATCAAATGAGTCAATTAAAAATAAAACTATTACGTTTTATTTATTTAAATAAAATTAAATAAAAAAAGATTTGCAACGAAAACTTATTAATTTTTCAACTCATTAAAAAAATGCTATCAAATAGAATAAATTTTCTATGGAAACAATTTTTGAAACAACAATCATTAGTCTTTCAAAAATTTTATTTTTTTTTTAAATTTGATAAATAATTATTGAAATTAGAAGAATTTTTTCGTTAATGTTTGTCGAAGTTTTTAAGTTTGTATAATTTAAAATTAAAGAATGAAAAAATTTTTCAAACGCCGTAAGATGGATGGTGGAGTTTTAGGGTCCAACTAAAGAATTGACAGATTTCAGCTTGCGTACTTTTCACGTCTAAAATTCGTCAAATTGATGTTTATTTTTAAATTTAAAAATTAGACGGTGTTTGTCAATGATGAAGAGCAATTATAACCTTATAGCGCAATTTATTTTTATTTCTAATTTTATTACAGCTATTAATTGTTAATTAAAGTTTCCAACTACCGAAAAAACCAAATTATAAAATACATTGATTCAAAAAACTGATAAATTTTTTTAAGGCTAGTTATAAACATTAATTGCTTGAAAAATTTTGTTTTGTTTCAAATTATTGACAAATAAAAGGCGTTATCAATACTTGAATTTTTGTAACTAAATAAATCCATGATACATTTTTTTATCATTTATAATAATTATTTCTCAATTACTCACCGACTTTTTTATTTGACACTCCCAAAAAAAAATTTTACAGCGGCTTTAATTGCTTTTTTATCAATTTTAATAAAAATTCCATCAATTACTTAATTTTAGCTACCAAATAAGAAATCAAGATTTTATTTATTTATTAAAGGATTTTTATTTTTTTAATATCATTATTTAATTGTTAATTCCAAACAAAATTAAAGAAGCTGAAATTAATAACAACTTATTTCATAGGCAAATAAATTTCCTACAACAATTTTTCTTACATTTTTTTTTATAACTTCAAATTTCCCTTAAAATATTGTTCTTAGATTTTCCATATGATTTTTTCTACTTGATTTTTTTTTTTTTTTTTTTTCAAATTATTATTCATTGCAATTTTTTTTAGAAAAATTAAAAATCACGCCATATAATTTTAAGATTTTTAGTGTCATACAAAAAAAATTAATTTTTGACTGAAGAAAATATTTATCAGGACAATTATTATCTTGAGCAAATTAAAATTTTTTTGTTTCAAGAAGAAATTTATTTTGTCTTAGACTATTTTAATTTTTCTCAGCAATGTTAATGTTTAAAATATTTTTTTCGTTCAGCGTACTAATTTTCTAGTGCATAATAACTCTATCAATCCACAACAATAGAAGTTAGTAAACAAATAATTAAATAAAGAATCATTTCTCTAGAAATTAATCTAAGAAATTCCTTCCCAACATTCATTGTATTCGATAAGTCAATCAATCAATCAATCAATCAATCAATCAGTGTATGAATTAATAAGAAGCGTATTGACTTAATACAGTCATAGTATATTATTTATTACCCTGATGAAAGACTTGAGCCCTTGACTGGAGTTTAACTTTAATAAAAACAAATCCATAGTAAATAAAAAAATAGCTTAATAATAACCGCAAATTATTTGCAGGCCTACGCAGCAGATAGGACAGAATTCGTGAAGATAAATTTTTATCAGTGATGTATACAGCGAGCCATGACAGCCACCGACTACAATGAATCAAATGCTGATGGAGACAGCGCGATGGCCCAAGAAGACACCACTAAACGCTTATTGGTAACTGGAGTGCCCAACAATAAAGATGGATCGGACAAATTTGGTAATCACCCGGAAGAACTCAATCCGTTCATTGAGCAGCAGTCAGTTGTTTTTGTCCCAGATGAATACAAGTCGTCGAATTATTTTTACAATGAAGAGAATTCAAAGCTCAAGGATGGATCTAGGGAGGATAAGCTTTTGGCTATGGCTAATAATCAAAATCCTCCTGATGGTGGAGTACGTGCTTGGATGATTCTACTGGGGAGTTTTATTATCAATGGGGTTTTATTCAGTATTATTAATTCGTACTCGTTGATGCAAGTACAGCTTACTGAGAAATTGAAGGATCTTGGGGAAACCAACGCGGAAGCTAAAGCATGTAAGCTTATTTATTCCTTTTTTTGAGCTTACTTAAGATGTTAAAAATTTTTTCATAATTATTTCTCTTATTAAATCTGTCACAATTGAATATCTTTTGATTCCTCCATTTATTAGTAGGCTTACATAAACAAGTAAAAATTTTCATGATAATATTTTAATGAAATTGTTGCGTAAGTAATCAATGATTATTACTTTTCATTTTTAATTAGCTTATTTGCTTTTAATTTTTATGTTTATAAATAAAATTAATCATTTTTTAATTTTAATGATTATTTTAAGAAGTGATAATAAATTATTTATTCATTAGTATAATAGTAATTTGGTTTATTTATCGGTTGATTAAAAATTTTTATCATTTTTATGAGCTACATTTAGAGAAAAAATTTCTTTTGAAAAAAATGGGAATTTTTGTGACAGAAAATTAATTTGAAAACAATTTTTGATAGGCAACTTGCGAATTGTCATCCAAAATTGTTTTTTCCCAATTCTAGAAAAACTTTTTTTCAATAAGAAATTTTTTTTTTTTTTTTCAACAAAAAACTAATATGGTTCAAGAGAAAAATTTTGAACTTAGAAGATAATTTTTAAGAGTTTTATTTTAAGCCAAATTAAAAATTTTTAATATAAACGAAAACAAAATTAACTATTTTAAGTTTTTTAGAGTAAATTTATTATACTCTAAAATAAATAATACTTACTTAAATAATTAAACGACTGTTATTATCTTATAATATTAGAGATCAGAAATTTTGTTAATTTATAAATACTATTATAATAATTAATCTTAAATACTTAAAAATTTTTAATCATGTTCAAGTAGGTTGATATTTTGGAGACAATCTACTTAAATAATAATTTTCATGAAAACTTCATTTTATTACAAATATTCTATAGATTGGTCTCATTACTCGCCGGTACCTTATAATAGAATTTCAATTCAAAGTTTGATATTGTATTCAAGGATTACAAAAGAACAATATCTGAATTTAATTCTTCATAAAATTGTAAATTAAAATCGAAACTTTATCAATTAAAATTCCAATAAGTTATATAAATTTTTTGCGTCAATTGAAGAAATATTTAAAAATAAATTTAAATCCTTTAAATTAACTTCAATTTTTGAAACATAATAAATGAAAAGAAATAATTAATATACTTGTACCTGATTAGAAAATAAAATTTTATACTCAAATACTTGGTAATTTACTTAAATATCAAATTACATAATTGTTTATTCAAACTGGAATAATTACAATTAAATGATATTGTTTTTAAGATATTGTCATGAATTTATCAATAGGCAATAAGACTAGTACAATAAAATACGATAAAACGTGTGTAAATTGGTCACTGAACTGCGCTCGGGGGTATCTCGAATTTTTTCTCAATTGGCAACAATAGAAATTTTTAAATCCACAGTATATAATTATAATAAAATATTATTAATATTAATAATACATTTTAGTGTTCGATAGCAGAATATCGGAGTGTTTTGACCTCTCCAACGTTATGTTTATTGTGATGTGACGGATGTATAATACATATCTCTGAAGTGTCTAAGCAGACACATGAATTGTCTTTGAATAATATATATATAACCACTGCCTGTATTATTATTATTATTATTATTATTATTATTATTATTATTATTATTATTAATAATGCCCGGCATGAGTCCAGAATTATTAGACAATTGTGATCAATTAATCTCATGACTGATGACTTATTTTAAAATTAATATAGAGGGATTAACGTTAACGACTCGGAACACGGGTTAACAGGACCCACCTACTTACACATTATGCGCGAATATAAATACATTATTATTATTATTATTTATTTTTTAATAAATATTTTTATATTGAAAGACCTTATGACCTGTAATACGATTTGACATTCTTGATATAAAATATAAGCTATGTCACCACTAATCACTAAGGTTATTGATTTAATGATATCGTCTTATTAAATTATTCACTTTAATGTTAGAAAATTGAACTAATAATATGTTTTTGTTTTTCAGCACTTGTTGGGTCATTAACTATTGGAACTACATTTTTTTTATCACCAATCGCTGGTATTTTAACTGATAAAATAGGTATACAAGTAACGACATTTATTGGTGGGTTATTAGCGTTCGGTGGGATGTTATTATCATCAATATTTTGTGATGATGTAATTATGTCTATTTAATATACATTATAACTTTTTTTAAGAAATCACTAGCTTTATCTGCGGTTATAATCAATGTAATTAAAATATTATTTAGAGAATTATTAACAGACTTCAAAGCGTCAATTTTATAAAAACATTTTAAAGAAACAAGGTTTTTTCTGAAAAAGTATTAATGTAAAATACCCAGTAGTTAAATAGTTTTCAAAGGAAAACGTATTTAACTCTACTTTTAATAAATAAAAATTTATTTATTATAGCTAATAAATTTATCTTTTAGTGATATATCACAAGATTATTATAAATAATTTAAGATGAATAATATCTACACAGAAAAAAAATTCATTTGAATCAAGTAAACAATTTTGAAGAATTTCTTCTTGATTTTAGTAGAAAAATTCTTAAACTAAAAAATTTTTCTTGGCTTAACAGCTAATCCCCTCTTTTTCTTGCGTCGCACTCACTGCAAGAAACAGTACTATATCCTTGTTGCACTCATGATTATAAAACTATTGCAGTTTTATGTTTTGATTTTAAACAAATGAGACTTTCGAAAAAAAACGCTGTGGTACGAAATAGATAATTAAAAAATCTATTAAGTAGCAGAGCGTTTTTTTTCAAAATTCTTTTTTGTCTAGAAGAGAAATATAAAGCTACAATCGTAGGGACCAGCTGTTTAAAGTAAATTTTACTTGATTCAAGAATTTTTCAACTTCATTTAAGACAATGAAACTTGACAATGATATAAGCTTTATTGTTTTTGTTTTCAATAATTCTCCAAAAAAACTATTTAATTTTTACAATTTAATTACAAAATATTATTTATTTTTGATTAGAATTTACACTGAGAGAAATGATTTCTATTGAAAAATAGAAATTTTCTTGTGACAAGAAATTAATTTATTGGAAATTTTCAATAATTTTGTTTCTTAACTGAAGAAATAAAAATTTTTCTCACAGTAAGTTTTTTGATGAAAAAAAGTTACTATGAAAACAATTTTGATTTCTTGAGCTAAGAAATAAAATTATTAAGAATTTAGAACAAATTGATTTCTTTTTTTGCCACAAAAATGTTCATTTCTTTAAAAAGAAATTTTTTCTCTCAGTGTATTAGCTATGTCCTCTATCATACTCAAAAGCTAGTGATTACTTAGAAGAAAAAAAAGAAAATGAAATACATTTTAATTATCAGGTGATAATGTAATTTCAGGTGATAATATTATGTTTAACTTACGGTATTATGTATGGAACGGGCGCAAGTTTAGCATATACACCAAGTCTAGTGATTTTGGGTCACTACTTCAAGCGCCGATTGGGTCTTGCCAATGGAATAGTTACTGCTGGAAGCTCGGTGTTTACATCAATAATGCCGTATGTAATGAGCGCTTTCCTAGAGCGATTTGGGATGGTTGGAGCTTTGAGAAGCCTGGCAATACTCACTCTTATAATACTGGCGTGTGCCATTCTTTTCAAGCCAGTAGCAAGTACGTTATTCACTTTATCTTTCTTTTATTTAAAATTATTCCACTACTCACTAGATAATTTAATTTGTATTGCAGTAAAAGAGACGGCTACTATCATTGACAAGTCTAATTGCCAAAGTGTCAATAAATCTAAAAAAGCTACAATTAATTTGTCAATTTGGAAAAAAAAACGTTATGTTGTTTGGGCGAGTGCTATTCCATTAGCATTATTTGGGTAAATTTTTTAATTAAAATAAAATTTTTTCAGTCGATCCGTGCCAGTAAAAATTTTACAATTTTTTTCACTGCCATCTTTATATTAATTGAAATTATTTTATTATCTAAAAATGTTATTATGTAGTTAATAATTTTTTTACTTTTTGGTCTGTAAAGACAATAGTATAAAAATTTTTTTCTCTTTTTCGAAGCCAAGTTTAAAAATGAGGTCAAAATTTTTAAAAAATACAAACTATCACACTTTTACCTGTTATTTTTTGATTAATTTTTGAAGACTATAACTTATTAAATTTCTTCAAAATACATCTAAAAGTTCATCAAACACACTTTAATTTTCATAATAATTTTTTTTCCTGGATTAATAATTTTTTTATTTTTCTATTTATTTAATGAAATTTGACTAATTTATTGCATCTCAAGCGACATAAAATAAGTTGACTTTTTGGAAGATTTTATTCAACAAAAAGTCAAAAATTAATAATTGTCAACTTAAATTCAACAAAACATTATCAAAAAAAATTTTTATTCCTATTTTCAATTTAATGATTCACCAAACTTTTTAAAGCTTCGAAAAATCTACTTTCATTTGGTCATCGACTGTCGAATGATCATTTTTTTTAATTCATCAATTTAATATTTGTTTAGATACTTTGTACCATATGTTTACATTGGATCATTTGTAATAAAGAGTTTTGGGAAAGAATTCAACAGAAAGATACCGGTAATGTGTATTGGAATCACATCAGGAATCGGTCGGTTAGTTTTTGGTTACATAGCCGATTTGCCACGAGTTAATAGAATTTTATTACAGCAGGTAATTAATTATTATAAATATGAATAATGAAATAATGAAAATTTTTAAAAAATAATTAAAAAATGAATTTTCAGATATCATTTATCAGTATTGGAATACTCACAATGCTTTTACCATTAACTCCGCCATATTATTCAGCTTTGGTGGTAATAGCGCTTTTATTTGGATTATTTGATGGATGTTTCATATCATTATTAGGACCAATAGCATTCGATATTTGTGGTAAAAGTGGCGCGACCCAGGCCATTGGATTTTTACTAGGAATTTGTTCTATTCCGTTGACTGCCGGTCCGCCAGTCGGTGGTTTATTAATTGAACACACAGGTACGTTATTTATCAAGTTATTTACAAATAAAATAACAATTACAACATTAATATTTATTGTTACTGTTATTGTAACTAGATTCATTTACCCTGACATTTGTGGTCGCGGGTATTCCTCCAATAATCGGAGCGATTGTCATGTTTGCCATAAATTGCGTAGAAGAGGACAAAGTAGAGGAAGATCCTGAAAAAATAGACGATGGAGCTGTTAATGCGGATTGTTGTCTTGATGGTAATTATTTTGTTTGTTTTCAATGGGTAGTCGATAGATTAACTATTATTTTAAGGATATCTGTCGAAAATTGTCAGGTGAAAAATACTAAAAATAGAAAAAGTTTATCGTATTTGGCTTCAAAAATTATCTTGTGTCAAAACAAACGATTAGAATCAAAAATAAAAATGAAGACAACCAATATTTTTGAAATATTTAATTTTTGCAATCTCAATAATTTAACATAATATTAGGTACAAAAATCATTAAGAAATATAGTTCTATTATTTCAGAGACAATTGCCAGAAAATAATGTTTGTAATTAAAAAAAATCTCAGAAACTTCTGAACCAATCCTTATAAAATTTTAACTTCATATTCTGTATACTTATTGCTAAATTTTGTAGTAGAATTATTGATTTTTATGCAAAAATAACAAAATTTCAGTAAAAAAAAAAAAGCGAATACATTTTTTTTATCGCGATTTTTCGCACAAAAATATAGTTACTTAAAAATTAAGTTAGTTTTTTTTCAGTGTCGTAATTCCAAATCTAATACAGCTTAATTAAATCAAAACTTATCATTTTTGATTAATTTTTTTCTTATTTATTAAAGTTATATATTTATCAGATTCGCAAAATTTTAGGAAAAAATAACTGAAATAATGTCAAACTGTGGGTGAAAAATACTGTTTTGATAAAACATAGACAAAATAATTGTAAAAAATTGATACCGTGGATTAATAATTTTTTTATTGACTACTGATAATATATTTAAGTAACTTGCAAAAATTAATGAATATTTTTTCAACAACAGGAATAGCAAAAAAAGGATTGGGTTCTCTATCAAGACTCAGCGGTGGCGGCAGCGTTCAATCGGAAGGTAGGTCATTTCGTCATTCAAAAGGACTAGCACGAACAACTGCCAAGTGCAATACTAGTTTGTATAACTCTACCCATATAATTCGCTCTTCTGACTATCATTATTCGTCAGCGGCTAATAACTCATCGATCTTCAATAAATCTCAAAACTGTTACTCGTTTAAACAATACAGTGATTATTTTCCTCCCGCGGCTGGCACGTACTCTGAAAGTCTGCCGTTATTAAATCAAGACTTTAGACATACAAGAAAGCTATAACTACAATATAATAATAACTATTTGTGATTATTAATTTTAACTAGATAGATTTATTAATTTCAATTATTAATCTTAAAAAACAATTTTTAACTTTTGTTCTTTACACTAATTTTATAAAGCTATTGCTTATTTTTATACTCAATTTACTACTTTTTAAACCTTCAATGTTGTTCATATTTATTTTCTTTTTTAATATTTCTTTTATAATAAACAATCTTTCTTACTTTTGTATTTTATTAGAGTTATTATTCTTGTCTCCTTTCCTCTTATTATTTTTAAAGCCTCTTATTATTTTTGTTGTTAATTAATTATCGTAAAATATTATTTTTTTTTTTTTCAGAAAATTAACGATTGGATTTATTATCAATTATCATGTTAAGAAGTTACGGCACACGGAACCTGCTGCACCTTGCGATCGATTAATGTCTACAACTATATAATACGCGAGGATACTTAATGCTATTTTTCACCGTTTGCTCAATATTTTAAATTCCATACTAATTGCCGCATTTATTTTCATTACTTTCGTATAAATTACTCAAATCAAGTTTACTTTTTTTTTAATCTTTTATTACATAAGTTTGCCGTGAAATTTAAATCATTTCAAATATTCAGGGTAAAAAAAATAATATCTACTATATATATATATATATATATATATACACATATATCTATTGTTATTGAAGTTCATGGAAACTTCAAATTTTTTTACATCTATTAGTAAATATATTTATTAATTAATTGCCGTAAAAAGTTAAATCGCCTATTTGGCAATTCGGAAAAACTATAAAATTATTATATCAAATATATAAAAAATGAAAATTTTAGAAAAAAAATGTAGAAAATAATTTAAACAAATATGAAGTACCTTCAAAGTTGAATTTATCGGAATTTATATGAAAATTCAGAACTAAATTCCATTTTAAAAATTTTAAGAGTTTAAAGTGTCAATTAGAAATAATTTTTAGTTAGTAATTAAATAATAATCTCAATTATATAACAGAAAGATAAACTAATGTAAATTTTTATTTTTCATAAATTCTATTAGTTATAAATTTTATTAATAATTAAATGTATACGTGTAGTCTATGCGCAAAAATTACAAACGAGAAAAAATCAAAGTACAAAATATATTTTCATCAAAAAATCATTATTTTTGTAGAATGATATCTATAAAATATTATTAATTAAAGAAGAGAAATTGAAAAAGAACGAATATCATAATAATAAATAATAATTATAAATGGGGATGTAATTTAAGTACTTAAATGTAATTGAAATGCATGTAATTTTTTATTTTAATTAAAATTTATAATTAACGCTTTATAAAAAAAAATAAAATAAAATAACTTTGTAATAATGCGTTTTTAATAATTTAAGTTTTTAAAAAAATAATACTCTCTTTTTGAGTAAATCATTTAATTAGAATGACATATTTCGACAATAATTACAAACAATTCCAAAAGAAGAAATATATATATATATATATATATATATATATATATATAGGAATTTTATTTGTATGACTTTCGTTTTTACAAAGTTTTACATTTAGTTTAGATTATATCTTTTTATCTTTTTCACTAATTTTTCTTATCCCTATTGCACGTCGGTGTCTTATAGACCCGCTTGCTCTACATCGTAATCCAATGACTAGTTTCTCTCCCTTTCTTTTCAATTTATTGTTTATCAGTCCATTCAGCGTAAAAATGTGGTCTCTCATTCCTCTTTTTATTCTGAATCCAGCTTGACTTTCTTTCAATATCTTTTTCTTATCGATCCATTTGTTTAACCTTTCCGTATCAATGTCGTCAGCAGCTTATACCCAGAGTCCAAAGGATATACCTCTATAATTTTCGATCTTGTCTTCCTATCGAAATTATCGTCTCGATATTCCAACCTGGAATTACTCCTTTTTCCCACATCTTATTTATTATCTCTCTTATCCAAGCAATTACTGCTGGTCCACTGTTTTTTTTTTTTTAAATTCAGCAGCTATTTCGTCTTCTCCCGGCGCCTTTTTATTTCCTAGTTTTCTTATTGCATCTATAGCTGAATTTCTCATCTAGCCTAGGGTCTAAAGAGCTATTCCCCATTTTCATCTCCATTCAGTAGTTTACTGAAATGCTGCTCCCATTGTTTCGCAGCTATTTTATTTACAATTGTTTTTCTCTTTTTCCCTCTAAATTTGTTAATCCCTTCCAACCTCTTTGTCATATCTTTTGCATTGCTAATTTCATCACACCTCTCCTGCATCCACGTTTCTTTGCTCTTTTTAATTATTTCCTTGTATTCCTTTCTGCTTTTTTTCAAGTCTTTTTTATTTTCGTTGGTTCTAAAGTAAAGTACCCAGTAGTTGAACAGATTTCAAAGTAAAATGTATTTGACCCTACTTTTAATATATAAAGATGTAATTATTAGTTCAAATTAGTGATTTTCATGAAAATATAAACAATTTTGAATTGATTGAAATGCAAAATAACCCAAATAATTTAATATTTACAATTTGACAACATTTTTAAGATAGACTATGAAAGGAGTAGTTGTTGAACAATCAATTCTGACAAGCCGCAGTAGTTTAACACTCCGGGAGCAGTAGTTGAACTAATAAAATATATGGCAATAAGTAGACCAAAAATTTTTAACGTTTTATTGAAATATTCAAAGATTTATAACATATTATTGAATAATATTAAAAATAATAATGTGGATATTTAATATGTTCATTTAAAAATGAGAAACATTTGTATTTGATTTTTTAATTACATTTTTTATGAATGACAAAGTAAATTTTCAATTATAAATCAAAAAAACTCAATTCAAAACGTTCAATAATTTTTAACTATACTAATTTTTAGTTATAAAACTTATTTAATTTGCAGTAATTAATACAAGTCACAATACTGATCACTAGTCTATAAACCTATTAAAGGTTATATAGAGTGCTGTTAAAATTATATGGTCCCAGCTTAATTGTTCAAGTTCTGGGTACCGCTTTGAAAATTGGGAGGTATAGTTGAACGCTAAAATTTAATATAAAAATTATAGTTTATGTCTTTGCAAAAAATATGTATTATTTAGAAAAGACTATTTCATTGGGTGGTACAATTTTTTTCACTTAAAATGATGATATACCATTTTTTTAACTGATTGTTCGGTTTACGGTTTAGTACCTTTTTCATGAAAAAAATAGCATCTATTGGTTATTCTCGACATTTCAACTTTAAAGTTAACAAAAAATGTAATTGTTTTGATTTATAATTGAAAAAACTTACCAAAATCAATTACTATATCATATTGAATAATTATAACATGCGCATATTACTCATAATATATATACAGATTTTGTATTACAACAATTCTAAAAGTCAGTTCAACTACTGGTCCCATTTTTAAAAGTGTTCAAGTACTGGGTACTTTACCTTATTGTTAATGAATTTATTCGAATTTTCCCATACTGAAAGAAGAAATATATTAAAAAATCAAATGAAGCGGCTACGAAAGCTCACGTGTTCAACTCCCAATAAATATAAGCCCTCAACTCGGTAACAATCGTGAGCTTTCGCAGTAGAGAGGTCTCATAGTAGCGTCGCGACGCCTGGTCACGCAGCGGCGGGTGAAGCGGCAAATAGTCGGTCACAATCCACCGACGCGTTAAAACATATATCTCGTATCGGTCTCGGCATCGTATCGCGCGTTTCTTAATAAATACACAACTACACACTTGGTGGCGTGCTCTCCCCTGGGTTTGAATTTATAAATGTATATATAATACACATGCATATATACATTTACTTGTACTTATTATACATCTAAAATAAAGTTAGGACTTAACATATAATTCTCACGCGTGGTTATTTTTACCCGGATTCCTCATGTTTAAATCAACCAACTAAACAGTAAAATACAAATTTAAAATCATTCCACCTCCCGCAATAATGAATTTATTAATAATTTTACAACTTTATTTATTAACAATCTTTAAATAAATATTTACTAAGATGTACATATGTCATTCGGATTTAAATTCAAAAAGTGCGCGCTTATTTTAAGCCATTTTTAATTTATAAATATCCCAAGTGTATTTTTATTTATTTTCAATTAATTAATTTATTATTATTATTTACCACACGTTCCAGCCCAGTGCGCAAAATATTTCAAGTGCAAGTGCTTTGAGTGATGAATAAACAATCACCTTTTTCATTTTCCAGTGCAAATACTATTGATAAAAATAAAACTAAAGTAAATAATAATAATTTTAATGATTCGACGGTTAAAATTAAAAAAGAACCAACTGAAGATGAAATTAAGGTAAAAATTTTATTTTTATTTTCATGATTTATTAATTTATTAATTTAATAAGTAGTTTGAACTTTTAAATTATAAAATTATTGTTTAAATATATTTTGCGCGAAGTACGACACAATGCATCTGAGAAGTGTTTCCTATGCATATGCAAAATATGTAAATATGTGTGTATATGTGTAAAAATGTAAATGTATATATTGTTTGTAGGGGGTAGTATATCTATGTCTGTGTATATGTATACCTATGTGAGAAGAGAGAAGCAGAGTCTCGTGTTACACTTCTCCTTCGCCTGATTTATTCGGAATCATAATAGGCTGAAACGCAACACCAACGGCTGCTTGCCTCTCATCATTATATACCTTTTACCTTGTATGTTCACCTGAGCGTGTTTGGTTTCTTATACTCGTGTGTCTATATCGCCTCGATTTTTTTCGTACCGAACGACATATTTCCAACTCATAATACACGTCTTTCTCCAACTTTTAATTATCTCGTTAATTAGCATCGATTATTCGATAGTTTTTTTCGATAATTAGAGTTTCAATGGGGTCTAATGTAACTTTGAGAGCTAATCTTTAGGTAACTCAAGTTACATTGAAGGATGTAATGGAAATTTATAGGAAAAATAAATGATACTTATACATAGAAATATATTAGAGAAAATATCAATGATTTATCGCAGGTTAAAATATTGATGTAAAAAATTTGTAATTTCATTTCATTTCAAAATTTTTCTTCTTCTTCTTCTTCTTCTTATTATTATTATTATTATCAATAGAATTTGAATTTAAGATTTAGACTTAAAAATTATAACAATTAACAATTTTACGTAGTAGGAAGTAAAAAATTGGATGTAAAAAATTTGTAATTTAATTTAATTTCAAAATTTTTCTTATTGTTATTATTATTATTATTTAAATTAAAGAGTATATCAAAGCCATTATTATTATTGTTGTTAATCGAATTTGAATTTAAGATTTAGACTTAAAAATTATAACAATTAACAGTTTTACGTATTTGGAAGTAAAAAATTGGATGTAAAAATGGATGTAAAAAATTTGTAATTTAATTTAATTTCAAAATTTTTTTATTGTTATTATTATAATAATAATAATAATTATTATTATAATTATTATTAGAATTTGAATTTAAGATTTAGACTTCAAAATTATAACAATTAACAGTTTTGCGCATTTAGAAGTTCGGATTAAAATTTTTACGCCTGAATTCCAATGTTTGTAAACCAATAAGTAAATTAATAATTAAAATAATTGATACGTCAGAGCTTTGTGCTTAAAATCAGTTTTTTTTTATTTTTTTTTTTTATAGACCAAACACGTGCTGACGCAAAGTTTTAAATAAACTCGCCTGCTAACGTACGAGAATAGCCGCTAACCTTTGAACCTCTAAATATCGTATTTAATATTTAATATTAAATATTTATATAATTTACACTTGTATTAAATTTAATTAAAAAAATTAATCGAAACTAAATTTGAAATTTAAAAGTAAAAAAGTTTTTCCTTAGTTTTGTTGAAACAAAAAGAAATAATTTGAGCATGCTAAATATCCGTACAAAAAGCTTTCCGTGCTTGAAAAGTTTTCGAAATTACAGTGTATGGGACTTCTCGTGTATACTTTCGTGGCATCACCACTGTACACCATCAGCCGCAATGCAGCGTGTTCGATTGCTCGTTAACGCGGGAAATACTACATACTAACATTTATTTTTACTTAATGTCTTCCAGTAATTAGTTTACGGCAATAAACTTTATTATGATTTTAATAAAAATTTAGTTTATTTTAAGGTGACCTTTAAGGATAATTTAAAGAATGTGATATACTAATCAATCATGTGATAATAAGAAAAAAAAAATGACAATTTAAATTTTATGACAAAAATTAATTATTGAAAACCAAAATCAATAAAATAAAACCAAAGATTGATTTAAATTTAAATACATTAAGAATAATAATATATAAAAGATTTAAAAAGAGCGCACCCCGTATTTTTTATTGTGCGAGAGTAAATCACAGTCGCTTTGAGGCGTGCAAAAAATAAAAATAAATATTTATTTACGTTAATCGAGTACAAGTCAAGTGTATCATACCGAGTAACCTAACCCGCCTTCAGCGTAAATCAGTAATTCAAGATCTTGCAAATGATCCTTTGGAAACTATAACATCGCCCGCAATTGTATTATAATCTGTATAAACATACATGAAATAAGTTGCATGATATGAAACAACCGGGTCATATGTATACTTGTAGTATCCACCTAAGTTCCAATTTATTCGTATATGAATCTGCCTGTAATTACCCAGTTAAAAATTACACGTGAAGTACATACAAATGAACACGAGTTAAGTACTGGGACAAAAATGAAACCTTCGTAACTCGATATACTGTCACGTCTCTTATTTTGACAGTTAATAAATTAAAATATTATTAACGTCAGCATAAGTGCATTTAATATTTTTTAATTATACATATACATTATGAGAAATTTATTTTAAAAGATAATTATTTTTTTACTAATTCATCTCGAATAACAAACTATGATATAGACAGCCGGTTATCTCGGATTTCCTGTGCATCATATATGCGTAATATGACACTTTATGTCCGTTGTATAATAATAATAATAATAATAATATATAATTATATATATATGTAGTTATAATTATTCATTTATTTATTCTAAAGTAATTTAAATTTTCTACAAACTATTATTACTCAGCCTTGTAAAAAAATTATTGTTAATTTAGAAAGATACTAAGAATTATTTTAAAAGCTCAGTTTTTTTTAATCAACACTTATTAGCATATTCATTGTAATTAATAGAACAATTATTTGCAATTTGTAGGAGTCATTGGCAAAAAGTTATAAAAAAAATTAATTTTTTTAATTACATTGAAGAAATCCTAACAAGTCTTTAAATAAAATAATATTAAATTAAAACTTTTGAATTGATAATTTTTTTATTCAAAAAATTATAAAGTTTATATCGAAGAAAATTTGGTTATAGTTTTTAAAAAAAAAAAAAAAAAATTTAATCTATTTTATTTTATTTAAATAAACAAACCCAACAGCCTAGACCATTAACAGGGTTAATAATACAGTAGTTAGTATACAAAAAATAATTTTTGATGGATAACAAGATGACTTATAGCTAGCATAGTAATTTCATATACAATAAATTCTAAATTACTGAGTGAAAGGACTAATGATGAGTTAGCTATCGCTACTCATGCATGATTATTAAAAAAAAAAAACTTAAAAATCATTAATTTAATATTAATAAGCAACTCCCGTAAATTTAATGAATATTCTGGTACACAATTTTATAATTAATTTTAATGATCATTTTTAATTAAAATAAAATAATTTAATGATATTTCGACAGGTATTATTAAAATAACATACACAATGTTATTTATGTAATTGCGTAAACGATACCGGTATTGAAGAATTTATGAAAATATATTCGACAAAAATGGAGTACAACGGGCGCGTATTAATCATTTTTAATTGTACATTAAAAAAGCGCCATTCGGCAGCCGAAATGGAAGTAGATTTCATTAACAGCTACATTTATTTTTAATAACAATAATAAATAAATAAAATGGATTTTTGAATAAAATATATAAAATTAATTATATCAAAAATAAAACAATGTTTATAAATTCATGTTTTAAACATCAATGTTTTAAATATCGATAGATAAAGTATGTTGAGTTTGAAAAGGATCGATTAGAAATTATAAACGCTATCGTCGTGACAAATAACCGCGTTATATCGTAAATGATTGGTATTTTTTGACTCAGCTCGAGAAACTGAGTCTGAAAATGGCGAAATTTTTTAAAAAATTGCGCTATGAGAACAAATACAATGATTAAATTTTTATGAAATTTACTAAAAAGTACGTAAATTTATAAAAAAATAACATACAGGGGTATACGCATAGAACCGACTGATACGAAAGGATGTGATGAGTAAAAATGGCCCATTGCACGCGCTGTAATTGAAACCGCTCGTCATCGACTAATGGATTGATCCGAACGTTATACGGGATATTCCTGATGATACCTGTATCTGTTTCACATTTGGATCCCTCTCGCTCTCGCTTCTCGTTCCGCGGAAATATTATCCACGTATGTATACTGATCACGGCAGTGTATATTCCATTAAGGTGGGGCAAATGATCCGATATTTTAAATAAAAATAATTAATATGCAGCTGAATATAAACACAAGTAAAAATGTAAATAATGAATAATATTTGTTTTTATTATGAATTATGAATTTGCTACAGGATTATGCTGCTAAGGCAATGAGCGAATTATTGGGCTGGTACGGATACGGCAAAGTAGACAGCAGATGCACACGTGGTCTTAATTTAGATCATTTCGCTTCAAGACCGCGGGGAATTTATCAATCGATATCCCGGCAATCACCGTTGGATAATCACAGACCGAGTAATTATACTGATGACAAAGGATCAAGTAGTTCTTCTATTAATTTACAAAAGAGATCATCACAGTCACCCCGGTCGCGAATGTCACGGTCGCCGGTTAATAAAACTTGTACTAATTCCAAAGATAATCAAGGAGCTAGCGCTGGAACAAGTCCCAAAATCGTTGAAAATAGTGACTCTGCTTCGGATACTCCTGGTAATTATTTATTTATTTATCATTTTTCATAATCACTAACAATAATGACCAATTATCAGCAATTTATGATTTAGTAACAATTTTCTTTTTAACATTTAAAATATTTAGCTCATTTGAATATATAATATTATAAACTTAAGATCGTTGCGTTAATTTTTATTTATTTGAAATTTTTTTTTTTAGTCAATCAAATTTTAAATCTTAAGATTTTTATTTTTTTCCATGTTTTTTCAGAGCTTTTTAATTTTTTTCTCTGATTTTAATAATTTAAATTATGTTTAAAATTTTTTTTAAATACTTTTAAACAAAATAAAAATATTTCAAGGATTTTTTAATTTTACCGCCACCGGGAATCGAACTCAGGACCGCTGATTATCATTTGTATTGTTTTCTTACAGTTTAACGAATAAAGTAAAAAGTTTTGTTATGGTATTTTCGAATGATCATCCTTAAAAATTTTAATTGTGCCACGCGAAGATCACTCTATCTAATTTCATTTCATCTAATTTAGTTTAATCAAACTTAAGCACTGAAAAAAAAAATTAACTTGATTCAAGAGAAAAATTCTTGAACCAAGAAAATAATTTTGAAGAGTTTTATTATCTTGAATCAAGATGTAAAATTCTTGAATTAAGTAAAATTTACTTAAACCAAGAAAAATTTCTTAGTTTAAGAATTTTTCTATATCAAGAAGATGAAATTCTTTAAAAATTATTCATTTGATTCAAGTAAATTTTTTTTTCTGTGAGGTATTATAATTTAATTCTAACTTTATATTGTGAAAAATCATTATAAGATACACTGAGAGAAAAAATTTATTTTGAAAAAATAGGCATTATTGTAATAAGAAATTATTTTGTTAAAAATCTTTAACAATTGGATTTTTTAGCTGAAGAAATTAAAATCTTTCTCACAGTAATTTTCTTGTTAAAAAAAAGTTTTTTTAATTTGAAAAAAAAAAAAAAAAAACGATTTTAGATAGACAAGTTGTGAATTTTAATTCAAAATTGTTTTTTCCCAAATCGAGAAAAATTTTTCTTAACAAGAAAGTTGCTATGAGAAAAACTTTTATTTCTTCAGTTAAGAAATAAAATTGTTGAAAATTTACAACAAATTGATTCCTTGTCACAAAAATATTCAATTTTATTTTTTCTCTATTATTTGCATATTTGCTGTTGATATAATAATAATAATAATAAATAAATAAATAAATTTGATCTATATAGTTCAATAAAATACTAAAAATTTAGCTTTAAAAATGAACGAACTTCTAAATAATAGCAATAATTATTGTAATCAAATTACATGAAAGTTGTTAGGCAAGTAGACATCAGTAGTCTAGTCTTAAGAAGCTAGTATGTTAGATAATAACACACCGCAAGGCAAGGGGCGTAAGCTCATCATCCTTGCTCTTCGTCAGTTAGGTGTTTATAACATCGTACACTACTAAAGTGTGAAACCTGGCAAGTGCTCAATTAATATCTTGCTTAACGAACGAGCTTTTGCATTAAATATCTAACTTTCAAGGACCACAACACACTACACTCTTTGTCCGCTATAACTATAGTTATATAGTTTATATTACTACATTACTTTAGGCAAACTTTGTATGTCAAGTAATAGGTGATTAATTACACTGTCTCGTATAACAACTTTATACTTTATCTCAATCCTTTTATTATTATACTTTAAACATGACCCTTATTTTAAATTTATAATTGTTTCATCACTGTTAAATTTATACCACCGCTCGATTATCTACGCGTTCAAGTTGCGGTAAAAATACAAATAAAAATTAGTTTAAATTAATTTCAGAAAATTTTTCTTTAATAAAATTAATTTAATTAAAAATAACATTCAATTACTTCATAAATATAATTTTTTTCGTCTCTATAATTAATTAAATAAATTACATTATCCTGAAGACTAACGAAAAATAATTTTTCCAAATGAATAATTCAATTAAAAATCAAAAAAATAAATAAACATACTTGCACTTAAATCCATGCATAAATATCATTATATATCAGAAATAGCATTCAGGTAATTTGATACCGTTTTCTGAGCTAAGAATTTAAATACCCAGGTTGGTTGTAATCTGAATATTTTTTATAACTTAAGATCTAAAAAATGAAACAATTTTTTTATTTAAACGTATACATTCCAGCGGTTAGATTACAATATTAGAATTATTTTAATAAAGTCAAGTTTAGTTTAAAAATCAAAGTAAATGTACTCTACTGTAAAAAATCTATTAGATACTAATATAACTGAAATATGTAATCGAAGAACGTGAGTACAAAAATTATTTTTAGAATTCCGTAACTGTTCTGGTACTGTCAGCATCAGTACACCAGACGTGTGTTATGTGTATTCTGAGTAGTAATTCAAAGAAGCAATGCTATGCTTGAAGAGCTTAGCCAGCGTAACAGTACCCGAAAACTTGTATATTTTCCTAAGCTTTTTAAATTATTATCATGTGTATCAATCCAAGTTAACTCCCGTTTACTTCTATTAATAATTGTATATTACATATGACTGATATTTTACATAAATTTTTTTAAAAATTATTAAGACAATTTGAGAATAGCAAAACTTTTGCGCTATAACACCTAAATGATCATAAAAAAATCCAAATCAAATTATGAAGTTAAATGACGTTTACGTTAGAGGCGTGCAATCACAAAAACAACTCTCTATAAAATTAAATTTATGAAAAAACATTAGTTGATAAGCTGAGAGAAATAAATTTCTTTTAAAAAAAATTAGCAATATTGTAACAAAAAAATCAATTTGTTAAAAATTAAAAAAATTTTTTTTTTTTTTTAGCTGAAGAAATGAAAATTTTTCTCACAGTAACTTGTTGTTGAAAAAAAGTTTTTTAGATTTTGGAAAAAACAATTTTGGATAAAAATTCGCAAGTTGTCTATCTAAAATTGTTTTTTTTCGAAAAATTAAAAAAATTTTGATTTTTCTTCAGCTAAGAAATCCAATTGTTGAAAATTTTTAACAAAATAATTTTTTGCTCCAACAATGCCTATTTTTTCAAGAAAAATTTTTTCTCTCAGATTAATTGTTACTTTTTCAAAATGTCCAAAGTATACCACTAGTAATTAGTTGTTATCAATTTTTTAAACTAATGAAAATGGTCATATTTTAAGTTAAAAAATTCTTCACTAATTAGAAAGTTAAATTCCACAAATCAAAAATTTATTTTTTGACTAATTTTGTTGTGAATTAAAATCTCTTGACTTTTTAAATTAGTAAAAAATAACTAAATATAAACTACCTAACTAAAGTTTAAGTAAATTTATTTTAAAATTACTAATTTTTATACAATTTCCAGGTTTACTATTTTAATAAGTAAAAATTTTACTGATTTAGTTCTAGAGAGAGTAATACCTACACTTGAAGTATTTTTGTCTTAATTAGACAAAGTTCAAAAATATTGTTTTTTTTTTTTTGCTGAAAATGAGATTTAAAAAAAATCAATTGCAGTTAGTATATACATTAGTTTATAGAATATGAGTGAGTATAATAATTAAATCAAATGAAATGTCGGGAATCGGAGCCAGAGTTGGTAAATTTGACTCCAGCTTTGTTTTCTATCAACTTATGCTGCAGGTACCGATATATACTGGTCCTATACACTATATATCTATATAACTATATATTGTGTACTGGATACGATAGACTGATGATAGAAGATAGATCAACAGAAGATAGAACAGAGCTGGCAGTGCTTGAAATTCTAGAAGCTCAGGTCTTTGGTGTACTGGAAAATGGTTCGGATAAGCAAAAGGAGTAAAGACGACAACGTATCGGTTCTACAGAACTCTCATCTGGTTAACGATGACTAGGAGGACACAGGAGACAAGAATACCTGTAATTATTTACAGAAGAGTATAGAATAATCATGTAACTGGATATCGTCGAGTGTAAAATTTGTTTTTGGTTTAAATTTGATTTTTGTTTTTAATTTTAATACTTTGAATAATATTAAATATCATTTATAAATGTATAAATATATATCGTTATTTCATAAGTGGAATCGTATTATTCACATGAAATGCGGTACTATTGAACTAACAAACTCAAAATATATGAGTGTATAACAGCTGAGAGAGAGGGCCGGGCATGGGTTCGTGTTGCGACGTGACTCGTTAAGTAATGCGATATGACGCGAAACAAGATCGCGCACGCACTTGAATTTCATCATGCCGAATCTTCCCCATATTCTATTATATGTATTTATATTTTAATGTAATGATTTGCTCGATTATTTTTTCATTTTATCAATTTATCATTGATTGATTATTGATTATTCATTGATGTTCCAGAACGCTCGACATCATGTTCGTGGTGTGGAAGGACTGGTGGCACCTGGGAACCAGTAAGTGCTTGTGAAGGCACCAGCAACCCCGGGTTGACCAATTCCAATAGGTTCTGTAGTGAGGCTTGCTTTGCTGCTGGTAGACGGGCAGCTTTTAAACGGGCGAGAACTTGCGATTGGTGCCGGCATGTTAGACATTCCGTTAGCTATGTGGATTTTCATGTGAGTACTCGATTATTGTTCTCAAAATAATCGAAGCTAATAATTAAACTTTTTTTTTTAAATATTATTGAATACTGTTGAAAAGTTGAAAATTTCCAATTTTTTTTCAATTGATAAAAATTTTTCAATTTTGATCTAAAAATTCAAAAAAAGAATTAAATAAATTATTATTATTGATAGTTCTTTGTTATAAAAATTACCGGTAATTATATATAAGTGTTCCATCTATTTTCAGTTATAAAAAATTCAAAACTTAAAAAAAAAAAAATGAAATTTCATGAAGACTTTTTGGTTCGAAAAATTTTAATTTTTGATTGAAAATTTGGTAATTATTTACAAGTTTTTGAATAAAAATTTCTATCATATCTTTTTTTGATATATTTTTTTTTGAAAAGTACCTAAAAAAACAAACAATTAAAAAAAAAAAAAGTTGAATATCACAATGTTTTTTTAAATTTGTTAAAATTGTGATAATTAACTTTTTTTTTTTAAATTGTTCGTTTTTTTATGTATTTTTCAAAGAAAGATATATCAATAAAATCAAATAAAAATTTCGTTCAAAAAAATACAAATTAAAATGGTTGACCCTAAATATTTACCGAAAATTTGAAGATTATGCATTACCTTTGAGAAAGAAGTAAAATCGTAATTATTCTATATTGTTCAATAGATTTTCCCAAAATTATGAAAAATTTACATAAAAACAAAGTTTTTTTTTAACTGCCGAAGAATAGAATATGATAAAAAAATTTCCACGTTTACATAATTACAAAATTTTCATATCAAAAGTAATGAATCAATATAAAAAAATGATAAATTTTAATCTTGCAGGATGGTGAAAGTCAACTCCAATTCTGCAGTGATAAGTGTTTAAACCAGTATAAAATGAATATATTCTGCCGCGAAACCCAGGCGCACTTGGCGTTGCACGGAATAACAAGCGTATCACCAACCAGCCCCAGTAGTGGTGGATTGATAACACCGGAACTGTGGCTGAGAGACTGCAGATCCGCTCCACCTAGTCCCGACGAGGAAGCACTGATCGTCGACGATGAGCCTAGCGACTGGCCGAGTTCCGACAAACCAGACGACGAATCTCGGGATCTATCCAAGAAGATTACCAATGACTGTTTGCAGTCTGACAATAGCATAAATAATAACATTAACATTAGTAATGATAATAATAGTAATAGTAAACAAAATGTACAGTACCTCGACGACGATGAGGATGAAAACGTTGAAGAAGCTATTAAAGAGTCACTGAAAGAGGAGGAGAATCGTAGATCACAGGAACGTATCACTGCGTCATCTAAATCATTATCAAGTACAGAGTCATCTCACGTTTCAATTACGCCGGGTAGTTTATTGAATATCAACAACAGCGCAGCGATAAAAGCCTGCAGAAGGTCAACGAGTTCCTCGCCTGAAAGTTGTAAAGAATCGCCGCCCACGAACTGCTCGCGCGAGGGAACTATTTTCATAAAAGACGTAAGAAAATTGTTGGTAAGAGATACGGTTAAACGTCATAGCCAGCCGAGCTATCGATCACGCAGGGTCTCCGGGAAATCTATGTGGCTTCCAAAAGCTCATCATCACAATTATACTCACTATCCGATGACATTTCCAGAGAAAGGTTTCCCCAATCCTCCCTCCCATCCAATACCTCTTCAATTTATCAGGAGAAATTACCCAGACAATTCTTCACCGCCTCCGCAAGTTGGATCTCCTCCGTCTCCATTGCATACGGGAGCTTCCAAGGTTTTAAATAATCCCGCGGGACTGTTACCGCCGGTGACTGTTCTAGTTCCTTATCCGATACCCATACCGATACCTCTGCCAATTCCAATCCCCATTCCGCTATTTGCTAAATTCTTCAACTCAACAAACTCTGAGACAAAAAAATCTGAAAAAACAAATCCGTGTAGTAATGGTGAAACAACAGTTCCTCAAGACCTTTCACGACGAAGCCAGCCGATGCAGGCCAAAAGTCCGTGTTTAGCAAATTCGTCGAGTGAAAAGCTTATTAATCTGTCGGATTCATCTACCTCGTCATCGCCGGTGTTGTCCATGACTTCCACGGGTGGGAACTTTTTCGCAGTCGGAAATAAAACGCAGGCGAGAAATAACAGTCCCAGGCCTCTGAGAAAACGGAGACGTCTTACATCTGGGTCTGATCAGGACATCAGACTCAAACGACGAAATAAATTTGTACACGTTTAAATAATTAATTGTTATTTATAGACTTATTTTTTTTTAATGTTACTCGTGCTGTTTTCAATTTAAGCACAAGTTGTTTGTTTTTTTTATTTTTATCTAGTGCTTGGAAATAAATATACGTGATGCTCTGTAAAAATTAGTTATGTTTAATAATTTTATGTTCAACTATTGTAGATGTTTTGATGTGAAAAAGAATAATTTTAATTATAAATAATTAATCAGTAAAAACTAGTAATTATTTTTAAATTATTATACCGTTTTCATTATTTTTTAGTCACCTGTATTGAAATAATATTTTTGACGAAAAAAAAAATTAATAAGTATCCATTGTATTTTTGGTAAGTTGAAAGAAAATATTTTATTAGCAAAGAATTACTTACATCGTTCATGTGCCAGGTACTTGATTAAATAATAAATTATCAAGAATGTCCGGTTTTTTTTTTTTTTTTTTTTTACAAACTAATCTCGAACGATTAGGCTGAGTTTAAATAAATATTTATACGAAACATTGTTAACACAAATCATTTAATTGATTTAGTGTTAAATAATTTTATAAAACGCAAGTTGAGACTGATTGTAGATTTTAGTCGACAGTTTTATTGATTATAGAGATCCCAGAGTGAGACTGTACCGTCTTTGCCAGCTGCAGCCATTAGATTCTTATTGTTAAACGCTTGGACTTTTTCCTTTGAATAAATAATATCAAAAATATTAGATCTATGTTGATTAAGGACAGCAAGGGGCCGAAGCGTTTTCCACGAAAATATGCGGACTCGTCCGTCCCAACCGCCAGCAGCAAAAACTTTCGAGTCTGGTCGAGATGCAATTACAGATGTCCCGCTATTTTTAAGAGTTATCGATGTCTTGTGGACCAGCTGGTTGCTTTTGTTCAGATCAAAAACCTGTCGATTTAAAAATTATTTTTAGTTAACATTGATAATTATAAAAAAATAATAACTATTACCTCTAATTTGTCTGTTGGGTTACCGATAATACCTCGCATCCAATAGTTATCAAAATTAATAGTCATCGGGCAAGAGTCGGTATTCAACCAACTGACAACTACGCGGTCTTTGATGTTCCACGCTGCAATGTCACCACTTTCGTACGCAATAAGTATAATATTATTTTCAAGTGAGCAATTTTTAATCGCCATAACTTCACCAAGAGGTTTGGGCACTTTAGATACCATTGGATCCAATTTATAAACAAATTCTTGAGTAGTCAAAGATAAGGCTCCGACCTGCGAGTTTGGTAGTGGAAGAAGAATTATATCATCAGTCAAAATCTGGTATCTGAAAAATATTTTATAATTTATTATAAATCAACTTTTGCTTCATAATACATTTATATTCATGATACTAAAATTAATAAACATAAATTAATATAATCAAAAAATTTTTATAAAAAAATTCCACATCTAAAAATAGAAAAAAAAATTCAAGTGCAAATTTGTAAAAAATATTTTTTTCTATATTTGACATAATAATAAAAATGAAAAAAAAAAAATTTTAAATGTCTGTTGACTTCAGTATCATTTATACTTATGATTAAAAGCATGTAATAATCAATTAAAAATTGAAGAAATTATCATATTATTCTATTTTTCAACTGTTAAGTTATTAGTCTCAATATTTTTCAAATAATAAAGCTCTCCAAGCGTCACATAAAAAACTGTTGACTTTTTAGTAAATTTTATTTATTTAACAAGAAGTCAAAAATTAATAATTGTCAACTTAAATTCAACAAAATATTACCAAAAAAAATTTTTTTACCGCTTGGGTCAGATCTTAAAATTACTTTAACAAAAAAATGTTTTTACTTATGACAAATATTCAAAGAGAATGTAAGTATTTTCAAATTCAAAATTTGAAAAGCACCATTCGGCCATACCCGAAATAGAATGGTAGATTTCTTAAATGAATATGAAAAAAATTTTTTTTCAAAAACTTTCAAAATCACTAAATATATATTTAAATATCATCAAATGTAGAAGAATAATAATAGTTTAAATAAAAAAAAAAAAAAATTGTGTAAGCTTCAAGATCAATTAAATAGGTTTAAACTATTTTTCACGACTGAAAAATCATTGGTTTAAGGATTCAAGATTTAGGAACAAAAAATACAATTATAGATAAATTTTCAACAATATTCCAAGTCACAAAACTAATTGAAAAAATTATTGAAAGTTAACTTTGAAGTTCGGTATAACTCAATTAACTAAAACATAGAACAAAATTTTCTTTAAATTGTGCTATAAGACCGGCTACAATAATTAGATTTCTAAAAAAATCTATCTAAAAAGAAAAAAATCTGAGAAAGTTCCCGGGCTTTTTTTTTAAACAGTGAGAACTTAGTTAATAAAAATTACGTAAATAAATACCTAGAAAATCCGCAGTAATCGGTATCAATAGTCTTATCAAGTATCCAATTAGATCCATCAGCATTCCAAATGTCAACACAACCGTCTTTTCTTTGAATAATCAAATACTCATCATCCAGTGTATGTAAAGCTAGACACTGTTTTTTAATAGCATTCAATTTACAAATTTCTCGATGTCTCTGAAAAAATAATTTTGCTATCAGTAATAGTTTAAAAATTGTAATTTTAATTATCTGCTTATAATTATAAATAATACTGAAATTAACAGACATCTAACATTTTATTATATTTATGTATTAATTTAAACTATTAATGAAGAAATTTAAAAAAAAATTACAAGAGGAAATTTTATAAAATATTCTTTTTATCATAATTGATTTATTAAAAAAATTTTTTTTAAAAAGCTAACAGATGTCAGCTGATTTCAGTATCATTAATAACAATAGTAATTGTACTGAAGAAATGAATAAATAAATTACTTGAAGATCCCAAATATGAATATTTCCACTTTCAGCACCAGCGTAGAGGTGCTCAACGTAGGGAGAAATTCTAAAATCAAGACAGTGAACAGGACCCATGTCCCCACGTAAAACGTAAATTGGATCAGGTGGTAGTATTGCCATTTTACAATGCCTTATTTATTGTTATTAAAAACAATAAACAATTGGTGTCGGTAAAAATGATGACGTTTAAAATTTTTGTAATTGCAATCACGGAGTAAAGACACTGTTGTGTTGTATTGTAAATTTAAATTTTATCGATAAATTTAATAGAAGACGGGAGGCACACAGCTACGACGTATCGAAAACAATCAGACTAGTTTATTATAGAATGAATTGATGATGTTTAAATCACAGGCTGCACCTCAGTGATAATTGTGATAATTATCGAAAACCACCGACAAATCAGTTGAGACCGTTTACAAATAAAAACGGTTGTTTGTTTCAATTTCACATATTGTCTAAATAATTAATTGTTCAGACGCGCCGATGAACCTCCCGTCTTCCTTACTTTCGGCTTTCGGCCACCAACTACAACGCAAAAATGGATTTGTGTTCTCATTTCTTATTTTCAACATCTCAAAGGGTCGTTCAACCATGGAGGGAGAACCGCTGCGCACACGTCTAGAGGCTTTTGGGTTGTAAATTGACAGATAAATTCTCTAGTAAAAAAACTCTAGACACAAAAAGCGCGAAAATTCAAATTTCATAAATATTATTTTTTTATCATTTCACTATAAAGCTCATATTTTATTCTAAATAAAGTACATTATTTAGTTAATTACCATAAATTTTTATGTCAATAAAGTTAGCTGACATTTAAAAATTAAAAAAATTTTTTTTTAAATTTCATTTGTAAAAAATTTGAAAAACTGTAAGTGCAACTAAAAAAAATTTTTTAGTTCGAATTTAATAAAAATTAAACAAAATCAAAAAATAAAAAATGTCGGCTAACTTTATTATTATTAAATTTTTCATATGTCCCAAACGACACAAAAATTATTTTTGTTTATATTTGCTAATTTCAGTATCATAATTTTACAAAGTTAAAATAGTTGTTAATAATGATTTCTCAAAATCATAAAAATAAAATTTTATGCCATTAAAGTTAACAGTCACTTGACAATTGTTTTATTTTATTTAACAAATAAATTTGTTCTGAAAAAATTATTTAAAAAAAAAAAATGAAAATTCAGTTAGCCGACATTTAAAAATTTTTTAATTTTTTTTTATTGAAAAAATGGCTACAAAAAAAAAAGAAAAAAAATTTTCACTGGTAAAAAACTTTAAAAACTGTAAGTGCAATTATTTATAAATATTATTTTGTTCTAATTTAATTATAAAAAAAAAAAATCAAACCATTTAAAATGTCGGCTAACATTAGTATCATTTAAAAAAATTGGATTTTTAATTTTTTAAAATTTCTGTATGTTAATTTTTTTCTCTAATTTATTTTTCAGTAATTTATTTCTTTAAAAAATTCTAAAAATTATCAAATATCTGCTACTGTAATTTTAATTAAAATTTTCATTTTTTAGAGCCATATAAATTACAAGTAATAACTTTATTAAAAATAATTATAATTTGTATTGTCTAAAAATTAAATTTCTCAAAATTTTCTAACTTGACATAATTTATATTTAAAACTTCAAAAAAATCGACTATCGATTATTTATTTCGATTGTAAATATAAAATTTAAGAGAAAATAAAATTTCATGAACACAAGACTTAAAAGAAAAGATAAGTAAAATTTCTTCATTTCCAACCCAGTCTTGATGTATATATTTTCTCATTGAACCCGCACATATAATACCCCTTACTCATCAATCTAAATACATGTATATATATTTAGTACCTGCATACATTTATATATACCACAAAATCAACGTTGAGTACTGAGTGTAACCTCAAGTTTTAATTTTTTACACAAGCTAGTTATTAAATTTTTCTAGTACTAAATAAATAGTCTATAAACTCCCAACAAAAAAGGCTCTCAACAACAACAATCAACCAAATAACGCTATCAAAAAAAAAAAAAAAAAAAAAAAAAAAAATAATGAGATGCGTAATTGTAATGCAAGTAAGATGAATTAGTAATGCTTCCATCGACTGGTTATTTTAAATCGATTACTTGTCCATTTTATGACAACGGTTCTTGTGATAGACCCTATTGTCACTTTAAGCACCTACGTCGAGGTAATATCAACTATTGCTACTATATTAATAACCAACAAAAAAACTAAATAAAATCCACCCGACTAATCATTTTATTTTACGTCAGAAGATGCCTCATCGATATCAGCATCAGTGGTATCCAGCGTGTCTGTGGATTCACAGTCAGAGAGGAATCAAAAAAGAGGAGCCGCCACCAGCACCACCACCACTGCCACAATAAACTCTAGCACAACCGCTTTACAATTAAGTAGCGCTATTTCCGCAACTGATTCTCAGACAATCCAGCAGCTTGTTACTGAAGCGGTCACTAAAGTTCTAGCAGACCAGAATGTCACCAACAAGGAGCAAGTATCAGAGACAATAGTATCAAAAGTAGTGGAGGGTCTCAAGCCGTCTTTGACGGTAGGAAAACACGTTGGCGTACCGCAGCTGATATCAAAACCGCCGTGTGTTTACAATCCTACTCCGATAGCCGAATTGAAGAAACGTCATATAGCAGTGCCGGTTTATATGCCCACCAGGGAAAGTAAAGTCGCTGTTAAAAGAAAAACCTCCGACGATGGAGTTAAACCTTGGCTAAGTTGTCTACCTGATTCTATAAAAACAAAACCCTCTGAAATAACATACAAACCTACGGCTATTAATACAATAAATGCAATTAATGATAGTAATAAAAATAAATCTTCTGACAATTGTTATGTACCGACAGCTAAAGGCGATTCCTCGACGATTAACTATGAAGATCGTTCCAGTGAGTACATTGTCAGCAGTTCTAAGAGTAAAAAAGAAGCTTACTGTCCGAAGCCGAAGAAACGGAGGGAAGAATATGTCCCCAAGATGGTTAAAGCTCCTCTTAAATCATTGGAACAGCTCGATGATTGCGCGATGGATGACTTCGAGCCGGAATTTAGTATGCTGGATGAGATATTGGTGTCTTCTAGCACCAACGCTCATCAACTAGACTATAATCCTATGAAAAGTTACTATACGGTCGAGCCTAAGTTTTCAGATGACGAAAATGAGGATCTTGGTACGGGTGATGCTGCTAGTGCTAGAGTAGTAGATATTTCAACCAAAGAAGTACAAAAATCATCGAATAAGACTATTTGTAAAGATAAAATAGTTGTTATTGAAAATAATGTAAAAGATAAATTGGACGAGTTAAATAGTAAAGATGATGATAATAATGGAGAATCACGTAAAGATTGTGATGGAAAAAAAATTATTAATAAAAAAGATGATGAAAGAAGCAAAGAGCGTAGTAGTCATAGTAAAAGTAGCAGTAGAAGTAAGAGTAATAGTAGTAGTAGTAGTAGTAGTAAAACTAGTAGTAGTAAGAGTAGTAAGGACAGAAATGATAAGAAAGATGATAAAAAAAGTTCGAGTTCGAGTGACCGGCATAGATCCTCGAGTAAGCGCAGTGACAAATCCAAGGACAGTAAGGAGAAGAGTTCTTCCAGGAGCAAAGATAAGTCAAGATCGCATCGAGATTGTGATCGTGAGAAGAGTTCGAGTTCCAAGGAGAATGACAGGCATCACAAGTCTAGTAGACATAAACACGAGTCTTCCAAGTCTGGAGATAAAAAGTCCAGTAAAAGCAATAGTAAAAATAATGACGCGGATAATCACAAAAAAAAAAATGAAGCTGATAAAAAAATGGACATTGACTCTTATAATGATGTTAATACGGGTGAATTTGAACATGCTGGTTTTATTAATGAAGATGAGTTGATGGAAACAAGCGACTCTGATCATGACGTCGAAGAGGAATGTCTTAAAATTTTTCAGGTAATTTTTATTTTATTTATTGATATTTTTTATTTTTGTTATTAAAAATGTGATTTATTATTTTTAGGAGTATCAGGAAAGTGATCATCCCAAAGGAGTCACAAGTAAAAGTGATCCTAAACCAGATATTGAAGTCGAAGCTGAGGATGTCGGAAAAAAACGTGTCGCTCATGCTCTGGCTGCAAGTACCGTTGCCCGAAGTCACCTACCAAGCCAACCATTAAAACGATTGCCCAATCCTCAGCAACGAATGTATGAGCGCTGGAAACTGACCCGTGAAGCTACGACTGATAAAACTAAACCTCCGGTTACGGGTGACAAGGACGTCTTCAGTTCTGTGGTAGAAAAGCCACATGTTAATGGCACTGGTAAGATGTTTGTTTAATAAATTCTTGTTGTTATTTAAGTATCGGGTATTGATTATTAATAATAATAATTATGTTAATAATAACTTACAGGTCGTGTAAGAATAGCGCCAGTACCTTACGCAAAATCTTTGGAGCAAGCTAAGAAAAAAGTGCTAGAATCTGTAGCTAAAGTACCTGTGGAACCTAAAACAGTAGCTCAGACTCGCAAAGGCACCCGTGTCGCTCATATTCCACAGACAGTAAGTATTACTACACAATAAATATATAAATATAAATTTATTACAAAATTTAATAGCTGTAATGAAATTTTTTTAATATTGTTTTTAATTGAATTATTTAAATCAGCATAAAATATTATTTCATAACTAAACATTGAAAACATTTTTAAATTTCTAGGTGCCTCAACTGATTCGTTCAGAGCCGCTGCAAGTGACGACCCAGAAATTTCCCCTTAATATTCGTCAGTATTACGTGAATCTTATGCATGATATTTGTATACAAATATATACGAGTGGTGAGGACGCAGCACAACGTGCATTACGTGAGGAGCTGAACTGTCACAATCGTTGTAAAGCCTTAACGGTTTACAAAAGTTCTTGTATGGTAGCTGCGCACAGGTTGAGAAAGGAAGTAGAACAAAATACGTGTGCTGGCGACGATGATTCGATGCCATCGGGCAGTGGAACTGTTTCTCATGATGCCGTACTTGCTGGTAAAAGTAAAGGGTCGTGGAGTGTTGTTAAATCCAAAAAAGTAATTACTGATTTTAAGGGATCTGCGCTTTATAATGTCCTTAAAAAGTGGATTATGAATGAGCAACAGCTTAGAGACAATGGCTTTCCACGACCTCATCCTGATAAGATTAAGGTAATTCTAAAGTTCATTTATTTTATTAATAAAATAATAATAATTCACAGTTTGATGGAAATATTTATTCGATGTTTATTTAAATTTTCACAACGTTGAAAAATCATGTTAAATGAATCAAGGCAGGCTAACAACCTGAACTTATTCTCATAATATCAAAAATTAATTTATTTATGTTATTTTATTAGTATCAATTTAAATTATAATTTTTTAGGGAAGAGCTAAAATTTATACAATAAATACACGCAATCAATCGATTGTATCTAAAGTGCCTAATGAAAGATATTGCAGTCGCTGCAATAAGCCTTATATGGTAGACAAATTTGGATTTGCAGTACAAAAACAAAATTGTATTTACCATTGGGGACGTAAGTTTACCATCCGCGGTGAGGGGAAATACAGTTGTTGTCAACAATATGGTTCGGCGACTGGTTGTGCTGATGCTCAAAACCACGTCTGGGATAAAGTTGACTATGAAAATTTACGCGGTTACGTTCAAACTTTACCCAGAGGTAAAAATTTAATATTTTTATTAAAATATTTTTTATGTTTATGTGAATAATTTTTAAATATTTTTCTTTAGATATTTCAGATGAAAATCAGGGAGTTTATGCACTCGATTGTGAAATGTGTTACACGACACAAGGTCTAGAGTTGACTCGGGTAACCGTTATTAACGATGACTGTAAAACTATATACGAAACACTGGTTAAGCCTGATAATCGTATCATTGATTATAATACAAGGTAATTTTATCAAGTTATTAAATTTTATTGTGTGTTAAAAATTAGTGATGATTTTTATTTTTAAAGTTATTACTTTGTTTGTTTAGATTCTCTGGAATAACGGAAGAAAATATGATAGGAGTAACTACAACAATTCTTGACGTACAAGCTACGTTACTATCAATGTTTTCCGAGAAAACAATACTGATAGGCCACAGTTTAGAGAGTGATTTTAAAGCTCTTAAACTTATTCACAATACTGTTGTAGATACTAGTGTCGTATTTCCACACAAAAATGGTTATCCTCAGAAACGTGCTCTGAAGAACTTATGCTCTGAGTATCTTCGTAAAATAATCCAAAATGACGGTAAGTTATTGAGTGAAAAAAAAGATGCATTATTTCGACGGTCTAATTAGCAATTGGTCTAACTCCTTATTTTTTAGAGAGTGATTTTTTAATATTTTGATGTAGTGATAGTTTAATTATAAATTATTTAAACGATCCTAACAAAAATATTATACCTCTATTAAATATTAAATATAGAATAAATTTTGAACTAATTATATTTTCGTACAAATGAAAAATTTTTTAAAATGGAGTTAGACAATTTGCTTATTAGAACGTCGATATATCATTTTTAATCAAGATCAAACTTGATAGTTATTTAATTATTTATTATCACCCTTTTACAGTCGGAGGTCATGACTCCAGTGAAGACGCGATAGCTTGTATGGAACTCATGCAATGGAAAGTTAAAGAAGACGCTAAGTTACTCTAAAAATAAAAAAGTTTACAAGTAAATAAAAATAAAAAGAAAATGGACAAGTGAAAATAAATAATTGAATTTAAAATAAATAACAAAAGATAATATCGTGGATTTGATAAATAAGAGTTTATGTATAATGTATTATTTAAACTGCCGCACGTATTATAATTACCTGTATAAATATGTAATATACGCATTGAATCATCATTCATCTCGTGAACGAAACCGACATAACAACAAAAATAGACTATTTACGGGATAGACAGCACGTAATATTTAAATTTTATATTATGTAAGTTTTAATATAATCATTATTATTACTTTTAATAATACGATTTTTTTTTTTATTAATTTATCAGTGTTAATACACAATATTTATCAAGTAAATTAATTCGAAAGGTTGATATAATTATTAATTGATATTAATAACCATAACTCCTCTGATAATTCAATTAATATTTTTGTACTTCGTTGCTTATTTATATTCTAAAAATTATTAAAATTACCTCATAAGTTAATACGATGCATTGATTAACTCCTATCCATTTATTTATTTATATTTAAATTAACTTGCTATCATTCATACAATTAATAAAAGTAATTAAATGGTGAAATAATATTTTTTTTTTTTATTTACTTTGTTTTTGTACAATTTCACAATTTTTTATTTAAATTACACTTATCAAAATTAAAGTTTGATTTTTATATTTATATATATATGGTTTTTTTTTTTTTTTTTTATAGAAATAAATTTCTTTGGGTTTTGTAATTCTTTGGATTTGTGTTCAAATTGAGTACCCGGTTATTTTAAAATCTAAAATTAATAATTCTCATGTAAATTGAAATGTTAATTAATACAGTTATTGAATAATACTGCAATTATGTTTAAAAAAAATATTTTAAATATCTAACCGGGAAAACTCGTGTATAAATATGTATATAGTTTATATATTCACTTATGATGACTTCCGTATTGTCAAGGACTAAATATTAGTCCTTAAATAAAAATTGACTTATATATCATTGAATATTTATAATATGTACATTGCATTTATAACAATTTTATTAATTAACTTAACAAATTAATCAATTAATAACAATATTTAATTAAAAACTTTAAAATATTATTTATACAATTTATCATTTCGAACTCGTTTTGTTTTCTGATTCCGAGATTCGTTTTTTAATTAAAAAAAAAATAATATTTATAATAAATTTTACTTGCATAATTAAAAGCAATTAAATGTTAATAATTTTCTTAATATTAAATAGCCTGAGTAACTGCATTTGATAACGATATAAATCCAATTCCACATTTACAATTTTTTGATATCAATTTAAGCTAATTAATTGTCTAAATTTCATAATTATTTTCATTTAAATTCCATTAACAATTGTCTAGTGAAATTTTTCTAATTTTCATTTAAAATTTACCTAGAAGCATTTCAATAATTTCCGTACTTTAATTATTTATTAATTTATTAGTAATTAATTCTAGTTAACATTCATTCTAAAAAAACATACAATCTATGCTTTTAAATTAACGGAAGGCCTTTTCATTATTTATTTTTATTATTCAAGTTCTTTTATTTATGAAGGCATACTTTTATTGTATCAACTTCGAATTAATGTACTTTTTTAGTGTTAGCATCAGATTAAAGGTTGTTTTTTTTTAATGTTTGTTGTTATTAATCATTTTAATGACATCATTTTTATGTTTATCTATTAATATTATTATTATCATTCTAAGAGTTTATTTGCAAATTTTTATTTTTAATAAAAGCCGAACTAAAATTCACATAGCAGAAATTTGACTCCAAAAATTTAATTCCAAATATTAAAAATATTTTTAAGAATTTAATGTGCGTATTTTCAAAAATTTCCAGATAAAAATTACCACAATATTGTAATTATTAAAAAAAATTTGCAAATAGACTCTTAAAAAAAAAAAAGTCAGTCATCAAAAGAATTAATATCAGATCATTAATATCAAAAATATAAAAAATAAAAATCTTTAATCTACTTCTCTATCAAAACATTTCGGAAGGCCATTGCGTCTTACTTTTATCTTTAATAATTCATCATCAAGCATGGAAGATCTTCCTTGATAACAAAATACTCATACATAAAAAAACTAACTGTTAATAAAAAATATCTATTGTCTGAACCAGCGCGTTAATTAAAAAATAAAAAAAATCGAATCATTCATTCATTAAATCTTTTATAATTGACTGAATATTTTGATTTAAAAAAATAAATATTGAAAGATGTTGAGGCTCTAAATGGCACCGTCGTAGTCTTGATCTCCAACGAGATACAAAAATTGAAAAGCTATAGCTAGTAAGCTGATACCTAGAAGATCTCCCATGGCCGTCAGATAAGGAATCGCTGAGTTGTCTGGATCTATTTTCCGCTTCCACATCCAGTGGATCATGATATACGCGATGTAGAGCAACGCCGCGACTTGTAGCATCGCCGCGCAGAGGTAAACAAATACAAAGAGTGGTGTCAGTGCAGTATCACCGTCTTTCATGTATTTAATCATGTAAATAAATATAATATGACCGGGAATGACCATCGCCATCAACACCCGTGTCGTTCTTGAGTGATGTCCTTTGCCAAAAAAATTAGCAATTGGCGTTATGAATATCACTGGATGAGTGTGTCCAGGTGGTATCAATAGCGTGCCAAGATCAGCTTGCTTGTGCAAAGCTGTCGATATTCTCGAGGCCTGGACCGCAACCAGATTACCACCTACACCATTGATCACCGGCTGAAACACAGTCAGTGTCTCGAATCTTGATACCATAAAATCTAGGATCAAGCCTCCGCAACTGCTGATCAGCATTGCCACCATCACCGGGGTCCACCCGGAGTACAGCACGTCGTTGGTGTATTTATTCCGCTTAGCTATCCACACCCAGAGCGGCGTTACCAGGATGTAGCAGGCGATTATCAGAGGCGCTAACCAGTCCTGCTTACCGATAGCCTCGTACAGAATCGTGGAAATCCAGGATAGCAGTGCTAACGACGTTATGTCGCCTAGACTGGCTGCTATCGGCGTGGCTACGTTGTCAGGATTTATGTTGCAGTGACGAGAGAAGACAATTACTCCAGCTGTTATTAATCCGAGGACAAATGATGCCAGGGATGCGGTCACTAAACTGCTCGCACATAAAAGATACACGTGGTCTAATGATACTGTTCCATTCTTCACTGCTCCCATTAGAATTGCTACGACTGATCCCAGAAAACCGACTACGATTGCTTGACACTGAAAAGTATAATTGTTATGTTGATTAATCAGTTTTTATGTAGGTGAATAAATTATTGTTATGAATTAATTATTTAAGAAAATAAGAAAATTGGTTATTCAATCATCATGCAATGTTTTTACATCATTTATGGAAAGAAACTGTCAACATGCATAAGTTAATTTATTTTTATCATTAAAAGTTTACAATATCTAATTATTTTTTAGAAATTTTTTAAAAAAATTTTTAGAAGTTTTTTATTTTGAAGTTGAATTTTTTTAGAAATTGGCCTGTTGCAGAGGTACTCATGTTGGAATTTACAGTAAATTTTGAAATATGTTTTGTTTTGAGTTATGCCGAAAAAATAACAGCTCAAGAATTTATATAGGTATGCATTTAGCAACAAATTTGAATAAACTTCACAAATTTATTATATAAACTTCTAGGTCAAGTTCAAAAATGGACCAAATTGGTCAATTAGTTAAAAAATTATTTTTTTTTATTTTTATTTTTATAAAAATCAAAATTTTGCAAATTTTTTCCAAATGACTCTGATAAAACTATTAATGATAACTGAATTTCATCAATTTTATCTTAAATTTCATAAAATTGGCTTCAATTTACATGATTTTAATTTCATATCAAATCATTTTTTCTATTTTTCCTACAGCTTACAAAATAAGCTAGAATTTTAACTAATAAATGCATAATTTTATGAATTTTATAATTGCTCTGAAGGTAGTATCAAAAATTTTTTTCAATTTTAACTTTTACTATATGCAAAAATTAAAAATCTACCATTTCATATCAAGTGTGGCCGAATGGTGTTTTTTAAATTAGTAAAAGTTCATTGAATATCTTTATAAGTCTTTAACAAATTTCATATCCTAAAGTTCATTTTAAAAATAGAGTTAGACTTCATTCCAAAACTTTGTAGTTTTCATTTATTATTTAAACCATCAATGCATTAAAAACTTTTATAAAATTCAAGAAATGTCAGGCATTTTCTATTTTTAGTAAGTCAGAAACTGCTATAAACTGTAATTATTGATTTATGATTAAGTATTTTTTTAACTTTCATTCATGAATAAGTTCTATTTTTACTCTAACAAAAAAAAATGCGATAAATGAAGTTAAAAGATATTTTATAATTTTTTTAACGTATAAATTTTAACAACAAAAAAATTCTACATGTAGAAATTATAATAAACTAAAAAATTTCAATTTTTTCAAATAATTTTCAAACTTAACTTTTAAATTGTCTCAAAAAATTTTTTAAATTAATATAAAAAGCGTCTGTGATAAAAAAAAAAAACTTTTAATAACTAATATCAATGCAAATTAACAATTATTTACTTTGGTACCTATGAAATAATTATATTGAATTTATAATTTCAGCACAATCAGTTTTTTTCTTTATATATAATTCCATATTCATGAAGCCGTAAAAGCGCGTGAAAGAGTTAATTGACTTGGCTTCTTTGACAACATTTGGATCATAACAAAGATTTATATTCAAAACAATTAAATTAAAAAAAAAAAAAAAAGATTTATTTATTTTGCTATGCAAATAACACGCTTGTCAGTCTAACGTTAATACTGATAGATTTTACGACTTTTTATATAATTTACTATCCAAAAAGTAATTAAATGAATATATATTTTAAAGATTATTTATTGTGAAATATATAATTAAAGAGGAAATTAAAAAAATTATCAGATGTATGTTAACTTTAGTATTACTAATTTTTACGTAATTTGAAAATATACACGGTAGTATAATGTTAACTGGTAGGATTTTAAAGATTGATTGTCTAGAATTTAACAAGATTGTCTTCTAAAAAATATTATTTAATTTAAAAAAAAAAAAAAAAAAACAAAAAAAAGTTGGTAAATATACATAAATGTCATATAGGCCATGAATACATAGTAAAACAGCGGCGCCGGTGATAAGGATATTTTTAGAATGATTACGGAAATTTACATAAACGTGAATTTTTATTAACAAGCTAAGTAGAAAAATTAACAAATAAAATTAAATTGCTTCAAAATTACCTGAATTAAGACTAAGTTCCCGACTATCATGTACCACTGCTGCTTAGGCGCGTCCATGTGACCAAGATTGGCTTGAGTTGAAAGTCGTGATGCGAGAGTCATCTCCAAATTTCCTTTAAGCCCCAGCAGCGCAGGTACCAGGATCATGAGTTCGTTTACTTTTTCAAACACTATCCAATGCTAAAATTTTATTTTACAAATTAATTATTTTTACAGGTAAATTAATTGTGAAATATATAATAAAAATATTTATTGGCATTCACCTGAACAAGGTCAAGAACAAGACCAGCTCCGACCATACCAAGACCCGCGACAAGGAAAGGAATAAAAACTTGAATTGTAATGGCAAGATAAGACTCAAGTTGTTCTTCACCGCTATCATCACGAAATCTGCTTTCAGCGACGACGTCCGGCAAACGTCCACCTTCCGTGGCTTCGTCCAAGATTGTTATTTCATGACATTCATCAGCTGATTCTGTCAAGGGTATTGATACCGCGGTCGCGTTTGTCTCCGAAACTGTACGGGATCTTCCACCGGTGGGCGTCATCCTGTATGAATTTCTTTTACTTGATGGCAAGAGTGGCTCTTTACATGGTCCACTGTTGAAAAAAATTTATGATTAGAAAATAAAAATTGCAGAGTATCATTTTTTATTAAATTTTAATCATTAAAAAAAAAAAAACAATGAATTTTTTTAGAAAAACAAAAATATCCATTTAATTCTTATGGAAATCAAATGAATTAATGTTTAATTATTCATTAAAAAAATATTTTATCTTAATAGATTTATTGTTTAAAAATTAAATTTATTATTTTTAATTAAAAAAAAAAATTGCATAGTTTTAAAAAGATTGAAATTTATTAAAAAAATTTCAACTTATTTTTTTTTTTTTTTATATTTTGCAATTATTTTAAAAAAGTTCAAGAAATTTCATGAAAAAATTTTTCTCATGATTAAAAACTTTTCACAAAAAATGACCACTAATATTTCACTCTTAAGTCTATAAAACAGAAAAAAAAACTCTATACTCTTCAACATCGAATTTAACAGAGTTATAAATAACAGGCTGCACAGGTTGCTTATCAAAATATTGCCGTGTTAATTGTTGATCTTCCTGACTCGACTCAAACATTTTACAAACAGAGAGCTCCCGATTCACGCATCTCAATTATATAGCAATTGAGAATTCTTGAGAAGTTGATAAGATACTCGATGACAATAACGATACAATTCGTAAGCCGTCATTATACATTTAACATTTATATATTTGATAATAATATTAAATACAAACGTTACATAATTATTTCTACTATATTTTACGTTTTTCTCGCATCAGTAAAACTTTTGCGGAAATAACATTAATTACTCTAATAAAACGTATTTGTCTAGTGTAAACGTTAACATTAATTAATGTCATATTAGTAATTACAAGTCAGTTAAATTAGATGAGAATTAGAATTAGAAAAATAGCAAAATATAAAAATCAATGGAACGCTAAATGTTGATGTTGATAAATGTCAAGGTACAACTCAAGGATAAATTCCGTCTTATTGTCAATGCCAGCATAGTTTATAGTTAGCTGTTAGACTAGATAGACCAGTGCATCTTACATTACTTTAGCGTAACATACTTGCTTTATATATCATTTAATATATATATATATATATATAGATAATAATAACAATAACTTTGCTACTAAAGTTTAGTTTGTGTGCACTGGCATGAGACTCGAGACTTTAAATTGACCATGCCATGCGGTAAGCTTAGACACGTGCTATACGATATACAATTGGACTCTTTTTTGTAATCACTATTTATTTGTAGCGCTCCTAATTTTATGAGTGCAAATAATTTATATTACTCTTTAAAAAAAAAAAAAAATATTTTTAAATCATGTTTATTTTATAATAAATTACTTTTGAGCGAAGTAAAAAATCTTACTAATTAATGAAGCTAAAAATAAATTTTATAACTTAATTATGTGTTTACTTTTAAAAAATATTCTTATTAAAATTTTTTGTTAAAGTTGTCATTGGGAATTTTTTATATTTATAAATTTTACAGAAATTTTAAAAATATATTTTTAAAAAAAATTATATCGTAGTTAAAACTAAAAATAAACTAAAATATTTATGAAAATGAAGTTAGCTGACATTTAAAAATTTTTAGAAATTTTTTATTAAAGGAATTTGAATTAAACAATTAAAAAAAAATTTCACATCTAAAAAACTTGATTAACTACAAGTGCATTTTTTTAGAAATATTTTTTTAGTTGTAATTTAATAAAAAAAAAAAATCAAAAATTTTTAGACGTCTGCTAACTTCAGTGTCATAAATATTTTTATTATTTATAAATCAAATTAGAATATAGTGCAGTTTTAATGAATAAATTTTCAAACATTTTAATTAAAAATTAAAAAATTTTTTGAACACTTTGATTTTTTAATTTATTGCTTCAAACAATTTTAACGACACAAACTCACAAATTACTGTAACTTTAATAAAATTTTGTACAATTATAAATTAAACTTTCCACAAATATTTGATAATTTTTCTGATAAAAAATTAATTTTTCCTTTATTCATTTTAACTAAAAAAAAAAAAAAAAAAGAGTCAATTCAATATAAGGGCCTTTACATTCACGCGGTGTGAATTTATTAAAATTTTTTACTTATGAATAGACATGTCCAAAAATAAAATATTCTAATCAACAATTAAAAAAATTTATGAAAATAAAGCTAGCCGACATTTCAAAATTAAAAAAAATTTTTTATTTAAAAAATTTCAATTAAAACATTTAAAAAAAAATTTCACATGTAAAAAATTTGAAAAGCTACAAGTGCAATTTTTTAAAAATATCTTTTTAGTTATAATTTAATTAATAATAAAAATAAAAAATTTTTAGGCGTCTGCTAACTTCAGTGTCATAAAAATTTCTAATATCAAAAAAAAAAATTTATAATCAAAAGCTTAATAATTACTAAAAATTTTTTCAGAAATTTTAAATAACTATAAAAAAAAAAATCATAAAAGCTCACCTCAGTCAGACAAAGTTTATTTTTTTATGTAGCAATATCAAACATCAAAATTTAGTGGCAAAAACTGAGGAAGGGCCAATTGAATATATTATTTGTTAATGTTATTAAGTACTGAAAAATGAACGTTTACAAACGCTTTATAGTAATTTATAAACATTGGTAAAACTTCCCCGTAGGCCTCTCGCGGGGCCACTTCATGATACGGTTACATCGCGACTGACGGCGAATTGTCGGAAGCATCCACAAGTCATATAAAATCCTCTCTATATATACGGAACGAGTAATGTAAGTAATGTAAATGCTATTGGGCAGGCGCACTCTTATCGATTCATTTTACTCATTGTCATTTTATATATATTTATATTCTAGATATAACATCCCTTAAAACTCTTCCGTTTTATTTATTTAATCCCCCCCTGAAATGTCAAACTACTAAACATTGTCTCGCCAAAGAAAACAATTTCTATACCTAAGTAATTGCATTTTTTATAAATCATTTTTCAGATCAGATTTTAATAAAAATTGATAGTTGCTATTAGTCTGAAAATACTTGACCTTGTTACCAGAAGCAATGTAAATAAAGGTCTGCGAGCCGGTTTAATTAGTAAAGTAATCATTAGTTATGATTATTACTTGTAAGTATAACTTTAGAGTTTTATTGGGTAATTTTAAAAAGGTAATAACTTAACTAAACTGGTTGGTTATAACGTTGAGAAGAATAGTACCACGTTTCAGTTGTGAGTTATGGGACTTTAAATGTCTAACTTGTAACTTTAAATAAAATAAAAGGTCGACTCAAGTTCATCCGTTTTTATTTATTTTTCTTCTGTTATTGTTTAGGGTCACGATAGAGCTAAATTTACGTGTTATATATATATAATTCGTTATTGAATTACGCAAACTGTCACATGGTGAATAACGATGCCCTTAATACCTACTCACGTTTCAATTATAATGAAAATAATTTATCGTTTTTAGGTTTCATTTATAAAATATCGCTTTAAATTTCTGATTTTCACATAACGATCTTCCGATTTCAAATTGTAATTTTGTTTAAGCGTTTTATTGATAATTATTTACTACTGCTAAGTAGTATTTTATATTTTACATTTACATTCATATTAGCATTAAAAATCATGACGTTTTTTTACGGTTGAATTGGTGATTCATTATTTATCATTTTTTTGCTATTGTACATTTTTTTTTCACGTTCATTAGTTTGAAATTTTTTTGGGAGACTTACTTGGAAAAAGGAATATTAAATTCAGACTTTATATTGAAAGTCTATTACAATTGTTATTTATTAATGTTTTAGTAATTTTTTAATTTTTAACAAAAAAAAATTGTCAGGAAGCAAATTTTAAAAATTTTTTAAATTTTATTGAATTCATAAATTTTAACTAAAAAAAAATTTTTTTGAAAAAATGACCAACTAATTTTTATTTTAATTAAATTATTGATGCAAAATATAAAAAAATTTTCGCAAATTTTACGCAAAATGTTGATTAAGTGTAAAAATTTATAAATTTTCCAAAAACTTATTAAAAAAGTTTCATATTAAAGTTTTTTTTTTAATTTGTAGTTTTTCACACCCTTTAAGGAATAAAAATAATATGGAATTCTAAAAACTGATGTCTAAAAATTTTTATGAAAAAACAGTAAGCATTTTTTTGACTTTTGAAATTGAAAAATTTAGTCAAAAAAATTTTTTTATTCTTAAACCAAATTACTCAAATTGATCGACTATTTACTCGATTGAAAAATTTTTTAATTTCGTGGGGAAACCCCAAACATTCCCGCATAATTACGAGCTACCATCAGAATGTTGTTTTAACTTTCGAATTGACGATCTCATTAATGTATAGGAATTCCCACATTATTTGATTATTGTTTCGCGCCGAACAGTCAAAAGTCCATCGAGGACAACCTTGGCAAAAATAACACCCAGTCAAAAGTTCATTCAATTTTTAAATTTTGACATTAACTACTGACGTTTAACCTATTAGACATGATTCGGCGGGTCAATTTTATAACTAGTAAGAACCACTTAGTCCTTGTACTTAGTTCTAAATTTGTCTTATTCTTATTATAAAAAAAAAAAGTCAACATCATTTTTTAAACATTTTTTTTCTCAATAAAATCTCAAGAAAAAAAATTTATAATAGTATATTTAAGTGCGAATTCTAAAAAAAATAGTATATTAAACACCTAGGAAAGTAAAGTAAGAAATGTCTCAGATCACACGTAATTGTGGGACGAGGCGAAGCCGAGGATTTCTTACTTTACTTTCCTAGGTGTTTAATATACTATTTTTTTTAGAATTCGCACTCAAATATACTATTATAAATTTTTTTTCTTGAGATTTTATTGAGAAAAAAAATGTTTTTTTGTTGAACTTTTTT
The DNA here is from genome assembly GCA_905319865.3 of Cotesia congregata. Classification (NCBI taxonomy): domain Eukaryota; kingdom Metazoa; phylum Arthropoda; class Insecta; order Hymenoptera; family Braconidae; genus Cotesia; species Cotesia congregata. Next base: position 13,891,418 of record CAJNRD030001120.1, read on the forward strand.
TTTTTATAATAAGAATAAGACATATTTAGAACAATAAAAGTCACAAGTGATGTGATATGATTTGATATATCATTGCAATGCAGCTCCGTACATTCGCATTTGTAGCACTTGTGTATATTATCTACGTATAACAACGACAAGTAAAGTACAGATGTGGCCAGTTAATATTATAATAATATGCAATGTGTATAATATATATGTACATATTCATAACTCTCATCTCCGATCTCTCAACAGTGGTGATACGGGCAATTTGTATTCTGGTAACTTCTGGACTAGGTCACATCTATGGAGGCCCACTTTTCTGATTACTCGGTTTAGTTGACTATAACAATCGTTTACATTTCGCTCTCATCGTCAACGACCCGCGAATAATATATAGACACGTGTTCTAAATATATATATATATTGTTAAATATACATAAATGTAGAATTACTACAATTGGAACGATCAAATCCGACAGAAGGTTGTGGCCCTTACATTGTGACCCACTATCGTTTGTCTTTGACCTGGGAACTTGATCGATTTTTTTTTTCTGTCTTTCGAATTATTCTGTTATATTATAATTTTAAATAATATAATAAATTAATTATCTAAAGGGAATTATCTTTAAAATGTATTATTGAGCTGACTCTGGCTGTACTGCAATGCCAGGCAACTCGTGGCGGAACCGGAGCAAGCCCCGGATTTCCACCTATTTTCAAAAATCAGGTTAATATACTGGATTCTCAATGAGAATCGTACCAGATATTAAGCTGATAAGAACAGATACTACACTTTGATCTTAGCCATAGGCCGAGAAGCGATACTAAACCGATATTTAAAATCGAATTTAACACTTTATAAATAAGTTTCTCATAAGGAACAAAAATCTGAACCGCGCGACGTCTGGCGTTGAGTCCGGAACTTTTGTCCTCAACCTCACTTGCTCTCTCTACCAGCCTTTCCCCCACTCTTACTACTTATAAATGTATTAAATAACTGAGGAATTGATTATTTTAAAAGAAAACATTTTCTGAAAATCGAAAATTTTGAAAAATTTCGCGAAAATTTTTTGTGACGAAATTTTCGAAAAAAATTTTTCGTGCGAAAATCAATGTCATTATCGTCGGAAAGTTTATTATTTAACTGAATTTTGTAATAGTATTTAATATTTTCAAAATTATTTATTTTTATAGAAAAAATTTTTTGAAAATCGAAAATTTTGGTCCAGTTTTCAAAAAAAAATTTTTTTGACAAAAATTTTTCAGAGCAATCATCAATATTAATTATCGCTGGTAAATTAATTATTTCTTTTATTTTGTGAGTAATGGGTTAAATTTTATAAATAACTCCGGAATTATTTATTTAGAAAAAAAATTTTTTTTACAAAAATTATCTCGAAAAACGATCAGCTGAATTTTAGTTGTCATTATAAAGCTTAAAGAAAAATTAAATTTTAATTGAGAAGTTAATTATAAAAATTCATACTAATGAAAAAATTAATTTAATTCAAGAGAAAAACTCAACTACGAAAATATTGATTTTGTTTGAATTAAAATTTAATTGACTTAATAATTTTTTTGCTAGACTCAAGATTTTTTCTCTGAAATAAAGTTAATTTTTTTATCAGTGTTTCTTTTTATAAAATAATTCATATGATAAAGTTTTGGATAAACGATGAAAAGAGTATTATAAATTCGTTATAGTAAAGTCAATTATTAAAATAATATTTTTATTCAACGAAACGATAATCTACTGTATATATTTTATCACTCATTCATTTTAATAATAAAACGCAATAGGTATAAAAAAAAGTAAGTTGATTAAATAGAAAAATTATCTTTCATTAACAACTGTTAAAATGAATTTTGTTTTTCTAACCAATACTTTAAGTATTTAAGACACGTTTACTTAAAAAATGAAGATCGATTACACAAAAATATCATAAATTGAATTTACAAGCCCAATAAAATGGTGTGATGATAATTTCTGTCCTGATTGCGACATATTTTTAATGATCGTATTGCGTCACGAAAATTAATGTTGTTAATACACATCTCATTGTAATTGCGCCTTATAATTATTTACTAGTTATCAACTATTAACTATCAGTATTTAACTAGTATAAATTATTTATTTATTTTTTATTGCAATAATAACATCAATTATTCCCACTCTCTCTTTGTAACTGTCAAAGATTTACACGTGCAAAGCGAAATATAAATATTTATATTCTCTTAATAATAATATTTGTAAAAATTCATATTTATATTATCAACCTTGGCTCATTGTATACATTCTACATGATATAACATATTTTTTCACAATCTGCCAGATTGATATCGATTATTAAAATTACGATCTCCGATACCTGACACATCGAATCAATTTCAAAATATCAATCATTGTCAAGGCCGTATTGTAATATATGTATTTCAATAATCATTATCATTGTCAGGGTGAAGCATCTATGTAGAGCATCAAATAAAATGTGTAATGGTAAAATTTACTTTTTCAATTGTAGGATTATTAACACATAAACATCTGATTTACTAGTGCATTCATTTTTTCTTTATTTATTCATGATATAATAAGTACTATATCTTGGTAATTTTGCAAATATCCTGGAAGTGTTTGCAATATTAAGTTCATCGGTATTTTTAGGGATGAATCATTAAAAAATGAATTTGTTGAATTTTTTGTAAAATATCTCTTATAATATATTGTAAAAATTTACGGAGTGAATGATTTTCAACTGAGTGAATTATTTATTTTTTTCACTGAATAAAAAAAAATAATTTTTCGTTTAAAAATTATAAAACGGGTACTTGAAAATTTTTTTATTTAATATGAACGAAACATAAAATTTTTTTATGTTAATAAAAAAAATTTTTTGTTAATAAAAAAAATAGGGTAAATGCACCAGTAGTTGACCGATTAAGGATTTTTGGCATTTCAATTGATCGTAATTAAATTATTATACGCTAAAAAATAAAAATTTCAAGTTTATATGAACCTTAAATATTCAAGTTTTTGATATGTGAAGTTATTTAAAATAATTATTCATAAAATTACATATAAATTCACGTTTAAATGCAGGTAAGATAAAAACACCAGTAGTTGACCGATTCTCAAACATTGGTTATTATGTATAAATTTTAATTAGTTTTTTATGTTTAGTATACAATGTTTTTATGCTTATTTATTTAAATTAGATTTGTATTGGTAGTAAACAAAATTCGTTTAGTTTAGAACAAAACTAATAATAATCCCAGAGAGCAACAGATTAGTAAATTAAACTTCGATTCAATAATGACAAAAGCAAAATATTTTTTTGAGGCACACGTATGCAATTATTAACAGTTTATAAATTATTTATAAAATACGATTTATTAAGGGCCAGTTTTTCAATCCGGGATAAAATTTTATCCGAGATAAAAGTACCGCTAATAAAATAAAAAAAATAAAATAAATAATTCAGCGATGTGATATTGCTCTCAATTAGTTCTCCATGAATTTGATCGTTTATTGAAATAAAAATAAATAAATATATCATAAAAATAATAATAACCTCTTACTGTGTTATTTAAATTATTTTAAATTAATTATTAACACAATTATAAATTAATAATAGATATGTCAAACGTAAGATATGAGCTCGAAGGGCTCAAAAGCATAGAACAGCTACCTCTTTGAGCTCATAAAGCTCAAAATAACATATAAATTGTAATTTAGAGCTTGAAGAGCTCAACAACATTATATAAGTGCAATTTCAAGCGCTTAGGTATGGAATTAGCGGGAAGTTACAGGGATCTCCTTCAGGGTCATCCGTTTTCCTAATTTTTATTTTATTTCTTTACAATCAGGAACTTGTCACAGTTGGAGGTGAATATTTCTGTGACATGTGGCTAATGTTTATTTATTTTAATTCAAAATAAGTGACTGAATTCAAGGAGAATTACTCGTAGGCAATATCACTGTGCTGAATTATTCATTTTTTCATCATAATGGCAGTACTTTATTCTCGGATAAAATTTTATCTCGGATTGAAAAACTGGCCCTAAGTGTTAATGAATATTTGTTAACTTTTAACAAATATTTATTTAAAATGAAAAGCAAAAATAGCAATTTTCTTTTGACACTTTTTATAACCCTACAGCTAATACATGATAATAATTCAATTCACTAAATAAATTAATGTTCTTAATATTTAAAAATATAAAAGATATTTGAGCTGTGATAAAATTTGTTATGTTACAGTAAACGTTATTATAAAATAATGTAATTAATATCAATAATTTGTAAAGATAATTTTTGCTTATAAGCAATCATTCATAATACATATAAGTATGACATTGCAAGCGAAACCTAAATTCACTCAATAAAATATTTATTACCTGTTTATAAATATTGAGTAAATATAAAGAAATACTTATTAACTATTAATAAATGTACTCTTTTCTCCTAAATAAATTAAATTATTAATAGCTAATAAATCCTTTTATCAATGTACAAATTTAAACTTGACTCAACAATCATCTTATTCGGTCAACTATTGGTGTTTTGAAAAATAGCAGGTTCCAATAGATGACTGAAGTCATTTATTGATGGTACAACGGTGTTTTATTGTGTCAGTATTTGACCGGTCGTTAAATTGGTATTTATTTGATTGTTTTTGTCAAATCTTATTGAGAAATTTGTTAATAAACTATTAAAGACTACTTCAGAATTTAATTTGGCAAAATTAACCTAATGGAAACTTTTTTGTTAACTAAAACATGTAGTCGCCTCTCGGATACTCTACTATAGTATTTGACCGATTTTAGTAAGATTATGCGGTGAAAAATTTTCATGAATTATTTTCGATGTTCTAATAATTAAATAAAATTTGGAATACCTATTCATTGTAATGATTATAAGTTCAACAATAGTTAAAAATAAATTTCAGGGTCATAAAAAATACAGTTAATAATAATTTTCGGACTAACATTTACCGTAATAAAAAAAAATTTTTTGTTAATAAAAAAAATTTTTTTTTGAAAATTTGAATTTTTTTTTATTCTGATAAAAAAAGTTTTTCCATTTTTTTTTATTTTGACAAAAAAGTTTTTTGAAAATAAATAAGAAAAATCACATTTTCTTTTTAATATATTCATCGGGATGTTAAAGAATAAATTAAAATTTTTTTATCTCAATGCCGTTATCGACATATTAAAAATTGGTTAAAAAAAATTACTTGATTTTTATCTAATATGTCCATCATTAAAAAAAATCAATTTCTTTTTTAGTAATATGTCCATCAGAATATTGCGAAATATACCAAAAAAATTAATTAATTTTTTTTTAATACACCCATTGACATATTAAAGACTGGATAAAGAAAAATTAAATTTTTTTCTGAATTTACCAAATTATGAAAAAAAAAAAAGAAAATAAAAACTTCAAAATATAATATTGACATTGAGAATTTGACATTGTCTAGTTTAATGTCTTGTAAAATAGAATTGTGTAATCAAAATTTATAAATCATGCATTTAAATCTAAGCAATTTTCTTCGGGTAATTTGACTCTAAGACTATATATAACTGCAATACTACCAATCCGAGCTGATATATTTAAATTTACATGCGATCGCTATAAAACTAGATAAATGGTATCAATTACAAATTAAAATAGAAAATAAATTTTTAATCCGATTGCTTTAAAAACTACATATAATTATTATTAGTATTACAAATATCATTGCAGAGGCGTAGCGATTTTTTCGTCAAGCTAAGTTTAAATGATAGGGTACGAAGGGAAGAGAAGGCAGTTAGCTCACCGATGATTACTTAAATGCCTCTAAACTGTACGTGGTGCACAATACTCTAGCATTCGTGGCAGCGAGACTTGCGGCCTCGTTTAATTGACATTGTCACTGCATTCAGGGCCGTTTGTAACCCACCGTAACTCCAAGTATGTTAGTATTTTACTTGCTAGCACGTGCAGTGGTACTATCACTTTTATTTCAATGGTCTTCACCATTTATAATTTTTTTAAAAATTAATTTCTTTAATTAAATGTGTAGTTTATAAATTTACCTCAATGATTGACTCCTGCCACGGTTTTTAACGTAAGGATTAAGCACATCCTTCTCCATTCTTGAAGCCGTTGTTGATATATACACATATATATCAGCCAGCTAAATGAAAATAAAATTATATCAATATTTGGCTCTTAATTTGTGACTAAATGAGGAATTTAGACTAAAGTATTAAAAACTCTTGATATTTATTTTATATTAATCCATTCGCTAATATGTATATTTAAACAGAATAGTATGTTGACTTATTCTATATCTCAAATTTTATTCGCGTTTTTTATATTTATGTCTACTGTCACATACTGATACGAAAAAATATGTATTATTTTTTTATTTCAAAGTGTTTAAATATTTTAATATTCTATTTAAGTTTTAAAGTGACTTTAATTTTTAATCTGATAAATATTCAACGATAATAATATAACTTTTAGATAAATTTATAGAGAATTTTAAAAAAATACCCTAAATATCTTTAAAAATATTTTATTTTATTATTAATGGATAAGAAGAAAGAAGTGTGTAATCGAATTAACAACATTATTTTTTAATTTAAAACTTAAAATATTTATTTGCAGAAAATTACTAAACTAAAAGTGAATATTTTTTCCATCAAAAATTTTTAATATTAAAAGAATAAATTTTAAAATTATTTTTATAATTGTCAATGTACTGTTAATAATTACTATTAAAGAACTAAAATTGAACAAGCAGCAATTTTTTGCTTTTAGAACATCAATTTTAACTCTTTTTCTAAATCATCTTCTATTGTTTTTTATTTTGTTGTAAAATTTGTATTTTACAATTTCAAATAAAAAATTTTCATTGAAATTTTAAATTATTCAATTGATAAAAAAAAAGATATAAAATATTAGTTACACTGAAAAATTTTGATAGAACTTTTTATAAAATTTTTGATGGAGCATTTTATCCCACATTATTACTATATAATTAAAAAATTGACTCGCTTCAAGAGAAAAATCTTGAATCAAGAAAACCATTAAAAAAAAATTTGTTGAATAATCAAGCAGAAAAATTTTTAAAAAAAGGAATTTTTCATGAAAATGAAGTTAGCCGACATTTCAAAATTTTTAGAGATTTTTTTATTGAAAAAATTTCAATTAAAAAATTAAAAAAAAAATTCTCACATGTAAAAAACTTGAAAAGCTATAAGTACAATTTTTTAAAAATATATTTTTAGTTGTAATTTAATTAATAAAAAAAAATCAAAAATTTTTAGGCGTCTGCTAACTTCAGAGTCATAATTTTTCTTGCATTAAATAATTTTACTCCACTCAAGAAATTATCGGCTTTATTCAAGACAAAGTTTTCAAAATGATTTTTCGCTTAAAAATTTGTTTTGTTAATTTTTATCAGTTCTGTATTGTAATTTACAATTATAAATAAAAATTTATTTTAAGATTTCAAGTTATTTTCCATTGATATAAGTTTTAACGGCCCGTTTAATCCATTCTCACCCTTACTTCTCTTATAATCCATTTTTAAAATTCGGTAAAATTGTCATAAGTTTTATTTGTATTTATGATTTTAGTAAATGATTATTTTAACTAAAAAAAAAAATTAACAATAGATAATTTGTTTATTTACAAGATTACTTACTGACTAGTAGTCAGCTTCTTGAGACTTTAAATCCCGGTGGCTCCATTTTAAAACTAATATATGATATCACTTAATAATTTACAGAGCAAATAGAGTAATAATAATAAAATAAAAATAAACCATTTTTAAAAGAAAAACTTTAAATATAGGTGTGATGTAAAAATATATTGCCGTTTTTATAAAATATATTATAATATCTTATATTTATAAAAATAAAAAACACAAATAAGACACTTGGTGTTAACTGTACGACAAAGAAGTACCACTTGGTGATCACTTGTTGCTTCAACACTAAATTTACTGTGCACCATTGCTAAACTAGTATCACAAAGTAATAAATCTTTAGAATCATTGGTCCTGCATTTCCTGCAACATTTTTTTTTTTTTTTTTTTTTTTTTTTTATTATTAATTGTTAACTTTTAAAAATAACTTTGATTGGTAGAATGAAATGTTAAGTACTGGGTGGTTTTGAAGCTATCTATTTTAGATGTACGAAATGGAAAATGAAATGTACAATAGGTAGATATGAGTGTAGTTACTCTAGCTTGATGGCAGGGTTACTTGGCACTGACAGATCTAACTATTTCATTCACAGTTAGTCTGTGGTTTAGTTGTGCTACACATAACCGGTGTGTTATTATGTTATGTACTTGGTACACGCATCAATGGAGCACGTATAGATTAATGTACGTGTATGATCACAACGATATGAGAGAGTGAAATAACAACTGCGACGGGGGTGTAGGTGGTAGCATGATATGCTCGTGTTAGAGAACAACTAAAGCTTCACTTCATATGCTGATAATGACAATACATTTATCTGTTTGCATGAGCTTTCAAGAGTTGTTGCTCGTAAAGCTTATACGGATATGCAATGAATTATTTAGTCAGATAAAATATCTATTTTATTATTTATTAGTTATAAATTTTTGAATGTTGGATTATTTATTTTATTTGTTTTAATAAATTATCATCAGAAATTTTTTTTAATAATTATTAGTTATTTTTATTAAATTTTTACTTTAAGAATCATTAGACAGTAAAAAATTTTTTTACTGTAAATTAATTTATTAGAATGAAAATTAAGTTAGCTGATATTTAAAAATTTTTAGAATTTTTTTTTATTGAAGAAATGATTACAAAAAAATAAAAAAAAAAATTTCACTTGTAAAAAACTTTGAAAACTGTAAGTGCAATTTTTAAAAAATATTTTTTTGTTCTAATTTAATTATTAAAAAATAAATCAAAAAATTAAAATCGTCGGCTAACTTTAGTATTATTTTATTAGAAACAAATAATTCATTTTTTTTAAATTGAATAGTTTTTTAAAAAAACTTCATCAAGTAGAAATTATCAAAATTTTTATAATACTGAAATTAGCTGAAGTTTTTAATTTTTTTTTTTTCATTTATTAAATTAGAACTAAAAAATTGTATTTATAGTTTTTCAAGTTTTTTACGAATGAAAATTTTTTTGTAATAATTTTATCAATAAAAAAAATCTCTAAAAATTTTTAGACTGTTAACTTATTTTTCATAAATTTTACAGTATATAAGTTAAAGATTTTTTATATTGATATAAAATTTATTATACAGTCACTTACAATAATTAAAAAAAATTTTGAAGTACAATTATTATTTTATATTTATTTATTATCACTGACAGAATAAAAGCTATTGATCCTATATTCACTATTTCATTAAAAGATAATTAATTACATAAAATGTCAAATGCTTACTCTCATGACGTAATAATTAATTAAAAATCCAACAATCAATAGCCCATCATGGTAGCGCCGACTATTGAAAGTCAAAGATTTAATTATTACTTATAAAAAAATCAAATTTTTTTTGTAAAACTTTTTTTTTAAAATCAAGAAAGACTAAGTTAATTAAATGCAGTCGCTAATTAGAAGCGATAAATAAAATGGAAAATTAATGAATCATTTAGTTCTTTACATTACAATTTATAATAATAAGAAAATAAAATGATCTTATATCAAGTGATGACAAAAAAGTCTTAAACGTAATTTTTGAAAAAAGCTAATTATTATACAAAAATAATTTTTTTTTTTAATTAGAATTATTTCAATATTCTTTAGAAAACTGTAATTTTATAATGGAATTTAATCACACATAAAACTCAATTAGCTAATTAACTTGCACGGTAGAAGACTGACTAGGTGATAAAAATAATATACAATATCAATAATGCTTTTTATCGTGATTACTTTGAACTCTAAGTGATGTGATGGGAAAAATTTACAATGCTGATTTTTTTTTTTTTTTTTTTTTTTTTTTTTTTATTATTAATTGTTAACTTTTAAAAATAACTTTGATTGGTAGAATGAAATGTTAAGTACTGGGTGGTTTTGAAGCTATCTATTTTAGATGTACGAAATGGAAAATGAAATGTACAATAGGTAGATATGAGTGTAGTTACTCTAGCTTGATGGCAGGGTTACTTGGCACTGACAGATCTAACTATTTCATTCACAGTTAGTCTGTGGTTTAGTTGTGCTACACATAACCGGTGTGTTATTATGTTATGTACTTGGTACACGCATCAATGGAGCACGTATAGATTAATGTACGTGTATGATCACAACGATATGAGAGAGTGAAATAACAACTGCGACGGGGGTGTAGGTGGTAGCATGATATGCTCGTGTTAGAGAACAACTAAAGCTTCACTTCATATGCTGATAATGACAATACATTTATCTGTTTGCATGAGCTTTCAAGAGTTGTTGCTCGTAAAGCTTATACGGATATGCAATGAATTATTTAGTCAGATAAAATATCTATTTTATTATTTATTAGTTATAAATTTTTGAATGTTGGATTATTTATTTTATTTGTTTTAATAAATTATCATCAGAAATTTTTTTTAATAATTATTAGTTATTTTTATTAAATTTTTACTTTAAGAATCATTAGACAGTAAAAAATTTTTTTACTGTAAATTAATTTATTAGAATGAAAATTAAGTTAGCTGATATTTAAAAATTTTTAGAATTTTTTTTTATTGAAGAAATGATTACAAAAAAATAAAAAAAAAAATTTCACTTGTAAAAAACTTTGAAAACTGTAAGTGCAATTTTTAAAAAATATTTTTTTGTTCTAATTTAATTATTAAAAAATAAATCAAAAAATTAAAATCGTCGGCTAACTTTAGTATTATTTTATTAGAAACAAATAATTCATTTTTTTTAAATTGAATAGTTTTTTAAAAAAACTTCATCAAGTAGAAATTATCAAAATTTTTATAATACTGAAATTAGCTGAAGTTTTTAATTTTTTTTTTTTCATTTATTAAATTAGAACTAAAAAATTGTATTTATAGTTTTTCAAGTTTTTTACGAATGAAAATTTTTTTGTAATAATTTTATCAATAAAAAAAATCTCTAAAAATTTTTAGACTGTTAACTTATTTTTCATAAATTTTACAGTATATAAGTTAAAGATTTTTTATATTGATATAAAATTTATTATACAGTCACTTACAATAATTAAAAAAAATTTTGAAGTACAATTATTATTTTATATTTATTTATTATCACTGACAGAATAAAAGCTATTGATCCTATATTCACTATTTCATTAAAAGATAATTAATTACATAAAATGTCAAATGCTTACTCTCATGACGTAATAATTAATTAAAAATCCAACAATCAATAGCCCATCATGGTAGCGCCGACTATTGAAAGTCAAAGATTTAATTATTACTTATAAAAAAATCAAATTTTTTTTGTAAAACTTTTTTTTTAAAATCAAGAAAGACTAAGTTAATTAAATGCAGTCGCTAATTAGAAGCGATAAATAAAATGGAAAATTAATGAATCATTTAGTTCTTTACATTACAATTTATAATAATAAGAAAATAAAATGATCTTATATCAAGTGATGACAAAAAAGTCTTAAACGTAATTTTTGAAAAAAGCTAATTATTATACAAAAATAATTTTTTTTTTTAATTAGAATTATTTCAATATTCTTTAGAAAACTGTAATTTTATAATGGAATTTAATCACACATAAAACTCAATTAGCTAATTAACTTGCACGGTAGAAGACTGACTAGGTGATAAAAATAATATACAATATCAATAATGCTTTTTATCGTGATTACTTTGAACTCTAAGTGATGTGATGGGAAAAATTTACAATGCTGATTTTTATAAAGCTATCTTATCGTTTTATTTGTAAAATGATGTTCAAGGGTAATTTCATTGTTGGAAATTTCTTTTTGTAGAAAAAAAAAAGTCAAATATTTATTAATTTTTCATATCATATTTGTTTTCAAAATATTCCAACTGATTGAAAAAATTTATTTATCAATTTATTAAATTAAATGACAAATTTAATTAAAAATATGACAATACAAATAGTTAACTATTTATACCACTATCTATAAAAGATATACCTACAGAGAATATAAATTATAAATTTTTTTATGTTAATAATCCAGTATCTTAAATAACAGTAGTTAAAATTTTCTTTACAATAATTATTTAAAAAAATTTCAATGAATATTAAGAGCATTTAAATTATACGAAATCAACAATAAAAAATTGTACTTGAAAATTTTCTTTCTTCTCTTAATAAACAATTGAACAAAAAGGTTTCATGATAAAAAAAATAGCCTTGAAATCAACTAAATAATTAATATAAATAAGATTTTGACAATATATTTAAATAAAATAATTATTTTCCATATAATAAAAATAATAATAGTTGTTGTTTGATTAATTCAGTAGAATAAATTTTGATTGATGTATTTTTGTGTCCTCTTAAAAATAAGTAGGGTATTTTTAAAATAATTCGATGACGAACATCTCAGTGGTACACATCATTATTGTCAAGTGTATATTATACGTGTGGTGCATATTAACTTAAATAGTATGTACGCGTGACACGTTAAACTGGAGGTGTTAAAAGAACCCTTACGACTTACTTGACGTACGTCTATTAAACAGTTAAAGAGTTTCATTATGTATAATAACAATAATAGCTGCGACTGGGAAGATAACGCGATCAACGTATATTTATCGCTTGTTTATATACACGCACAAACATACGTTAGCTTATAGACTAAAAATTATTTATAAAAATACAAACTAAATTACAAAAATTAATAACTACAGACAGTATAATAATGAATAGCACAAATTTATTATCGATCATACTTTTTATGTAATAATACAATTATGTACATCTTTTGTCTTAATATAATGGCATCATTATTTATTTATTTATTTATTACAGTACTGACTATCTATTAAAAAAATCTTTTTATTTTTTAATAATGATTTGATTATTAACTAACATACATTGAAATTACAATTTATATAAAAAAAAAAATTTAGATAATTAAAATATACTTTTATTGAAATTAATACACAGTACTGTATATTTAATAGTTCTTGAAATACTGGCCTAAATTGTTAAATATATAAAGTAAGAATTACAGTATAATATCCGACGTTTTTAGTACAAGGACTATTTTATAAGCTCGATATTGATTTATTTGCGTGCAAAAACTATTTGATTTATTGTTTATATTAAAAAGAGTGTACATGGCTTAAAACATTTTATAAAAACACTCGATTTGAATATTAAATTTTAAGTATCAATAATTATTATAATTATTATTTTATAAGTGGGCATATATTTCAATAGTATAAATATTTATAATATTTTAAACTTATTAATCCATTTCAATTTTGGTAATTATTCAAATAGACTCTGAATTGCAGCGAATCTATCAATATTCATTTTTTTCTGAACACATTTCATGAGCTTGTTCATTTATTTTTTTTCATTTCTTAATTATATTAAGCATTTTCCAAATATAAATCCTTTAATTTTTGAATTTGTACTTTTGATTAATTAACCTATATAAAATTTAATACTACGAATTAGCACCTCATTTAGATATCATTTTCTGAATAAACTGACATGTTTATTACTTCAAAATTTTACGGATTTTTAATCCTGATATTTAAAAATTAAGTCAATTTAATTATACTTATAATTACAATAAAATACTGTTGAAAAATTTTATAAAAGGTGATTTTAAATTCCAGGCCACTGTTTAATTTTTAAAATATTTTTAGGTCCCGAAAATTATGACTATTAATAATTTCAGGTAAAAATAGTTTTGAGCCTGAATTATACAATAAAAACTCGACGTATGTCTTTTTCATGTTATGTAATGAAATTACAAAAATTTTAATTGAAGTATTAAGGCGAGAAAATAAGTGAAGTTACTTGTCGATGAATCTCCGACATCTGAATCTTTATCACCGATTTCGTAAAGAATTTAGAAAGCGATACCTAATAATGCGGTTCCTTATAAATCACCAGCAGCCGTAAGATACGGGATCGCTGAGTTATCAGGATCCATGCCGCGTGACCACATCCAAACAACCATCAATTGAGCGAGGTATAAAAGTAAAATTACCTTGAAAAAAATATTTTTATATTAATTATTATATAATTAAATAATTTATCAACTTTATTGACAGTCAATGTAACTTACTTGTAAAGGTGCCGCTAATAGATACACGACAATAAATGTCGCCGTTAAGGAAATATGTCCTGGTCGGAGATAACTTAAAGTATAACTAAATATTAAGTGACTAGGTATTACCATCATTAGTAAAATTCTGGCAATTTTTGAATGCACACCTGAAATAATTTTTTTAATCAATTAATTTGAATTATAAATTAAGGATAGAATAAAAAATAAAAATTTGAATTACCAAAAGATGAAAATTCATCGATAGGGCCAATACAAATTTTCAAAGGTTTTTCCACTTTTCCGTTGTGTTGTTCTAGATGAAGAGATGTCGATGTTCTTGATGCTTGCACAGCAACTAAATTTCCTCCAACCCCATTGATTACCAATTGAAAAACAGCTATGCCTTTGTAATTAGATATTGTAAAATCTAATATCAATCCACCGATGCTAAAATTACAATAAAAAAAATGAATTATGATAAATTAATTAATAAAACTGAAATATAAATGGTAAATGATTACCTGCTGATTAACATAGCTGAAATAACAGGACTCCAATCATAGTTAAGAACTTCTTTGGTAAAAGAATTCTTGGCAGCAATATATCCCCAAACGGGCGTCGCTAATAGACAGCAGACAATCATAATGGTTACAATTCATGATTGATTGTTGATAGATCGATACAAATAGGAGACTACCCATGACAGTAACGCGAGTGTTGTCAAATCACCGAGAGATGCAGCAATTGGCGTGGCAACATTGTCAGGGTTAATGTTCATCCGTTTAGAGAGCAATATAACCGCGACCATTACAAGACCAAGCAGGAAACTGGCAACAGAGGCTGGGACAAGTGCACTGACATACAATAATAGTCCATGGTGAATATTAAAGTGAGCCTCTGGTATCCATCCGAAGATCACTGCTGCCAAGGACGCCAGTAAGCCAACCACCATCGACTGGCATTGGATCAGCGCTAGATTACCAATTATTAACGTCTACTGCTGCTTTTCTGTGTCCATGTGACCCAGATTTGCGTGGGTAGACAGTCGAGAGGCCAGAGTCATTTCGAGGTTTCCTTTCAACCCCAATAATGCCGGTACCAGAATATACACCTCTGATACTACTTGATATACTGGCCAGTGCTGAAATTAATATTCATTTTAATTCTTAAATTGGTGCTTGAGATAAGTGCTTTGGAGTTCATCAAAACAAACACTGGCATTTTAGTGTTTGATAATGATAATATTATCATATATGTAATCAAAAGAGTAAATTAAATATTTCTCAAGTTTCATCATTAATGTACATGAGTATCTAAAAATAATTTTTGAGTTGTAATTTTTTTTTTTTTTTAATCATTTAATAATTTGTTTATTATTACTCATAAAAATATAATATTTATTTTTAAACTCCAATTGTTAATATTAAAAAATTCATAAAGTGTTGCATTTCAAAACAATGTAGAGATCCTCGTAACTTTTTTTTCCTCAAACGTTCTTTGAAGTACCCGGGTTTCCTTAACTACTGGCGTTACTACTTGTATAACCCTTTTCGCAGGTAATTGCAAGTCAACAATTTTGGGAGACTTTATTTCAACAGACGTCCACGGCCCGTAGGGATCGACTCTATCCGGAACACTGTAATCTCTTCGGTAAGCCCGATAAAATGTGGTAGGATCACAAAAAACAACGTCGACTGGAAGATTTTTACTTGATTCGAGCCGAGAATTTCTTACTGATAATACCTCGGGGACTTGATTAGGACTAACTACGATAGGTTCGTCAATTCTGTTGCGCTTATTCTTCATTATTTCCTGTGCTGTTATGTCAACCGTGTTTCCTTCGAGATCTTTGATGTAAGCTGCCAAAGCGGCCTTTTCCATATTTTCAAGATCACATTCAATTTTCTTCTGGATCTTGGTTTGCTTGGTGCTGTTCTTGTATATCATTTTAACTCTCTTGCTGGCACTTTCCTTGTGTTTTTTACCATTTTTATGGAAATCAATGCTTGCTCTATTGTCAGCGATCCAACACTTGCAAAAGTCGCAGAATTTTCGATCTTGAGATTGCCAATAGTCCGCCATTTTTTTAAAAAAAAATCGATTGTTTATTTTTATTTTGAAATTGTCTATGGTTTACAAGTCAATTTAAGTAAACAATACGTATAACCTCAAATATATATATTTATAAAAATTATAACTATAAGGGTAAAATATTAAAATTAAAAAACTTTCACACACACTTTATAAATATATAATAATAAATTATACAAACAAATATGCAAGTATTATCAAATTTAACACTAAACGTATAAAAACGTTTAATTTCACAAATACTAAAAACAGATGGAAAAAGATACTAAAGACAGAATACACTCACAGAAAATGCAAGTGTATTACGCCTCTGTGTATATCCGTGAGTGGGAGTGAAGTTCCGATTTTTATCGCAGATGTCGCGTCTTATGGGAAATTGTGGCGGTCCTGCCGCCTCGGTCGCGCTCCCAGCGACCAGAAGTCAAAACAAATCTACTAAAGCGCCAATCGTCGGAGCGGGAAACTCTCTCTCTCTCTACAATAAACAGTCCCACACAAATTCAAATAATCCCGCCTTTCTGCACGCCATAGCTGTGGCGTGACTGTGCAGTATTATTATTATAATTAATAATATATTATAAATTGTGACCTGACTAATTATAAGGAGAGACGCTAAGTTTTTTATGTAATAAATAAGTGAATAAATATTATCAAACACGAATTATTCTTGCAATATTATTATCATTATTAGTATATAGTGTAGTACACCTTAACAACTACATATTGGTGACCCCGACGTGATTTAATTTTGCAAGAAATAATAAGTACGAAAACAACCGACGCCGGTAACCTAAAAAACACATGTTTAGAACACCCGCGAAAAAAGACACGATGTTTCAACCTGACAAAGACAAACCTGCAGACGATCTCAATAAGTCTCTACTTGAATTTGACTTACCACTAAGTGATCCGACAAGCAAAACATCCAACTCGGGTACTGTGACACAAACTAAAGACTCCAGTGTTAACGACAATAGCAACAACGATGGTGACAACAATGGTAACACCGGGACAACCCAACAACAGCAAACATTACCAGTTGCACCATTCGATCCTTCACAAATATTCGCTGTCAACCTCCACCTGCCACAGTTCACCTCGGACAGACCTGAAATGTGGTTTGCCATCGCCGAAGCAGACTTTTTAGCAAATCGCATCACCAGTGACAATCAGAAATACAGTCAAACATTGAAGGCTCTCCAACCCAACATCCAAACTCAGCTCTGGGACATCATCAGCGATCCACCAGCTCAAGATAAGTACCGTACAATTAAGAACGCAATACTCAGTCGTTTCTCTGATTCTAGACAAACACAACTGATAAAGCTCCTCAGAGACATGACACTTGGTGACAAGAAACCCTCACAGCTCCTCCGAGAGATGCGTGAACTGGCAAAGGGTTCAATTAACGGCGACGCATTACACCAGCTCTGGAAAGAGCGTCTTCCAGCTTGGATTCGTCCGTACCTCCTGGTCTCACCCCACATCAATGACCTCAACGGTTTGGCGGACCTAGCAGACCGTCTCGTGCTCAGCATGGGAAACAGCTCGGTTTATGCGGTTCACAACAAAGAACATTCAACTTCAACAAGCCAGTCTCATCTCGAACAACAAATTTCAGACCTCAAACTTTCAATGAAAAGTCTTCAACAGGACATCAGCAACATACAACTTCAGCTACAACAGCAGCTCCTGCTGATCAACAATCTCAGCCAACGCAAATCCAGAGCTGACCAAGGCTACGGCAGATCGCAGTCCAGGGGCAGGGCTTCAACACCTAACCCTAACGGATACTGTTACTATCACCAACGCTGGGGAAACGACTCGAGAAAATGCGTCCAGCCATGCAAGTTCGTCCCAGTCACCCCCGTAAACCCGGGAAACTAGTTCCGCTGTCAACAGTTGAGGCAGTTGGTGACAGCGAATCCAATCTACCGCCTCAAGAGCTACGTCTTCACGTGTATGATCGCAATACTAACAAAAAATTCTTGATCGACTCTGGGTCGATCGTTTCTATCATTCCAGCCAGTCACGTGAACGACAAACTAAACAAACACCCACTTACACTTTACGCAGCAAACGCATCCGCCATCAGCACCTATGGAACTAAAACTATTTCACTGGATCTGAAACTACGCAGGAAGTTCTCCTGGCCTTTTATCATCGCCGATGTCCAAACAGCCATTCTTGGGGCAGATTTCTTGACTCACCACAATCTACTAATCGACCTCAAGAATCAGCGGCTAATCGACCCGCTTACGTCCCTCTCAACAAAAGGAGAGACCTTATCAACGCAGACTTATAATATCTCAACAATAGATTCAAAATTACCGCAGATTTATGCGGACTTGCTTCAAAAATACATTGAAATTACGAAGCCGATCCGCAAGAAAAATTCCACCAACACACAGTATGCACATCGCATTATAACAAAAGGACAGCCAACTACAGCACGCGCACGAAAACTTGGAGGCGAGAAAGCAGAATCAGCAAAAAACCAAATTGCTGACATGCTTGACCAAGGCATCCTGAGACCATCAAACAGCCCGTACGCCAGCCCCATACACATGGCTAAGAAGAAAAATGGCACTTGGAGACTCTGCGGTGATTACCGCAACCTGAACGCCAACACTGTGCAGGACATGTATCCACCACCGCTGATACAAGACCTCTTCCAACGGCTAACTGATACACGCATCTACACCAAGCTAGATCTGGACAAAGCTTACTACCAAGTGCCCATCCAATGGTCACGCGAATGCACGCCTTGCCAGCAATCCAAGGTACACCGACACACACGTCTTCAACCGAATCACATTGATGTACCTGATTCGAGATTCAACCACATACACATCGACATAATCATCTTACCAAACGTAAAAGGCTATCAATACTGTCTCACCATAGTCGATCGCTTCTCAAGATGGCCAGAAGCTGTACCCATGATGGACATGACAGCTGATACGGTGGCAACTGAACTCTTCAACCACTGGATTTCTCGCTTCGGATCTCCAATCACGATCACATCAGACCAGGGAGCTCAGTTTGAGTCCGCTCTGTTCAAGGCCCTAGCCAACCTAGTAGGCGCAGAAAAAAACCGAACGACAGCATACCATCCACAGTCAAATGGTATCGTTGAACGCATGCACCGCACACTTAAAGCAGCGCTCATGTGTTCACCAAAACCCTGGCTCGAAATCCTGCCTACTGTCCTACTAGGACTCAGAACATCATTCAAAGAAGACATCCAGGCCACTCCAGCTGAAATGTTATATGGAACGTGCCTGAGAATACCAGGAGAATTCTTCGTCACAGCAGATCTTCCACCTGATCCACAGATCTTTGTAGAGAAGCACAGGGAGTACATGCGTGGCATCCACCCAACACCAACGGCTCATCACACGAAGGCCAGAGTCTTCATACTTAAAGACTTGGAAACGTGTTCACACGTCTGGCTACGCTGCGATCACGTAAAAGCCCCTCTTGAACCACCTTACCAAGGCCCGTACAAAGTCGTCAGCCGCCTCACTGACAGACTTTACAAACTGGACATAAATGGGGAAGAAAAAAATGTTTCTGTGGACAGACTGAAACCTCACTACTGCAGCAAAACTGACAGTGATCTTGCTGAAAATGAAAATGAAGCAGATGCTGTCATTCCAACGTCGAATCAAGCCCAAGCACATCACTGGGGATCAACAATGGACCCACCAAAGAGGACCTACGCACGGACCGTGACTTTCAAGGCTCCCGCCGAAAGCCACTCGGGGGGGAGTGGTTGTGGCGGTCCTGCCGCCTCGGTCGCGCTCCCAGCGACCAGAAGTCAAAACAAATCTACTAAAGCGCCAATCGTCGGAGCGGGAAACTCTCTCTCTCTCTACAATAAACAGTCCCACACAAATTCAAATAATCCCGCCTTTCTGCACGCCATAGCTGTGGCGTGACTGTGCAGTATTATTATTATAATTAATAATATATTATAAATTGTGACCTGACTAATTATAAGGAGAGACGCTAAGTTTTTTATGTAATAAATAAGTGAATAAATATTATCAAACACGAATTATTCTTGCAATATTATTATCATTATTAGTATATAGTGTAGTACACCTTAACAACTACAAAATAACATGGGATTTTCTGGGTACGAAGTTATTAAAATTGTCACCTCGAGCGCTAGCCCTGTTGCCCTCGGGGCGAATTGAAGCATGCAATTATTGGCTTGATGAAGAAATAAAAAAAAAAAAAAAAACCGATTATAGCGTGATAAATAAATAAAAATTGTATTCTGAAAAAAAAAAAATTTCATTTTTTATATAATGGAAAGTTTGATTAGGCGAGTATTTTTACAGTAAGAATATTTACAGTAAAAATAAATGTGAATATAATATAAGTGCAATACTTGTACATTCAGTAAAACTTATTCTAATTCTGGGAAATACCCGATGCTATTATAGAATAGCAAAAAGAATAGTGGCGCTATGGTTAGGATTTACATATTTTTTTATTGTAATAATTTACCATTCAAATAAGAAGGGCCATTCAAAATAAGGTAATCATTGAAAAGGCGGTCCCGCAGTATCAGGTACAAGAGAGGGGAGGGTTTTAGTGAGTAAGAATCTCACACTACCGGCAACCAATATCTCCAACATCTAGCCGGTGTCTTATGAAGATTTCCCTCCTCTCGCCCAAAAAAAAAAAAAAAATCATTGAAAAGGCATCGAGTAAGTTTGCTGTAATGAGCTTAGAGTAATTACCTGACTATACTAATTAGTATAGACGTCGTCAGAAAAATTAAAAGAAACGACAACAATACAATGAATTATTGAAATTTTAGATAATGTACCCCTATATGAATTCCAATGTTAGATACTAAAATGTATAGATAAGTAGAAAATAATTAGCATAGAAAATAATATTTTAAACTTTTAATTTTCAATGAGATCAAAAAACATATAGGTCAAAGATTTCATTGAAAATTAAAAGTTTGAAATATTATTTTCTACTTATCTATACATATATTATTTAAAATTTTCAATAATTTATATTTAAGAGTATATTCTTGCATAGAATAAAATTTTCTAACAAAAGTATTTTTTTGATTAAAATTTCAATTTGTTATTAATAAAAAAAAAAAAAAACCAAAATAATAAATGAAAATAGTAACCACAATTAAAAATGGTGTTCCGTTTTTGCTTAAATTTTTTTTTAAAAACTAAAAGCCCGGGAATATTTAAAGGGAATTACGTTTAAATTGTATTATTGAGCTGATTCTGGCTGTACTGCAATGCCAGGCAACTCGTGGCGGAACCGGAGCAAACCTCGGATTTCCACCTATTTTTAAAAATCAGGTTAATATACTGGATTCTCAATGAGAATTGTACCAGATATTAAACTGATAAGAACAGATTAAAAATCACTTTATTGATAAAATGATCAATAAACATAAAACTGCCCATCCCGGGTGGTACATTATAGAATCAATACATTATTTATTTTTTATTCTAACGTCGTTAATATAAGTAGAACACATTTGTTCTGTATCACACAATTATTCACTCACTCGCACACTTTAAAGTATAATAACTTGTTGATTTTTAAACTTCAATAATTTATGTAATAAATAAATAATCAAACACACTCACTCACATCTAGCTTTACCGTGCGATGGCCGTGTTTTTGCGTCAGCCCTCAATTTAACTTATTTAATTGTAAATATCAATTTTGTATATACATATCCTTCATATTGAATAAAGGTAGCCCGCGGAGTGCGTCATATAGTGGTTCAAGACGTGGGGAAGGGATTTGAGGTGATATCCGCATATCCTGCAGCGTTTATCTCGCTCTTCCCAGCGTATTGCTCCGTTAAGAGGCAGTACGTCAAGTCGAGCGCGGTGGATAAATCGCCACTCAGCGAAACGGATATACTTACCATCACGCAAGCAGAGATTACTCTCTCGATTGCGCAATGTAACCTCCGAAACCTTACCCTGGTCTCTCTTCGCTGTCAGCATCTCCAGGTATCGATTTTGGGTTGCTTTGCGAAGTCTCCAAATAATTTGAGACCTCGCACTTAATGGCACTGTGACAGTGCGGTCCCCAGTGTCTCTTATTGTAATAGCGAGGCTATTCTCAACCTTATCCCACTTCCACTGCACCCTAAGCTTTTTTGACAGACGCCTCGAAGTGATCCGCACCCTTGTCCAGATGTTCGGGTCACCTTGTTTGTCCCGAGCAAACGGGCCATCCAGTGAACCCGAAAGGAACTCTGAAATAATTTCTTGCGGTGTAGGACGGTGAAAAGTTCTTTTCTGGACCACTTGCTCAAGTGACGACTTCGCTATTTCAGCCATATCGAGGTCCTTGCAGGAGAGCATCCTGAAGGCCTGAGCGATGACTAAGATGTCTGCTAGGTCCGCAAGTGGGATGATGCCACATCCACCTCTCCACGGCTGTGCGTAAACCATCTCGGCACTTGCACGCTGTGGGAGGTGTAACCAGCTCTTCACCATCCCGCAGGATATAATCTATCCGTGGCATGACGAAAGTACGCAGAGCGTCTATCTTCTGCCACGGTGCAAGGAGGGAATCGTCGATGGATTCAGCATCCGTCATCATGCTGGTAAGAGTGTCAATGGGAGTTTGGTCAATCTTGAACCCCGTCGGGACACCCAGATAGTCATAGGCCTCTCCCTCCCCCAGCGACTTCATTTCTTCATCGTCTATAATGAATTTTGTGTCTTTAATGTAGCGCTTGCTGCTTTTACCAGAAAGATAGAAGGTGACACATTTGGACGGGTTGAATTTAATTCCAACCCGTCTGGCAGCAACGCTTGCGGTGAGGAGAAGCTGAATCATATCCTCTTCCGAGGAAACAGTAAAGCAATAGTCGTCCGCATACGCACATGACGCAATCCTTTTGCCATTCAACATGTAGCCACGGTTCCGTTCTTCGATTGCTCTCAAAACAGAATCGGTGGCAATGTTGAAGGCAATTGGACTTGCTGGACAACCTTGCTTTGTGCCTCTCTTTAGAGGTATGGACACCGTGAAGCCTTCACTGGTGCGAACCCTCGTCGTGCATCCAGTATAGAAGCATTTGATGAGGTTTTGTATTAGATTAGGAGCGCCAATACCTTCAAACGCATCGAATAACACCGCATGCGGGATGGAACCAAAAGCATTGGATGCATCCAAACATGCGACGATAATGTCCTTTCCCTTAAGGAGAAAAAATAAAAAAGTAAAAAAAATCACAGATATTTATTTGGCAAGATCAAGTATAATAATTTTTAATTTAATGGGAATTATTAATAAATTCCCAGTATAAAGGTATTTAGGTATTACACACAATGTGTTTAAGTAAGATATCACTCAAGTAAGATTAAAAGTCTCTTTATTGTGATAAACAATAATCATAACAAGTCCATCCCAGGTGGTACATAGTAGAATACATATACTTGTCATAAAATTAAAAAAAAAAAAGTTCATAGAAATAGAGAACATATATACGCCCTGCGTTATACAACCATTTACACACACACACACACACACACACACTCATACTTAATTATACAATACTTGTTGACTTTAATCTTTTAATTTTTTCAAAAAATAAATCAATACACTCATTCATTCACTCGCATGGTCCAACCTTCCGTCAGAGGAGCGACAAGCGCTGCGGCCATCTCACCCGTCTCGTCTGGTGGCCACACCTGTCTTTCTGGCAGGTCAGCTTCCAGTGGAGAATCGTCCGAATACATGGTTCGGAAATACCTGTCCACTTCATCCTTAGGCACCTGGCAAAAGGGTGAAGGTTCGTTCAGGATTTCCTGCATGGCTTTTCGCCGATTCTCCCTGTAAAGCTTTTGTATTCGGGTGGCAGCACGAATCCTGTCACCCTGCACTGCCTGATCTTGTTGCAGGTACCTCTCCGCCTGGCGAGTGGCTGGTCTCTGGTCTTCACGGGCTTGTGGGGGTTGAATCGTCGACGCGGAAAGCCTCAACTGGTTTCATTTTTTCGGTTACGCCGAGTCTGGGAATGGGGGACGTTGGGGGATCCGCGGTCGTTGTTGTCGGCACATACACTCAGAGCCATCAGCAGTTGGCTAGCAATGACTAGCCAACGCAAATAGTCTCTTAAGAAAACTTGACTGATCCAATAGTGATTGAGGTGTCATAATTTTTTGTCGACAACTTTCAATAACAATACTCGTGCCTTTTCTCGTATTAAAGTTCTCATATTACCTAATCTATCGAATCTTGGTGCGATAAGATAAGAAATATATGGCTCGAAATTATGTTCCATCCAATCTGCATCTTGGAACTGAGTATTTCCAAACTATTTTGGACAAACTGAACGTCATTCATATGCAAATATGAAACGAGTTTTTTAATTATTAATTTTATACGTTGCGATTAAATGCTAATGTTTGTATCATTCATGTATGAACGAAATCCTGAAACAATATTTTTCATCGAATGATCATCAAATAAAGACTAAAACTCATCCATACTTCCCATACTTGATATTATATTTTTGTAAAGATTTTTGAAAAGCCTACATGTATCAATTTTCAGACATTTATGAAAAAAGATGCAACTAATTTCGATCTAACTTTATTGTTCGGAAAAATTCAATAATGTTTAATTTAGCTGTTTATTACACTAATGTCGGAGTTTAGATAAAGGACACAAAATTATGATGACTGACGCCATTTTAGATACTCGTTTGCATGAATGCTCAGTGGGAATTCAATCGATTTTTTTTTCTGTCTTTCGACTTATTCTGATACATTATATTTATTTAAATAATATAATATATTATTTACTTAGACATAATTATGTTTTAAATGGATTATTGAGCTGAGTCTGGCTGTACTTCAATGCCAGGCAACTCGTGGCGGAACCGGAGCAAGCGGAGAATCGTACCAGATATTAAGCTGATAAGAACAGATTTAAATCCCTTTATTGAACCAAAAATAGACAAGCACACTCACTCACACTTATATTTGCCATGTGGTGGCTGTGTTACAACAATTGTCAAGTACAGTTTATAAAATTGTAGATATAATTGTACCTTTGTACATATATAATATAAATTAGTAATAAGTAATTCTACTCTTATTTAGAGTCCAGGATCTCCTGAACCACGTAGTTGTGTTCGAGACACCCCTTATAGCGCAGGAAACCCTTTTGTGGTGAGCCATGTCCTCTTCCGAGGAAGCAGTAAAACAATAGTCGTCCGCATTTGCACAAAACGCAATCCTTTTGCCGTTCAACTTATAGCCACGGTTTCGTTCTTCGAATGCTCTCAGAACAGAATCTGTGGCAATGTTGAAGGCAATCGGACTTGCCGGACAACCTTGCTTCGTGCCTTTCTTTAGAAGTATGGGAGCCGTGAAACCCTCGCTGGTGCGAACTCTCGTCGTGCACCCAGTGTAAAAGCTTTTTATGAGGTTCTGTATCAGCTCTGGTGCGCCGATACCCTCAAACGCATCGAATATCACCGCGTGCGGGATGGAACCAAAAGCATTGAAAGCATCCAGACACGTGATGATAACATCATTGCCCTGGTGTTCTCCATCCTCCAGGATCTCCTGAATCACGTACTTATGCTCCAGGCATCCCTCGTAACGCAGAAAACCTTTTTTGCGATGGAGACAGCCTCTGTCCAGCGACCACGAAACTCGTGATGCGATCAGCAATTAGGGTAGCAAACAGTTTGTAAACTGTATTACCCATCGCGAGAGGACGCCAGTTAGACAGGTCGTTTCGATCTCCCGTCTTGTGTATCAGCACAGTGTTGGAGACTTTCCACGACGCTGGTATGGTCCCCAGACGCATACACGCATTATAAACTGCAGTGAGCAGCACAAAGCTCGGGTCGGCCCTCTTCAGTGCTGCGGTCAGCTCACCCGTGTCGTCTGGTGGCCATACCCGTCTATCTGGCAAATCAGCTTCCAGCGGAGAATCGTCCGAATACATGATTCGGAAATACCTGTCCACCTCATCCTTAGGCACCTGGCAAAAGAATGAGGGTTTTTTCAAGATCTCCTGCATGGCTTTTCGCCGATTTTCCCTGTATAGCTTTTGTATTCAGGTGGCAGCGCGAATTTTACCACCCATCCCTGCCTGATCTTGTGGTAGGTCGCCAATTTCTTGTCAAGCTCCTCCAGTTCGTTCCAGGACGAATATTTAATAATATTTATATACACGCATAAGCATGCGTTAACATATAAACTAAAAATTAATTATAAAAATACAAACTAAACTACAAAAATTAATAATTACAGACAGTATAATCATTAATAGTACAAATTTATCTTCGATCATACTTTTTATGTAATAATATAATTATGTACATCTTTTGTCTTAATATAATGGCATCATTATTTATTTATTACAGTACTGACTATCTATTAAAAAAATCTTTTTATATTTTAATAATGTTTTGATTATTAACTAACATATACCGAAATTAAAATTTATATAACAAAAAAAATTTAGATAATTACAATATACTTTTATTGAAATTAATATACAGTACTGTTACTGTATAATTAATAGTTCTTAAAATACTGGCCTAAATTGTTAAATATATAAAGTAAGAATCACAGTATAATATCTGACGTTATTAGTACAAGGACTATTTTATAAGCTCGATATTGATTTATTTGCGTGCAAAAACTATTTTATTTATTGTTTATATTAGAAAGAGTGTATATGACTTAAAAAATTTTATAAAAACACTCGATTTGAATATCAAATTTTAAGTATCAATAATTATTATAATTATTATTTTATAAGTGGGCATATATTTCAAAAGTACAAATGTTTATAATATTTTAAACTTGTTAATCCATTTCAATTTTGGTAATTATTTAAATAGACTCTGAATTGCAGCGAATCGATCAATATTCATTTTTTTCTGAACACATTTCATGAGCTTGTTCATTTATTTTCTTTCATCTCTTAATTATATTAAGCATTTTCCAAATATAAATCCTTTAATTTTTAAATTTGTACTTTTGATTAATTAACCCATATAAAATTTAATACTACGAATTAGCACCTCATTTAGATATCAATTTCTGAATAAACTGACATATTTATTACTTCAAAATTTTACGGATTTTTAATCCTGATATTTAAAAATTAAGTCAATTTAATTATACTTATAATTATAATAAAATACTGTTGAAAAATTTTATAAAAGGTGATTTTAAATTCCAGGCCACTGTTTAATTTTTAAAATATTCTTAGGTCCCGAAAATTATGACTATTAATAATTTCAGGTACAAATAGTTTTGAGCCTGAATTATACAATAAAAACTCGACGTATGTCTTTTCCATGTTATATAATGAAATTATAAAATATTTTAATTGAAGTATTAAGGCGAAAAAATAAGTGGTTCTTTGCTGATTAATCTCCGACATCTGAATCTTTATCACCGATTTCGTAAAGAATATAGAAAGCGATACCTAACAATGCTGTTCCCAATAAATCACCAGCAGCCGTAAGATACGGAATCGCTGAGCTATCAGGATCCATGCCGCGCGACCACATCCAAACAACCATCAATTGAGCGAGGTATAAAAGTAAAATTACCTTGAAAAAAATATTTTTATATTAATTATTTTATAATTAAATAATTTATCAACTTTATTGACAGTCAATGTAACTTACTTGTAAAAGTGCCGCTAATAGATACACGACAATAAATGTCGCCGTAAAGGAAGTATGTCCTGCTCGGAGATAACTTATAGTATAACTAAATATTAAGTGACCAGGTATTACCATCATTAGTAAAATTCTGGCAATTCTTGAATGCCCACCTGAAATAATTTTTTTAGTCAATTAATTTGAACTAACAACCTTGCAGTCACTATGTGACTGCCGTGACTTGTGAACTATAAATAAATAAAATGTTGCTTTATTAAATAATGACTTTTGTTAAACTGCACTGTACTTTCTTAACTATTGACGTTTTTAAAGATATAAGCTCATCCCCATGTTACACTCATCAAGAGCTTTCATTTGAGTACCCACATGCATTTTGATATATTTTTCATAGAATACATATATATAATATATATACAAATATATGAAAAATTGATGTGGGTACTTATATGAAAGGTCTTGATGAGTGTAACATCGGTATGAGCTTATATCTTTAAAAATTTCAATAGTTCACAAGATCATATAAATACAATGGCCGCAAAATTTTGCTTATACTCTTAATAATATGGATTATAAATTAAGGATAGAATAAAAAATAAAAATTTAAATTACCAGGAGATAAAAATGCATCAATAGGGCTAATACAAATTTTCAAAGGTTTTTCCACTTTTCCGTTGTGTTGTTCTAAATGAAGAGATGTCGATATTCTTGATGCTTGCACAGCAACTAAATTTCCTCCAACCCCATTAATTACCAATTGAAAAACAGCTATGCCTTTGTAATTAGATATTGTAAAGTCTAATATCAATCCACCGATGCTAAAATTACAATAAAAAAAATGAATTTTGATAAAATAATTAATAAAACTGAAATATCAATGGCAAATGATTACCTGCTGATTAACATAGCTGAAATAACAGGACTCCAACCATAGTTAAGAACTTCTTTGGTAAAAGGATTCTTAGCAGCAATATATCCCCAAACGGGCGTCGCTAATAGACAGCAGACAATCATAGTGGGTGCAATCCATGGTTGATTGTCGATAGATCGATACAAAAGGGAGGCTACCCATGACAGTAACGCGAGTGTTGTCAAATCACCGAGCGATGCAGCAATTGGGGTGGCAACATTGTCAGGGTTAATGTTCATCCGTTTAGAGAGCAATATAACCGCGACCATTACAAGACCAAGCAGGAAACTGGCAACAGAGGCTGTGACAAGTGCACTGGCACACAATAATAGTCCATGGTGAATATTAAAGTGAGCCTCTGGTATCCATCCGAAGATCACGGCTGCCAAGGACGCCAATAAGCCAACCACCATCGACTGGCATTGGATCAGCGCTAGATTACCAATTATTAACGTCCACTGCTGCTTCTCTGTGTCCATGTGACCCAGATTCGCGTGGGTAGACAGCCGAGAGGCCAGAGTCATTTCGAGGTTTCCTTTCAACCCCAATAATGCCGGTACCAAAATATACACCTCTGATACTACTTGATATACTGGCCAGTGCTAAAATTAATATTTATTTTAATTCTTAAATTGGTGCTTGAGATAAGGGCTTTGGAGTTCATTAAAACAAACACTGGCATTTTAGTGTTTGATAATGATAATATTATCATATATGTAATCAAAAGAGTAAATTAAATAATTCTCAAGTTTCATCATTAATGTACTTGAGTATCTAAAAATAATTTTTGAGTTGTAATTTTTTTTTTTTTTAATCATTTAATAATAAATGTTGATATTTTTTTAAATTATTTATTTTAAGATTATTACCGGATATCCGTAATTCTCTTAATTGGATTTGAAATTAATAATAACAATTTATTTATTACATATAAATAACTATAATATTTATTTTTAAACTCCAATAATTGATATCAAGAAATTTATAAAGTGTTGCAAGTCAAAACAATAAATATTTAAAAATTAAGTAAACTTGTAGTTACTAAAAGAAAATAAATTACTCTGAAGATTTTGAAATTATTAACAAATTAGTTTTATGTCTTCTTTGAAGTGTAATAAATAAGCGTTTAATTATACATACTTGGACGACATCAAGTAAAAGACTCGCTGCGACCATCCCGAATCCAGCAAGTAAAAAAGGAATAAACATCTGGACAGAAATAGTCCAAACATTTTCACTTTCTCTTTCAATCTCCGTACGCTTGGTCTTAACTCCATTTTTTTTGGATTCCTCAAAGCTAACACGTGGCTGCAAATTCATCGGCGAAGAAGAAATAAGATGACTGGTATCTTGATCATTATCATCATCCGAATCTTCTGAATAAACGGTGAGCTCCGTCGTCACATCAGCAAGTGCTTTGCTGAGTGACTCTCCATGTCCAAAACCCACCATTTCTGCTCTAGGATTATTCTTGTCTTTAGTTTTTTTTCTGTATCGCAATGGAATTTTCTCTGGATCACAAGTTCCAAGCTTTGCATCGCTCATTCTCTTTGACAAGATACTTGTAAATCACCACAAAACACTGAAATTTAAAAGATTCTTAATTTAGGTAGTATTATAGTTTTAAGCACTTAACTTAAGCCAATTCACTAATTATACTGATGAGGTAGTTTTGATCGTTATAAAATTATGATTATACTTAAAGGTTTTAAATATTAATCAAGCAGGAGTTCAAAAACTAACTAAAGTTAAGATAATATTGATGCACATAGTCTACTCTTAGAATGAGTGATGCCACTTGACCCCAAGTGCTAATCTCAGTTGAATTCATTTATAGAACAAGACGTTTGCTAACTTCAACGGTTTAACTATGCCAATTTTATTTTTCTCTTCAATTTTATTACCTTTAAAAATTCTTTTATTCGCTGAACTAAGGATGTACTTCAATAATTGTTATTAATAAATAATTATAGACCAAAATTAATCTTTAAAAAATAAAAAAACTTTTTTGTACAGTGCGGATCAGTAAAAAATGTGACAAAGTAGAAGACAAATGATTTATATTGAAATAAATAAATCTATGATAAAAAAAAAAAATACAATTTTAAAAAATTGTAAATAAATAATGAAAATTAATTTAGCAGATACTCAATAATTTTAACAAATAAATTGTAGCAAAAAAAATTAGAAAAAAATTGACAAGTAAAAATTTAAAAATACAATTTTTAAAAAATAATTTTTTGGAATAAATTTGTTTGTTAAAAAAAATTAAAAAATAGTCAAGTGACAGCTAACTTTAATGTCAAAAATAAATATATTTTGATAATCTTCATGTTTATACTTTAAACATCTTTTTTCTGATTACTTATGTTGTTTAGTAAATTTAATTATTGTTCGTAAATTGTAAAAACACAAAATTGCCGGATGTCTTGATTTTTCTGTATAATTCAACAATATTACAAACAAATAAATGACGTGCCTAAATGAATCCTAAAAAAAAAATAGAAAATTGTTTTTTTGTAAAGCTGTAGATTAAAAAAAAATTGCTAGGTAATAAATATGAAAGAATGAATTTAATAAAACAAGTTTTTTAGTACCACTTACCATTTTCATGCTGTTCCCACATTATTTATCTAAACAATTAACAATAACAATAAATATAGTTAGTGTTGATTGCACAAATTACGGGGTTATAATTATTGTACTGTATTATTTAAAAAAAAAATATTTAGGTAATCTATGTTTTGTAGTATATTGTCAATTATGAAACATAGTCTAGAGATAAGATAACAGTTGATTATTTTAAAATATATGTGCTGATAAAATATAACCTTAAAATGAAATTTACCTTTATTTAAAATTAGAGTATTCGGCAGATATTCATTTAAAAATGACCAATTACTTTTTTCAGGTAAGAAAATGACAATGGAATTCAAGTATTGTCGGTGATTGAGTAAATGGTGGATAATATCAGGCTGAAATATTAAATTGAATGTCAAAGTGATTAACTACGTCAATGAAAACCAGCACCACTGATATGATGAATGTGCTCGCTGAGCGTTTGCGCTCTTACTGATGAACGGAAAATAAACAAAATAATATAATACTGCCGCAAGTTTCTTTCTTGCAGACGCGAGTGCTTATTTTTGATTATTTAATTGATGAAATTATTAAAAAATAATTAATGAAATGAAAAGCAGGAATGTTAAAGAACTTGTCAGAGGCAAAAAAGTTTTAAAAACTTGATAATTAATGACACTAAAATCAACTGACAATTTACAATTTTTTAATAGTTAAATTATTATAAAAAAATTTAATAACATAAAATTGTAAGTGCGAATTGATTTTTATAAAAATTTAAAAAATTGTCAGATTTCTGCTGATTTCAGTTTCATGATATTAATAAAAATTAATTTAGCCGACATCTGAAAATGTTTGGGATTTATTTTATTGATAAATAATTCAAAAGTAATTAGAAGAAAAAATTTCAAAGGTATAAAATTTTAAAAGCTATACGTGTAATTTTTAAAAAATATATTTTTAGTTCTAATTTAATTAATAAAAAAAAAATCAAAAATTGTTGAACGTCGGCTAATTTTAGTATCATTGATATTATATTACACTGAAATCAACAGATGTCTGACTATTTTGTAGATTTTTATAATAATTTAATTATTATAAAAAAATTTGACATTTTGAAATTTAAAAAAAAATTGTAAGTGCGACATAAAAGAAATATTTTTTTCATCATAATTGATTTGTTATAAAAAATTGTCAAATTTCTTGTAATGGTGAATTTATAAAATAAAAAAAAAATAATGCAAACGCAAGTAGGAATCACTGAAATATACAATAATTTTCTAAATATTTAAATTTTGATGATACTGAAATCCGCAGCCATTTGAAAAATTTTTTTATTTTTATAGAAAAAAATTATTTAAAAAAAATTTAGCCTTGTAATTTTTTTCAATCTCTAGATGTGGATTTTTTTTTTTTTAATTTTTTCATAGTAATTTAATTGTTATAAAAATCAAAAAAATTGACAAATGCCTTTAATTTCAGAATCATCCATTTTGTCATGTAACACAACTCTCATTTAAGTAAAAAATAAATTTTGCAAAATTTATTAAAAAATTTTCAATTGTAAATCAAGAGTTAAAATTATCACCATAAATTCAGTTTAATAAAAAAAATCTAAATATTAAATTTTGAATAAAAGAAGAAATATAATTAATTAAAAAATGATTTATACTTATAAGAAGCTAAAATAAAATAAAGAATTTATACTTTATAATAGTAGAAAACCATTAATGCTGTTCATATATAAATATCTTTTGAAACTCAAAAAGAAAAACATTAAATATAATATATTTTAAGTCATTAATCTATTCTAAGCCTATATTTTCTATTAACAGATCTATAAATAATGTAAGTTTGTATTTTACTGAAATTAATGTACACCAGTTCAAAGTTTTACCAGCTCTTGTACTTCCTAGCTTTTAAAACCAAAAAAAAAATTTTACCGTCTGAGAAGTATATGATTGACATTTACACATGTATGTATTCTCAAAATATACCAGTCGTCTCCCGTCCGAAATAACCTTTGTTCCCGTTTGGATCTCTTCAGAGGTTGCTACAGACACGAGAATAATCCAAGCTTTTCACAAACCTATTAGTACCGCTGTGATCACTCTCACTAGGCTTCCAAGGCGAGAGGTAACCACTCTTCAAGTTATCTGAAACACCAAGTTAGATAAATAAATAATATAGTCTTCACAATATATACCAATCAAGGTAATAAAAATCTACTTACCAAATTAATAATAAATTAAAATTAAACCCTGTGAAATATTAAAACAATTTTTTGTTACATAACAGCAGAGAAACAGAATGGGCCGTAACAAGAAGAAAAACAAGAAAATAAATTCCAGTGAAGAAAACACAATTGCCGACAAAATAAAAAATGAATTAAATTTAAACAATGACAATAACAAATTATCATTATCACTATCATCAGCCTCGGGTTCACCGTCAGGAATTTCTATATTGGACATTTACGAACGATTGAATCTTCCGTTGAAGCCATCGGGAGTTGATTTGTCAGTTGACAGTGATGATGAAGAAACGCTTGAGTTTCACATCAGACCTCGTGTTTTTTACGTGTCCAATTTATGTTTGGTTTGTATGAACATCTGTACCACAGGTGTTAAGTGCAATAACTGTGGAATGGTTTTTTATTGCACGGAAAATCACCGCGAAGAAGATAAATCCAAGCACAGTGAACTTTGTTGCGCGTTATCGCGAGTCTGCAAAGGAATGGAAGGATTTTCATTGGCAAAAAGTCTGCCTCCTGATTTGTACCGGTCTTTTCGTATGAAAACAATAGACGTTGTTGAAAGATTAATCCGCAGGCGTCTAGATTTGTGGGAACGTGAAATATTGTTGTATCCAAAAATCTGCAGGTCGTGCAAAAAAATAGAAAATGATTTAACTTGCTGCTGTAACTGCGGGATAGATTTTTACTGCAGCAACCACAAGGACACGCATGACAAGTGGTGCAAAGATTTTCAGGTATTTAGAAAAATTTTGTGGATGCAGCATCAGCATGGTTACGTCGATCCTGATGTTCCGGTTGTTTTCTACAAGGAACCTCATATTCTTCCGGATAATTTTGACCTGCTGATGTACCAGATGCACGACAACAGTCCGGTTTATAGGCGCATTGATTGCTACACTTATGCAAGCTTGTCTTACATTTCAACTGCACCTTTGACTGCTTTGTTTGCGATGCAGAAGTCCATCGATGGCTGGCAGTTGAAAGAAGAAATGGTTATCCATATAATTGGTGCTGAATTTCAGTTTGAGTGCGCGGCTTTAAGAGTCTGGGAAAAATTATTCCTCCACTTTTTGCCCAAGTTGAAGAAATTGCACCTCGAGTTCACGGGACCTGAGCTATATTTACCACCCCAATTGCCTTGTGAATTGTTGGGTAAAATAAAAATGTGCAGACGTTGCAAACTGGCCAAGCGAAAAATTTATATTTCGTTTAATGATCAAAAATTGTATCACAATACAGAAGATAAAAAACCTACGGATCTAATTTGTCTGTTTAATCCGGGACTTTATCGAGAGACTGGCTACGATGGCACGGACACTTGGCCATTGACTATTAAAAAATTCTGTCAAGCTAAAGTCCCAGTTGTTATCACTTCTTATACCGAGTTTGAAATCCCACATGATATTCAGAGGATTAAATCGATTTGTGGAGTTAAAATTCTACTGGAGCCACAGAGAAATCCCTTTGCTGCAGTCAAACCTGATCGGAATTTTGTTAGTGATGATGTTGTGCCTTTAATGTATAAAAATTATTGTATAAGTATTGTTAAAGGATTATAATTAATTAAGTGTTGATGATTTTATACTTACAAATATATTTAATTAATTAATTAATAATCTGTTTTATATTGTTAGAATTGAGTGAAACTTGTGAATGTAAATTAGTATATTACAACCCTAGGCCAGAAAGTTGGATTTCCTGTCGTATGGGATATGATGGCCGAGGCTACGCCAACATTCTGGTCGTGGGTTGTATACTATTTTTCTTGCTCTCCACCCGAAAGTACGCAATTCCGCGGAAGGGGTTTTGCAAAACCGAGGTTTTGCCGGGTGCAAGGGGGGCGCCGCCCGACTTTTGCAAAGCCGAGGCTTTGCTGGTCGGGGTGGACAAAAAAAAAAGTAAAAATTAATAAATTAAAAAAAAAAAAAATAAGTTATTCTAAAGTTTACTAACAACTGTTCTAATTTAGAGTGATAAAATGCACAGAACTTGGCACAAATATTTAAACTCGTTCTAATAACGGAATTTATTTTTTTGAGTTGATTAAAAATTAGTTTTTAGTTAATAATCGACGGCTAAGAAAGATTGAAATTAAATGATTAGAAGCTTGTAGAGTACATGTACCTATTATTTTATAAACATTGCTTGACTAGCTGTCAAAATATAAAAGAAAGCAAATAAAGTCCACAAAACTCTTATATTTTATTTTATATAAACTTTTTATATGAATCATTTATGTAGTGTTATTATTAAATAGTTCATTAATAATAATCTAGTTATAAATTATTTTTTATTTTTCTGCCCTCCGGCCGGAAAGTGGCAACTTTCTGGCCGCTGCGCTAAACAAAGTTGCCAAATTCCGGCTACGTCGAGCAGAAAAATAGTATACACACCTTGGCCAGTAAAAAGTAAAGCCTCAGATCTGAGACTTTTCTTATTTTACTGGCCTAGGTATGTAGTATACTATTTCTCTTGTATAATTTTTTCTGAAAAAAAAAAAAAAAAAAAAGAATTTAATAAATTAATTTTTATAGTTGAAGAGTTAATTATAATGTTAATTATTTTATTGTAAAAATTACAAAAATTTACACAACTGATTATTTTAAATATATGTTACTTGTGACCGCAACTATTTTACAGTACAATTAGCACACCCTGATTAAAACCAAATTCCGGCTACGTCGAGCAGAAAAATAGTATACACACCTTGGCCAGTAAAAAGTAAAGCCTCAGATCTGAGACTTTTCTTATTTTACTGGCCTAGGTATGTAGTATACTATTTCTCTTGTATAATTTTTTCTGAAAAAAAAAAAAAAAAAAAAAATTTAATAAATAATTTTTATAGTTGAAGAGTTAATTATAATGTTAATTATTTTATTGTAAAAATTACAAAAATTTACACAACTGATTATTTTAAATATATGTTACTTGTGACCGCAACTATTTTACAGTACAATTAGCACACCCTGATTAAAACAAAGAATGCAAAAGAGGTCACCAAATGCAATTTTATACCTAAAAATTATAAGTAATAGATTTTATAAATCTAATATTATATCTAACTATTATTTTTTTTAACCTGGACAATAACGTAAGTTCTAAAAAATAAAGTCACAAAAAAAAATTGAACTAAATCTTAATTTTAAATAATTCATTCCTTAATTAAATTTCAAGCGTATTAAATATCTGCCTAATTATAACAAAAACCTAAGATTATTTACATTGTTTTCACAATTTAATTTATTGCTACAATTATTAATTATCTATCGGTATAATTTCTTCTTTAACGAAGAATTCGACAACTTCTTCTTCGACATTCTTAGTATCCGACTCAAGACTGTCAGTATCAACATAACAACGGAGATCCATACGGCGCTTCTTCTGGCCCTTCCATTCATCAATACGCTTCTCACGGTATTCATTGAATGCCTCCATAAGAGCACGTCGTTTATCAATAACTTCCTTAGAAGCTTTAGTCATACGCATCTTATCCTTGCTCTCGAATTGAGATGAGTACTTCTTGAGATTTTTCTTAATTTCCTTTATCTGGTCAGCAGTCAACAAAGTGGGCGGGCGAGGTCTCCAGAGTAGTTGATTGAACGCGTTAAGATTCACGCGCTTGAGAATACGGCCTTGGAATGTCCAAATCCAGTAAGCGTTATCAACACTTGTTTTCCAGCTTGATACAGCTGTGACAACATATCTGCCAGTGGGGTCCCACTCGATATCAGAAACTTGATAATGATCAGTAGTGTTCATAATACTGAAGTCCTTAGTATCAACAAATTCCAGAGCACCAGCCATTGAAGTCATTCCAGCTAAAACGATGAATTGTCCCGCTGGTGACCAGAACAAATGGTTGCAAGCTCTCTTTTCCAGCTTCTTGAGCAGAGCCGGCTGGTGTCCGCAACGTACTTCATAGAAACTAACGCTGACATTTGGAACTTCACCATGGATGATTGCAAACTTGGATCCAATTGGTTCCCAAGCGAATGCGTGAATTGGTTCTTTCATTTCAACACTGTCGACTGGGATTTGTTTTTCACGCATGTGGAAAATTTCAAAATTGTACGACATTCCAGTGTACTTTTGCTCAGTTTTCTCCTTCTTTTTGGAGAATCGATCAACTTTAACGCAAAGATAATCTCCAGATTTTTGCCAGAAAATTTTGCAGTCAGCGACGTTGAATAAGTTCTTGTTTCTCAACTCAGAACGGCTAGGTATCTCTAGAAGAGTTACACGTGCAGGAACATCTTTGTCCTCTGGTACCCAGTAAGCGATTACATTGTCAGTCGGTGACCAGCTGAAGTCACGGATTGCGGGTGTCTTGATACTCTTCTTTTCCAAGAGACCAAATGACGGTGTTTCGTAGACACTGAGAATGTCTTCACCCATGCAAGCCAAGTACTTGTCATCGTGAGACCAACGGAAGATTGGCCAAGTGGACATACCGTCGGTGACGAATGAACGCTTCTCTTGTCCAGTGAGGATATCCCAGATGACAAGACGTTTAGCATCAGCTCCACCGTCCATTCGCGGTGAGAAAGTTACGATGTAACGTTCGCGTGGTGAGAAATCAATGCATTCAACGCCTATCTGGCCAAAACGAGCTAGTCGATCGAATTTAGCGCCTCCCCAGAGAGCGACTCCTTGAGAGTGGAATGTTGCCATGTAAGTTCCCAATGGTGACCACTTGAAGTAAGTTTCGGTCCATTGGGCACGTTCTTGAATAAGAGTCGGCTCCGGTGCTGAGTTTAGCCATACTTGGATTAATACTGCCGATCCGTTGCCTGCAAGAACAGCAAACTGATCGTACGCGTCTGGTTCGAGTAAGTTGTAATGCAAGTCTTGAACAGCGTTGTACGGTTGGGGTGCTGGTGGCTCCCAATCTTCAGGGATTTTCTCGTATTTTTTGAAATCTGTGAAGTGGTTCACTTTAAAAGTGTGGAACTTGTCAATTTTATAGTTGTTTCGAGCTTTAATAGCTGCTGCTGCACTCATTTTGTTGGTGTACTCCAAAAATATGTACCTAGACAAATAATTAATAACTCAGTTTTAGGTTTCAAATTTTTTCATAATAAAAATAAGTTTTTATGCTTAATGTATTTGTACAATTAAAATTTTAAAACGTAATCTCTGATTATTTAAATTTTGGTATGCTAACTAAATAATGAGTATTAAATTAGCAGAAAAATTATTTTCAAATAATTTAAAATTCAATTACAAAAAAAAAAAAAAATTGAACAAAAGTTTATAAAAATTTTTAAGTACGTATTTTTATATTATTATTTTAGCAGTAAATAAATTATTTGTGAGTTGAAAAAAAATTTTTCAGATATCTGATATGATAAAAATTATTAATAAAATTGTTTTTGAATTAAAAATAATTACCCTTTAGTAATTCCTTGTTCATTTTTGGGGTAGTGTTTGTTGACAATAGTTCCAAATTTAGAGAAAAGTTTGTTGATCAAGTTGTTGAATTTTTCAAAACGCTCTGGCTCAACTTGTGGTGTTCCATCAACAATAATAACTGATTCAATGCCATCGGTCTCCTGGGGTTTTTGCGCTAGTATGTCCGGTAATAAATCTGTTTAAAAGTAAGAAACAAATTTTAGAATATAAGTTACAGAAATAAAATGGAGTAATAAAATGAAAATTAATTTAGCAGATATTTAATAATTTTTGTTACAAATAATCTATGGCAAAAAAATTGACATGCAGAAATTGAAAAAAAAATTAAAAATGCAATTTTTTGGGATAAACTTGTTAAAAAAAATTTAAAACTGGTGAAATGACTTCTAAATTTGGTGTCATGTAATAAGTTGTTTTGGAGTAATAATAAAAATTGCAAAAATTTAATAATAATAAAAACTTGAACTTTCAAGTTTGTTACAGTATCATTGAAAATAAAAATTTACAAAAAGTTAATTAAACAAATAAAATATTATGCAGATGCTGACAAACATGTCTTTTTAACATCCCATGATAAGTCAGTAAAAGGTCAGTTGTTACTTTATCTCCGGCAAGCATACAGTGACAATAAATAAAACGTGGCTAAGTATGATATAGGTTATACCACATGTACATACAATGCACTAAATATGATATTTTCAATGATAGTAATTACTTTCAAAACTATCTATTAAAAATATAAAAAAATTAATTAATTTTATTGATAAGTAATAAACCATACCTTCATCATCAATGTCATCAACAAAATCCTCAGGATCGCTGAAGTCGGGCTGGGCATCATTGAAGTCCTTGTCGTTTGGTGAATCCTCCGGATTTAATTTCATTTTTGTTTCAACTGCCATTTTTAATCCACTTGCAATTTATTTTTTATAATTCAATTTATATATTTATCATAATAAAACTGGATGATTTTTTTAAACGAGTAATTAATGAGACACGTAGAGTAAGGAAGCCGAAAGTACTCACACACAACCAAGCACGTTCAGGTTCGAGATTCGAGAGCTCGGCGTCGATTCTCCCACTCCCATTTATAATTTTCAAGCATCTGCGCATTTTACTGTCCAACAACGAAACTACTGATTCACTGATTAGTGGCGCCCCCTTTTAAGCTTTGCAATGTGTAATAATTATAAATATCAAGAACATCATACATATGTGTATAGTCTCCATAATCAAGAGTTTGACAAGAAATTTTAAAAATTATTGCATTTTATGACAACGGAATTGGCAGACACTTGGAGATTTTTTTTTTCTTGAAAAATAAACTAGATCTAGAAAATTATTTTTAAAAAATTATAATTTTTTAGAGCTTTTGATGGAACTTTTTAATAAATTATTTTTGCAATAATTTATTTGTTAAAAAATTAAAAAAATTATCAGATGTCTCTTAATTTTAGTAAGTACCATTATATTTTGTTTTAAAACACTCATGGGTCAATTTTTAAATTTGTAAAAAAAAAACATTACATTTTATGATTCTAAAATTTAACAGACATCTAAATAATTTTTTTAGATTTTTATAAAAATTAAATTAGAATGAAAAAAATTTAGCAAAAAAAATCTACATGTAGAAATTTCAAAAAATTATTGGTGAGAATTTTTTAAAACATTTTTTTTTATATCATTAAATTTTACCTTATAATCTGTTCATAAACGGGTTAAGAAATTTGATGAAAATTAAGTTAGCCGACATTTAAAAATTTTTAGTATTTTTTTTTTATTGAGAAAATTATTAAAAAAAAATTTTTAAAAAATATCACTTGTAAAAAACTTGAAAAACTGTAAGTGAAATTTTTCAAAAATATTTTTTTGTTTTGATTTAATTATTAAAAAAAAAATTGAATAATTGAAAACGTCGGCTAACTTTGGTATCATAGAAATTTGTTGAAGAAATAATGATATTTTTTTTTTTAAATCACTCATGATTAAAGTAAGAAATTCGTAGGCAAAATGATACAAAATTATTTTTTTATTATTATTTAAAACGGAAATGTTATTTTACAATTTAATATATTATTTATAAAAATTCGTTAATTGTCAATCTAAAAAAAAATCGTTAAAAACATAATTTTTCATGTATAAAAATAGAAAGTGATTACGAGCACTTCTTATAACTTTAAAATTATTAGACAATTTTTAAAAAATATCACCATTAGTTATTTTTTAAAAAATCATAAATTTTAATTTTCCTTTTAAATTCTCTTCATCTTATTTCAGTATTCTTCTTATAATAATACCATGTTACACTTTTAAAATCAATTAGTAAATGACCTACTCCAGGAATTTCCAGTTTCCAATTTTAATCCATACCACTGGATAACTTCCGATTATAAAGCGTCTACGATAACTAGCGCCTCTAATAGCTAGAAAAATTTTCACAAACATTTAAAAAGTATTATGAAGTACTAAAATTTTGTCTAAGTATTTTTTATTTCTCTCAAAAAAATTTTAATCGCTCATATTTTTTCACTCTAAAGTAATTTAAATATGAGTTTAAAGCACCTAGTAAATTTTCATTGAAAAGAAGAAATCAGTTTTCCTTGCTTCAGACAATAAAAATTTTACAAAATTAGAGAGAATAATTTTTTCCGCTTTATAAATTTATCCAAAAATTATAATAAAAATTAGGTGTTATTTGTAAATAAAAAATAAAATGTTTCTCGAATAGAAAATTTATAGGTTTCTTGAAAATATTTGATTCTTAATCATAATAAAAAAAATATATAGATTGTTATAAGTATAATTATACACACATTTATAAGTGGCTTTGACACAAGACCCAAGACTATCTCTTGCTTTCTCGGTATCTTTTTCCTCTGTCAGACACTCAGAGAGGGTTTTAAAATCACCCGGCCGACATCGCACCGTAGAGGTTTTACCCTTCGGAAAGACGAGCACATAATCCCTTTGACACATTTCATGCAACAATGACTTACGTCAAGATATTTCTCGTTGTTTAAAAGCTGCTTTATCGTTAAAGCCATCAGATTATTATGTAATACCAAAATACACCTCTATAAAATCGGGTTATATATTCATTCGCGTTTCCATTTAATCATATTCATTCTTATCATGTCTTACGTAAGATCCTTACACATAAATATGGAATATTGCATAGACGAAAAGCATCAGAATTATTGAAAATAAAAATAAAATTTCTTGTTTAAATAAAATCTAAGGATTAATATTTCTTCTCGCTTTAAAATTTTCTTCTTAATCCTGTTTAAGAAGAATTAAATTAGAGTTGAACGTCGAATAGCAACGATAAACTTGTCAGAGCGTTGCTTATTGATTTTTCGAGTGCAAGCGAAAGGTGAGAGGAAAATAATCCGTGAGGGCACAGTAGTACAAAGTAGTAGTACATATCGATATTGAAGGAGCCGAAAACCGATTACAGAAACTTTATGATGTCCTCTACTGCAATAGATCACAGTGCGTTTCGTTAAATTGGATTATTGCTGACGAACGTGAATCAACCCCACAAAAATACATAATATGAATAAATTTATGTTGTAGTATAGCTTCCACATTCGCATTCGGATTCTAAACTTTAAATAGAGATCATTATTTACCCTTTGTGTATATCTGCGAATAGACTGCGGACCTTTTTTCATCATTTTATGTATTAAACCCGAACGGTCTCTTGCCGGAGTAATCTTCAAGAGTACGTGACGCGAAAATATTATTCTTCTGCTGTCTACAAGCATCTATAATGTGTATAAAATATTTTCCCCTGGGAATTCAAATATTTATTTTCATAAACTTGTCAACTTCTTGGGTTATTTTGAAGTAAATTTAAATTTCGATTCAATTTTTATTATTCTGTTGCTGACAAATTCGAAATTTGGAATTTTTTTAACTTTTGTTAAGCAAATTTTTGTTTATATTTAATCGGCAACTCGCATCCTTAAAAATCCAGGTTTTTAGATTTTTACTTTCATGGTTATTGAGTTTTTTTTTTTTTATCAAAAATCGAAAAGTTATCATTTTTTTTATTTATAAAAACAAATTTTTCAATCAATTTTAAAATTTTCCGTGTTAAAAAAATTTTTTTTTCTGTTAAAAATCGTTGATGCAAATTGTCTAAATCAATTTAGTGATTTTTAGTATTATTTTCCCGATTCTCCGAGTAAAAAGAAAATTTTTTTATTTTTCCGAATTTTTTTTTTTCTATCAAAAAATGGACCTTTAAAAAATTTTTTTTTTATTGATATTTCCATGTTTGATGAAAAAGGTGTAAAAAAATTCTAAATATTATTAATATTTAAATTCTCGTTAAATCAGCGAAACGTTGTAATTCCTTTCATTTATTGTCCAAATTCTCAAGATTTAGTCATTTAAATATCTAAATATTATTTTTACGGATTGAAGAATTGTAAACCATAAAATTAAACAAATCCTGAAACTTTATCTCTCCCAAACAGCTCAAAAATATTTTTGATAATTTTTCATTTAATTTAAATTGATAACTATTCATTTTTGACTTCTTGTTGAATAAAGTCTTCCAAAAAGTCAAAAATTTTTTTTATAACGTCTGAGTTCGGCTGCCCAATTTCAAAACGCAGTAACTGATGACAATTTTAAGACTTTTAAAAATTTTTCTTATTAAAAAAAAGTTTGCGCGCCAAATTGATAAAAAATTTGATTTATGAATAGAAAATACTTGAATATAAATATTTTTAAGAAAAAATGCTTGAAATTAAGGTCTAAAAGTTATAAGAAATGCAGCAATACTAAAAAAAAAAAATCAGGTATAAAAATTTTGCAGTTACTATGTTTTAAAATTAGGCAGCCGAGTTGTCACTGCCAATTTTA
This sequence comes from Cotesia congregata, assembly GCA_905319865.3. NCBI lineage: Eukaryota > Metazoa > Arthropoda > Insecta > Hymenoptera > Braconidae > Cotesia > Cotesia congregata. The sequence continues at coordinate 13,935,436 of CAJNRD030001120.1, forward strand.
AACTCGATAATTTCTTCAATCTAAACTAATTATCGAAATTGCCAATTTTTATTAGGGTTGTTACACCAACAACCACTAATTTTCCAAGCTCAGTAAACAAAAAAACAGCAATTAATTAAAACGAAAAAAAAAAGTATACAAATGTAACTAAATGCATTCTCTTTCACTTTAAAAAGAGCAAAATTCGATTCTATTGAACGCGTTGGTATGATAATGTAATAAAATAAATGGAGGCACTGGTTGACAGTGATAATACAACCCTCGCTTTTCATCTGCGCACATTTACCTCTTCGTATTCTACATCTACTTCGATCAGTGATGTGTGCTAGTATTTGCGTATTTGTATAGATCCATATAAATGAACCCCTACTGGTAGGTACTATAACTATCCTTATTTATCACGATTTAACGATTCGCATTTGCTCGTTATTCTGTACGCGGATATACCCAGGTATTATCCATGGAGGGCTGGGTGTGTGTTGGTTTGACTGGGAGCTATGGGTTAAAACGGGAGTCGGGAAACCAGTAGCTAGGAAGGGATTTATGGAGTAAGAGAGCGAGAGAGCTTACTTCGAAAAGCGAAATACAACAAACCCCGACTCGACGCCATTGCTGAATCGTTGCTCCTACAGCTTCTGCCTCTTCCTCTTCCTCTTCCTCTTTCTCCTGCTACTGTATTATAGGGTGGCTGTGATGACCCTTTCCGCGAAATCCCTTCATCGGGAATTTTGTTCTGTGACCAGAGTGAGAGCGAAAAAAGCCCCAGATAAAGTTAACAATAAAAAAGGTAAAAATAAAAGTTGACACAGAAGCATCACTGGGAGATACGATTTTCAATTTTTATTTTATTTTTTATCTTTTATACTTCTATCGCGGTACTTTTTACTCTTATATCCGGAATATGTACTTTCAGGGGGTTTAGAAGCTTCGTGGGAGGTCGAAAACTCCGCCTCCGTACCGCAAAATCGAGTCAATACTACCCGACCATCCCACTTGCTTTTATGCTCACTTCCATCGACCACCACTTACACATTTTCCTTCCATGCTCGCATTATCCATTTATACATCCAAATTCTGTCTTCATTACACCACTTATTGCTTATTATAACAAGAGAAAAGTAATAATAATAAAATAATAAAATGTTATTTTTTTTACCGAAGTTTTCAAATTTGTCAAACGATTTTTGATCCTTGATTTGAAGTTTTCAAGTACAATTACGTGTTGATAATGTTTAAAATTTAACACTTTATTGGCTGAAATTAGACTACAGTTTACGGAGGAATTAGTAATTTTGTCAAGTGCGCTCGACGATAAGTTGAGAGTTAAGACACTTTTGTACATTAACTTAGAAGTTGCGACGGTACACAGAAAAAAAAATTAATTTGAATCAAGAGAAAAATTTTTGAATCAAGTAAAATTTACTTAAACCAAGAAAAATTTTTTTAGCTTTTTTTTAGATGAAGTTCTTCAAAATTATTTACTTGATTCAAATAAATTTTTTTTCTGTGTATTGATAAATGTAATTTATTACAAAATTATTAAAACATTGGAAAAAGTATCATGAACAAATACAAAAATTAATTTTTTTTTTTTACTGTAATTTTTTAGCATAAAAACAAAAAAAATCAGACTATAGTTAAAAAATATTTTGTCAAATATAACTATTAAAAATTAATTTTATAAAAAATGACCGAAAAAAACGCTTGAAAAAGTTTGACAAATTAAGCCGGCCGTCTAAAGTCTCATCGATAAACTGGGTATGATGTATTAGACATTAAATACGCGTGCATCATATCACCGGGGATTGGTAGGACAAGATGCCATATGTGACAACCCCGTAGGGCAAAGTCAAGGATTATGTTTGATAAATACAAATATTTATTCTAAGTAAATTACCATAAGTCAAACAAACATAAAACTATTTTAGTGTAAATATGTGGTATTTAAATAAACAAATAAATTTGGAATGTACTTGTTATATTTTATTACAATTACGTAATTATAACATTGTCGCATAGTAACGATCCAATTTTATTGAATGTATATATATGTATATTATATACAACGACAATTATATCACAACATAAATTTCAAAAGACTTGGATTAATTTTCCTTTAAATACTATGATTCTTATATAATAGTATTTAATTATATCATATTCATTTATAAATGAGAATATTACGATTCAAGATGAATCAATTTTACTCTACTCTCTAATAGCACAATAAATAAATATGTTCTATATTAATATTACACTAGATATAGTATTGCATTTATGTACAGCATCGTGATCTAGTAATTTTATATCATTGTAATTGAATGTATTTATATTTATATTATATCACTAATTATACTTTATTTATAATTATAATTATAATAATAATAATTAAAAAAAAGCCTCGTTAACTTAAATTATCTATCGTTAATCATAATAATTTTTTTTTATTATACATTTATACGAGTATGAGGCCAGATTTTCATAGAAAATGAATTAGGCTATTCAATGATTATGAGATTAGATACTTTACATAAAAAACATTAGCTTCAATTAATCAATCAGTTTTGTGGCAACCATAATCATTAATTTTTATACATGTCACACAAAACTTTTTCCATTCGTGTGTTTCCAATAGTTCGGTGGAAGTAAATAAGCTCAACTCGCGATGCTGGTATGCTTCTCAGCAGTGATAGCATCAACAAAAGTCTTCCGAATCTTTCAGGTCTACCGGGTTGTTGAGCACGCGCATGTTGTCCTAACATTACTTGTGCTTGGTCTTGAAGATTTTCTATTTGACTTGAATCTTTCAGTCCTCGGGTTTCTATTTTTTATCAAAATATTCAGTTATTAACATTTATTATTTTTTAAAACTAATCATTAAAAATAACAAAAATTTGTAAATAATATTTCGGTAATTATTTACAAGTGGGGTCTACCATTTTAATTTTTATTTTTTTGAACGAAATTTTTTTTTGAAAATTTTGATAATTTTTTTTTTTTGAAAAATGCATAAAAAAAATGAACAATTAAAAAAAAAAAAGTTGATTATCACAATTTCAACAAATTTTAAAAAAAATTTATAAATTTTTTAGAAAATTGTGATATTCAACTTTTTTTCTTTTAAATTGTTCGTTTTTTTTATGTATTTAAAAAAAAAAATATACATCAAAAAAAGATAAAATAAAAATTTTATTCAAAAACATGAGAGCCAAAATTTTTTTCAAATTTTGAAAGCAAAAAAGCTATCAAAATTATTATTTACTTTATTTTTTTTTTTTTCACGATATTTTTTATCATAAATGAGCCGTAAAAGCAAGCAGAATAAAAAAAATAAAAAATGTTAATTTGTCACCTAGATATAGCCAAAAATAAGATGGATCCCACTTATAAATAATTACCAAAATTTCTTAATTTATCAACAATTAAAAATTAAAAATGAATATTAATAATTAAATAGTTACCTGGTCTAAAGAGAACAATAGCTTTCATACAAGCAAACTCGGCAGGATCAACCATTATATTTTTGTATCTCTGCAAAGTATCGTGAAGATGTCGAATATCAGCGGCTACTTGACTAGGCTTGTCTTCGTTGGACAAGTGCATTCCTGAGTGCGAATGATTGTGTGGCGATAGAGTAAGTGCGGTCAATTCCGCGGCATTGAAGAGTGAAGATGATTCGAGAGGTAGACACCATTGCACGGCATTGAGAAGAAACAACTCAGACCAGGCTTCTTCGAGGAGTATCACTTGGTCGCGGAACGGCAAACTGGCGAACGAAGGCAGATTTTTGGCCCATTTTACAGCCATAAATAATAATCTTGCACTAGTTTCGTAAACTGTTTCTGCGCTTGCTGGCGAGTAGAGCGATGTCATTACGGGAGGCAATTGGGAACAAAGATTCCTCTGGGCAGTGAGTGGTTCTTCGTTGGTCACATCTATACTGTCTTCTGATGCGTTTTCTATTTTTTTATTGATTAAATTTTATTTTACTGGTATTTTTGTTCACATCAAAATTGTGTAATATAAAAAATTGATTCAAGGTAATTAGACATAAGACGGAATATCATGTAATTTTTTTTATGGCGTCTTGAATTTTTATTCAGTCTTCATTAGGTTCATAAAAAACCACGACAGTATATCAAGAATATTATGTTTAAATCCGAAACATTACACAGATAAAAAAATTAACTTGGTTCAAGAAAAAAAAATTTTAAACTAAAAATATATTTTTGAAGAAATTAATTATCTTGAATCAAGAAAAAAAAATTCGAACTAAGAAAAATTTATTTGAATTAAGAATAATTTTTTGGGTCAAGAAGTTTTTCTTAATTTAATTAATTAATCAATATACTATCTCAACATCGGGTAAAAAAACAAGTTAATAAAATTAATAAATAAGCAGATTCACAATTACAACACGCAAAAAAAAATGTAAAAATTACATTATAAATAGTAATAAGCCTCGCTTCGTATAAAAAAACTAGAAAAATTGCAGTTTGAAATAACATTTTTGTAAATTGAAAATTACAATCTGAAACTGTAATTTTTCCAGTTTTTTTTCTGAAGCGTCACGTTACATTATATAATATAAATTTTCCCTTTTCTTTTTTCCGTGAATTCCTATACATAATGGCATTTATATTTAGCTATAGTTATTTGATATTATTTATTTTTAAGACTATAATTATCAGGAGATTGATATTTCATTGATTTTCTTTTAATTGAAACATCAAATTTATTTGAAATATTTTCTTTGTATATTTTTGAATATTCAAATTATTTCTCTAGTATGATTTGCCATGAAGGAATTTTTTATCTTCAATTATCTCTATGTGTAGTACTTTATTTTTGGTTAAATTTCTATAATTATGTTTACCTGAGCTTACAATTATTTATTTTATGTGAATTTTCTCTATAGTTTCGTTCATTTTTTTTTATTTTCTAAACATATTATTGATTGAAATTTTTAGTGAAAGATGTCCAAATTGACAATTTTTTATTTTAATTGAATCATTGCCAACCGTTACAAATCAATGACGACGACTGTATGACATGGTATTAAAAAAAAAAATTTGACATACATCATTTTCTTCCTCTTAACTTACAATCATAGTTTTTATGAACCTGATGCTAAAGGCTAACTAAATGATCAAAGCGTCGTCAATTAAAGATCAATATAATAGTCCATTTTATTAATTACTTTATATCAATTTTTTATGTAACTGATTATACTTGAAAGAAATTGTTATTGATATTGTTTAATTACCATCGGGGTCGTCGCGTTGCGGTAGGGGTGTTGGTACAGGTGGTGGATTCGCAGTCGACGTTGGGGCTATTGCTGATAATGGCATCGGTGCTCCATATCTGGCCATCGCTAATGATACTGGTGGTCTGTAAAATAGAAGAATAAATATTTAGGTTAAATTAATGTCAATATCAATTCTTTAAAAATTATTATTTCTTCTTTGATTTTTTCCCATATGATCTTTATCGCTAATAGGTTATACCACTTGAATAAAATAATTCAAAAAAAGTCGATAGTATTTTGTTTTAATGACTTAATTGCCGCATAAAATCGCGTGACGTATTACACATGTCATTATTTGATTAACAATAATTTTTTTTTATAATTATTTTACATATGTATTGTGTTTTTTCTTGGCTGTACAAGTGGTTCCACCAAACAATAATATTTAACAACCGCAAATGACGTCTCCCAGCCACTCACCCAGAAGAATAATAAACAAGGTTATAAATATAACTTCAAAAAAATCAAAATATCATCGGCATTAGCAGGTTGCGTTATCAGAAGATGACGGCACCACCAAAAGGACAAAATTTTTCGGCCTGTTATCTCGAGTTATGTAAGCAGCACCGAGTGCGCCCCTTGCCAGTTATTTGTCTTTCGTTGCCTCATAGATTAGACTTCACGACCGACCGCGTTAAAATGGACGACTGGATTCCGATCTTAAATTCTCTCTCTCTTGACCGTTCCCTCAAGTCCGTCAGCGTCCGGAACAAGTACCACCTGCGTAAGCCACTAGAAGAACTAAATTCCGAAGGTAAAGTTCGCGCGGCAAATTCAACCGGGATAAGAAAAACTCCAGCAGTTCTCACACGATATTTGCTCGAGTGTCTCAGCCACAGTGTAGCACAGTGCATAAGAAATTCCACGGCCTTAACCTGCCTGGAGCTCGAAGGAGTTCCTCTGCCGACTGATTGTCTTGCCGCATTGTGTGTGGGGCTTGCAAGCACGGTAACTCTTGAATATTTATCTCTAGAACGCTGCTACATCGGCGACAACAGTTGCGCAATGATTTGCCGAACAATCGCTGATGTCCAGAGCATCCGATCGCTCAATTTGAGCCACTGCGATCTGAGTTCCGGCGCCGGTCCAGCACTGGCTTCTGCTTTGAGTCGTCAAAAATTGGTTCTGTACCACGAAACTTGGAAGAACTCGCTGAGATATCGGCAACCCAACCTGGACGTGATGCCGGGATTAAGACGCCTGACGCTGAATGGAAACCCGTCTCTAGGCGACTTGGCAGTTGCCCAAGTTATCGACGCGATCACAGACAGTTTGTGGCTGAAAGCCCTGGATTTACAGAGCTGCGGATTGACTGACGCTATTGGTAATAAAATGCTTGATTTGCTTGATCATAATAAAACATTGCAAGTTATTGATGTTAGATCTAATTGTCTTTTGAGCCAAGACATTGTAAGGGACATTGAAAACCGGCTGGATCGCAACAACAAGGGCTGCAATCTCGAGTACAGGTTCTTGGCTATCAAGGAGAGCCACCACAAAAAAGTACCTGGGGATAAAAAGGAAAAGAATGATGAGAATAATGTTAAAGTAAGGCCAAAGACTCTGATTAGAAACAAACGCGCTGTTAAAGCGAGGTTCAATCGGGTGATTAGCAAGCCTGTTACAAGGTCGCTGCCGATTATCAAGAAAAATTCTGCGCAGGAGAAGAATATGGAGATCAAGCAGGAGAAAGTAAAGCAAAGGTTACACCTAGACCTGGACTCACACATTAGGTCGACCACGTGCCAGGTTGATGAGGTTGATGACGAGTACCAAAGTGTCTTGATGCAGCTTTCAGAGGCGAAGGCTAAAATTAACAAACTGGAGATGCAGCTGGAAAAGGAACGGACGCGCAGGCACGTTATTCAGCGCTTGTGGTCTCTGAGCAAGGTTGTTCAGAAGGAAAAGTCTGAGGAACAATCCAGGGAGGCTGAAGTTGAGCCCCAAGTAGATCTGCTGATCAAGAAGATAAAATCCGAGAAGATTTATCGGGAACAGAAGTCACCGAGCAAGATGACCAAGTCGGAAAATGACATCAATATTTATATGCCGATCCAGGAGCCGATTCCGGTGGAGAAGAATATTGGGGATTATCTTAAAAATTCGCTGATGATAAGCTTGCCTTGTTCGTCTTCTTCTTCTTCTTCTTCTTCTTCTTCTTCTTCTTCATCTTCTTCTTCTTCTTCTGGTTCATCGGCGTCTTCGACGGCTTCTTCTTCGTATGAGAAAAATTATCGGAAGAAAGGGTTGAAAACTCCGTCGTCGGCCTGCGAGCGCGCAAGAGCGATTTTCGCAGAGATTATAAAGAGCGACGTGGCTTTAAACTTGGACACCAACACGAGCTAACACTTTGGCGGCTTATCCACCAATCAATCAATGTGTATTTTTATCAAGAGTAAAACATCGTGCAAAAGAGTATAATAATAGCCAATGATGTGAGTAAGAACGGTCAAAGACAAAGAGTTTTAAATTATAACCCAGTGAGGAAGTTTAAGACTCGGTGCTGGATTTTAGTACTGCTATAAATATATCATGCTTGTAGATTTTATATGTAAGAGAAAAAAATTAATTTGTAAAATGTTAAATGATTTATTATTTTGATACTCAACTCTGTATTACGTGATTCAATATATACCGCTGATGCTTTATATGTCATCATACATCCACAACAATGTCATTATTATGTTATATTTATGTTTATAAATGTAGATGTAGATGTGTTGTATATAATTGTCGGCTGGACATTGATTTTGAGTTACTAACGGTTCAAAAGGCATTACCTGAAGTATTTGAACGGTCAAGTAGTCAAAGGTAATTTTTCATGATAGATCACGCTCGACGTGGCAAGCAACTCGTGTTGTTCGCGATGTTGAAGATAACGCTGCCAAGATCAAACGTGCTAACGGCATCCTCTCTGCTGTGTCTATATTATATTACTTGTTATTTATGCTTTTCCTGTTACTCTACACTCTAGTCTGTTTCATCACCGGGTTGCCATTACTATTTTTATGTTAAAAGATTTTTTCAACCGCTTTTTGCTACTTACGTCCGATCAAATAAAAATAAAATATTGTGGTACTTATTTATGTTGTGATGTATGTAAGTTAATTTTATGCAAATAAGTAGTAGTAGTTTGTAGTTTATAATTTAATAATTTAATATGTTTGTCTATTGTGTTTAATTGAAATATTAATATTGTTTGTAATTGATGCTTACCCAAAAACTCCAACAGCTACGGCAGCTTCCCTCAGCGCTCGTTCCTGATCCATCTCGACTAAAGCTTCAGGTCTTATGGTTGCCGTGTTCCTGGGCTGCCTTTCATTTTGCACGGCTGCAACAATCCAACGAGTTTCCTCTTGATTATTCATCATCAGGCAATCCTTCCATGCAGCGCGAGTTAGTTGTATCGCTGCAGGACGACATGTCCAAATAATAATTCATGAGGGAGAATAATGGATTCACGCGATGATTTTAAGGTACAAGGTTTTTAACTGGGGTATGTTTGAAACTTTTTCGGGGTTTGGTAAGAAATCCTTACCCGGGTAAAGTAACCGGCGGGTTAATCAATTAATCAATTCCACGGTTTCAACAAAAGACGAATATATTAGATGGTAGACATTTTGATCCAAAAGTTTGAATTCATAAATGAAACGCTTATGAATAAATGTCAGAAACAAAATGTAAAAAATATAATCTTGCTCTAGGAAGTAATAATTTACTTCTGATGAGAACGAAATATTTAAAAACTCTGAAAAATCCTAAAAATTTCAAGAAACATCAGATGTTTTTGTCATGTTGAAAGATACTATGAAAATTAACTTAATTCAAAAGACAAATTCTTAAATGAAGAATGTTATTTTGAAGAGTTTAATCATATTGAATTGAGTCAAAAAATTTACTTAAACAAAGAATAATTTCTCAGTTCTAGAATTTTTCTTTTGAATCAAGTTATTTTTTAAATCAGTGTAAAAATGATTTTCATAATAAAATGTTTACTAGAAGTCAATGTCAATCTAATAAATATGAAGAGTCTATATCAGTGTGAAAACAATAATTATCGTGAGCGAAAAAAATTCTATTGCTTTAAATATTTCACTTGGGTTAAGATTCTTTTGATCTCTATAATTTATTTTCGTAGCTTAAGTAACCTTTTTTAGTATAATTATTTAAAAGCTATTAAATCGTTATCACAAATTATATGGCTCGTAGTTTTACTTCATTATCACGAAATTCAAAGTATTTTGATGATAAATTTTACGAGAATATCCAAAAGGTTATTGCAACCAGGATTGCTTCAAGAATAATCCTAAAATTATTTCTTCAAGTATTTGATTTCTAATTTTTTTTCAATCTTATGTATTGAATTCATAACTTTTCAGTAAATCAAATTTTGGCTTGAAAGTGGCATGTCCATGATCGAAGGATTTAATTTATGAAATTTATTACCCATCATCCTGCAACCTCTAACTGACTGTGTTTTCTCAGAGTCTGTCTGAGCCATTGTCTTTCGCCGTCGGACCCTTGCCATGTCAATTTTACGTAACGCAATTATATCAGACAGTATCTGGATTTGACAGCATCAATATGACGACCGTGCCATACCAGCTTCATAACTGTTAGAGTTATCTAACTTTCATATTAACTTGTTAAATTCAAAACCATGAATTATTAAAATTTCCATAAAAAAATAACTAAATAAAACGTTATCTGATGTCATTAAAACACACAAAGTAAAGGAAAGTAAAAAAAAAAGGGTAGAGACCAGATTTAAAAATGCTCGCGGTTTAACGTTAAGTAATTCTGCATAATAACGAAAACGTGGCAATTTTTCCTGTGGGTAGTTGTCGTGGCCTGCTGAGCGGCTTAATGGGGTCCTCCTACTATTCCACGGCCCTTTGGAACTTTATTCTCTCAGTTATTTAACTTTTTTTTTTTTTCCATTATTTTTATTATTTTTATCTCTCTTTAGCTCTTAGTTTACTTTTTAAAGTAACCCTCACACCCGATTCCAGTGAATCCGTGCATGTGTGTAGTATCTCACTCATGTTAGCCGTCCTGGAGGTGGACGGTGCGACCAAAGAGATAAACGTCCCGTCAGTAGGCTCTCATTTGCATGAACCCGGCGGGTGGTAGCACCGAAATGCACGCGGGTTTCTCTTGTCACACTTGCTACCACACATGAGCATGTATAGAGATACAGAGATGTAGAAAAGATGTGGTGTCCTGCGTCAGCAACCACCAATACAACAACGAACCCTGTTGGCTGTCGTACTCTGCTTTGCTCGTCGTTTGGTTGTCCTGCATACGTTTATTTCCTCCAATTAACCCTTCAGGCATCGGGCCACGTGACCGTTACGTTACTAACGACCGTACCAGTGTTTATGGAGCGAATAGCGCGTCATGGTGAACCAACTAACGCTGTTACTAAGTCACACTACGTACTACATCATATGCATTATAACCATAGTCATAATAATAATAATAATAATAATAATACAAGTACTTTACTCTCTGTATACTGTGTCATTATTTTGTCTATGTATTTTAGATGAGATACGAGAGATCCCAGTGCAGTTATGTACATTGATCAGCGCTATGATGTGCATGTTGTATTAAATGCACACTGTACACTGTTATGTTCAGCACATGAGTCATATTACACGGTAAATGATTACTGTAAGCACTCAACTGGATATACTCCTGGTATGTGTAATTTTCATCATGTTATGGTTCAATTAAATTATCTACGAGTATCAGAGGAAATTATTTTTTCGATAAGCCTTTTTTCATTATTATTATTTTGTTAGATTGGAAATTATAAGTAATTACTTTGTGGGAGCTGATTATACTTTTTACGAATTTTTTTTTTATTTATTTTATTTTTGGGTATTTAGAAGAAAGGAATAATAAACTGACTGATTATTTTGCTGTTAAAAGCATACCAATTTTGTCTTTGTGGTTATTAAAAAATAGAAAATTGAGTTTTTGACAATTATTTCTTCATCTTCATGGCGGAATTACGAATCATTTATTAAAAGTTTACAATTTTTTATATTTAAATTTTAGTTCGCAGTTTGGAGTTTACGCATTGAAAAATAAAATTTAAAAAAAAACTTAAATGAGTTAATTTAAAAATTTTTTATGGGAAAACCAGAGAAGCTTCTTCTTTAAACAATTACCGTCATTGAAAACAAGTAGTAAAGTCTTCAAGCTTCAGACAAATCGTATACAATTTATATTTCTATTTTTACCTAAATTGTCATAAATAAAAATAAAAAAATAAAAATTTATGAATATTTTATTTATATAATAAACTAACAGTCCACCCGGCTTTGCATGGGTAATTAAAAAAATTTCAAAATCAATCATAATATAATATAGCCTATGTCACCCGGGGATAGTGTCATAGCTTCCCAACAGTGAAAGAATTTTTCAAATCGGTTTAGTAGTTTCGGAGCCTATTCAATGCAAACAAACAAACAAACAATCAAATCTTTCCTCTTTATAATATTAGTATAGATAAATAAACATAGTTAAGAAAAAATTACTTCATGATAATTTCAATTTTTAAAAATAATTTCTTGAATCAAAAATATTTATATAGCTAAAAAATGTATTTTCCAGAAAAAAAAATTTCTTCTCAAAATCATTTCTGCTTATAAAATTATAAAACTGATTGCAATATTCAATTTTTTTTGCCATAAAAATTTAATATTACAAATATTATTTTGATTACAACTCCACTAAAATCTTAAGACGGTCAAAAATAATTTTGTAAAAGTTATGTTATGAAGTAAAATAAAAAATTTTTTTAGATTATTGAATTAAAAATAAACTAACAATAATTCTATATTATTTATTATTTTTTATTACTATCGTTATAATATATGCGAATGATATACGTGGGTCGTCTAAATGGGGGTTTAATGGAAGAAATTTGATTCAAAAGTGATAGATTGGTACTCAGAGATTGTCGCCGAGAATAAAGGCAATAAAAAAGTTTCCAGATATTTAGGGGCTGGATAAGAAAGGAAATGGGAAATTTAGCGATTGTATGTTATTGGTTTTGGTAGATGAATAAAGGGATATCAGGTGTTACGGAGAACAAAAAGTATTAAGAGTTGGATCGAAAACTTACGCCAAACTTCTACATTCTGTTCTGCCTTTGAGTTAATTTGCGTCGTACAGACTTTTAAATTATTTTTTTATCATTCAAGAATAAAATTTAAAAAAATATTAATGTATATATTTGTTCTTGTTAAATTAAAAAATTTGTTATTATTAATTGAAATGACTTACCATCTTTGTTCATCCCCATGGCCATGCACTTTTTGAGACGGCAAGCTTGACATTGGTTGCGGTGAGCCTTGTCGACGATGCATCGGCCGGTTCCTGCTTGGCACCTGGAATTAAACGGGACAATTTCAAATTATTATTAAAAAATAATTGTTTATATTGATTTAAAGCAGAATAAATGGGGATAGAATAAAATTTTCTGGTGGTCATTTGGTTCTCTCGAGACAGAGTCTGAAGAGCACTTACTCCTAAATCGGGTGTACGAGGAAAATGGCGTTAAATTTGATTTACTTTCATTGTTAGGACTAATTCCGTTATCCCCGATCGCGAGTAGATGGCATCGTCAAAGTTGCTACGCCGAGGGGTTCTGCACGTAGTCTTCTTATCCCTTAGTAATCCCAGTGAATTCTGAGGCTCGAAAAGAGCCTCACGACTCTCGAGTAATGACAATAAACCTTTTTTACTTTTTTTAAGTCTCTTGTATAAATAAAATACCTTCACGCTAAAGTGAGGATATCAATAAAAATATATGTGCATGTAAAAAAAAGCATTAATCGACTAAAATTTATAACAGAACTCCGAAAATGAAGAAAGAGTTGAAAAATTAAATGGAAAAAGCGGTCAATTTAAAAATTTTAAATTATCGACTCAGTAACCAAGCAGCAAAAATCTGTTTATTTTTTGGTTAATTTGATTTAACAATCAGTCAAACGATTAATTATAAATGATTATTGACTTTAATTTATCAAAAAGTTAACAAATCTTTTTTGCGTCACTTGAGGAAATGTTACTTCTGAATGATATGTCAATAACATTTTGACATTACAAATTAATGTAAATGACTTTTAGGTTTATTTTTCTGCACTTAAAATCAGTCAACCAATTAAAATAAATTCATTTAACTGTGATAAATTTATAAAAAGAGATTTATTTTATTTTAAGAGCTAACTTAAAATAAATAACTTTTTTATGAAGTACAAGTAAAAAATGGTCACTTTTACTGTAAACAACAAAATTGAATATTTCAAAAATTATAGAGTAATAAGGCCTATGGATTTAGCATACTTACTCAAGTAATAATAATTTACTGTTTTATATTTGCAATTTAATTATCTTAAAGTAATAATTATTTTCTTCAATCAACATAATTTTATTTTCTGTTCAAGAATAAATAATTTTTTATCTTGAATCAAATAAAATTACCTTAATCTCAGAAAACAAACCTTAGTTTAATTATTTTTCTGCCTGATGCAAGAAGAATAAATTACTCAAAATTATCTTCTTTATTCAAGATTTTTCCTCACCGATTAAATTAATTTTTCTTATCAGTTTGGTAGAATAAGGCTTAATTGTTACAATTTTTCAAACCATTGCCATTTTTTGTTGATATTTTAAAGAAAATGAACATAAATCTTGACTAATAATTAACATTTGAACTTATTGATTAAATTTGATATTTTTCATTTAATCACAACTATCCCTTAGCTCGGTCTTATTATCCACCTGTATTTTTTTACACACAGAAAAAAGTAAACTGTAATATTCACTCGGATTTCGGTTAATTTTTATAGTTTCAAACAGTAAAGTGGTTATCGGGGTGGCAAAAATATAAATATTACAGAACTTAATGTAGAAAGTATAAAAGCCACAATTTATAATTTAATATCCAAAATAAGTGATTAGTAGCTGTCACTATAGTAAATAACGACTCTTTCATCTTAAAAAATTACAGTTTCAAACAGTAAAAATTGCCATTTCAGTATATATAGTCCATATTATGAGGAGAAGGAGAACTCAGATGAAAGAGAAGGGGGTCTCACTCTAGGAGAATTTAACATTTGAAACAGTAAAAATTATACTTTTAAAATATACATTTTACCAGTCTAAGCAAGTCAATAATTACGGTTTAATTTTTAGCGTTTAAAATTTACCATTTTACTTTGTAAATATTGACGTTGCTTGTATTAGAAATTTACTAACTTTATTTTATACTTTTTACATATCATAAGATCATTTTTTAGGTACGAAATGATAAATATCAAAGTCTGAATTCTTAATTATTATACTTAAACATTTTAGACATTTACATAGCGAATATTACTGTTTGAAATAATATTTCTTTCCATGTAAAGAGTAAATTGTAACGTTTAAATGGTAAATATTATAAAGTGAATAGTAAAATCACAATTTTACTGTTTGAAATGGTAATTTTTAGCAGTTGATCATTACTTATTATAAATCGACTGTTATTTATTACAGTTTACTTTTTTCCGTGCAGAAATTTTTTCTTAATTCATGAATACATTGTCTTAATTTCAAATCACACCACCAAATTTAACATTTAAAAATAAAAAAATGAATAAATAAATTTTTAATGAATAAATTTATACCCATTAAAAATTAAATAAATAATTAAATAAATATAAGCTTCTATATTTTTTTTCCTCTATACATCCAGATAACTTGACTGTAAATTAAAAGCACATCTATTAACAGTAGATAATAGAATAGTTATAAAAAGCAATGAATAAGAAGACCTATTAGCGAGATTTGAATACCCGTCAGTCACGTAAAAAAACAGAATATGTGTAAACGACAGGAGGCTTGTTGCATATCAGTCAGTCAGTAGTCACGCAGTGAGTTAGTATCTTGTCCTGAGGGCTAAGAGCGACCGCTGCAGTGAATACACACACGCGTAACAGGAACGTGTGGCAGCGGCAGGGGTCACACACAAATTGATTTGCGTTCACACCCCACTGGAGAAGACTGCTCGTCCTCGTGCCCTTTTTGGATTCACCCTTCAGAACCACATCATACATTTATTTACGTATCTTTCACTTTCCAATTCAATATACCTCTGCGCTCGGTTTATCCATGGTTTATTATACAAATTTACATTGTTTGTTGTTTTATCGCGTCGCACCTCGTAATCGAACGCACAAAGCCTCGATAAAATTACTACCGTTATTATTGTTTTGTATTATCATTATCAATTTATTACTGCTTTTATTAATTTATTAATAGAATTGCAATGGATCATGTCCGATGGATATTTAATTGCATCTGGCTCTGGTGATGGACGCCAGGATCTTCAGACTTTTATTTACGCGGTAATCCCGCAATTGTGGGCGCACTGTGAGACGCATCTGTCACAAAGTATAAGGCGTTAGTGGTATAATTCCGTATATATAGGTATATAGATGGATGAGAGGATAATGCGAGTATAGAGAGAAAAAGAGATAGAAAGTCGAATGAGTTCTATACTTGAACTAAAACCCTCGCGGAATAATTGGTTATCTGTGCGAAGGCTCTTCAGCTTTGATCGCATTACAATCGTTTCAACTATCTCACGGCCATCTGATGATACACAAAAAAAACTCAAGTTAAGATATATAGTTTAAAAAATTTCATCATCACAGATTTTTGTTTGATTTTAATTTATTGAAATTTTTTTTCATTTTAAAAATTAATGTTATGTTTAAACATTACGACTAATTAATTACAATTTTTTGACTTTAGTTGTTAATATAATTTGTATAAACATTGAAAAAAAAAAAAAAAAAAAAAAAATTAACTTGATTCAAAAGAAAAATTCTTGAACCAATAATATTATTTTGAAAAATTTCATTACCTTGAATCAAAATGAAAAATTCTTGAATGAAGTGAAATTCGAATTAAAAATTTCTTAATTCAATAATTTTTCTAAAATCAAAAAAATAAAACTATCCAAAATTATTTTCTTGAATTAAGTCTTGAATTAAGAATTTTTTTCTTGAATTAAGTTAATTTTTTTTTCAGTGTATTAAAAAATATTTATTAAAATTAAATGTACAATTTTTTAAAATTTCTATCCATTAAATTTTTTTTTATGATTCATTTGTTTGAAAAATACTAAAAATTATCAGATGGCTGGCAATATCAGTATCGCAATAATAATAATTTAATTTACGAATTTAGTTAAATCAGTTTCAGCTCAAACAGTTTCATTAAAAATTCATAATGCAATATATAATATATAATCTAAAGCTTTGAGTCGTATTGACACTGATAAGTAATCAATATTTGAATCAAAATAATTATTTATCCATGTAATGATCTCATTAATTTAATTTTTATATTATATACCTTTTTTATGCATAACAAAATTTAAAATGTATTCATTACATTACACTATACGCCAAAAGGATTATTCTTTTAAATTCCTATGAAGTCTATTTGAGATTTACAAATAAGTTTAAATTTACAATAGTCTAAAATATTTCTACCACATTGGAGATAAATTATTTTTTCAGTATATCTTTGCAAAAAAATGATAAATTTACTATTTTAAAATAGAGTTATGACAAACTCTGGAATAATACATTTCAAAAAAATTTTACATTTTTTTTTAAAAATATTTTTTATGATTTATAAGTTATCAATTTTGTCAAAATTATATTTTAAAGCGCTAAACAATAAAAATTCAACTGTGCTTTTTCCGTGTTATCAGATGTCCAAAAAATGAACAAATCATAACTCAAAAAATTAAAAAATGAACAGTAAAATTATATAAAAATAAATAATAAATCTTTTGCAAAAAAAAAAAAAAAAAACATTTGAATCCAAGTCACGATCAAGTGACAGCAATTTTTCAATCAGTTTATCTGACAGGTCAATATTGCGTGTGTGTATTTTTCAACAACGGGATGATGGAAAAAAATAGTAGTCAAGAGAAAATAAAATATAAAATGTTAAAAAAAAATTTATACGGTACCGAGCATAGAATAAAAGCAACAACAAGTGATTTTGGCCCTGACAAGAATTGGATGGAGATGGATGGCAGGTCTCTGGGGGCAGTGTAATAGTTTCACCC
The DNA here is from genome assembly GCA_905319865.3 of Cotesia congregata. NCBI lineage: Eukaryota > Metazoa > Arthropoda > Insecta > Hymenoptera > Braconidae > Cotesia > Cotesia congregata. The sequence goes on from CAJNRD030001120.1 coordinate 13,952,892, forward strand.
GTGCCGGCAGTCTACAGCTAGATATATACAGAGCTTTACTTACAAATATATTACAATACACATGTGTAGTATGTAGTGTGTAGTATGTAGTTGAGCCTGGAGTAAAGGAACATAATGTTATATGGGGATGGCTGGTATTGTCATGCCTACTGATATTATGTGTATAATAGGTTCCTAGATCCAAGATGAGCCTACTCGACCTGGACACATTTAATGCACACATGGCACGCTACGCATATTATTATAATATATCAATTGCTGGTATAACTTTCAACGCGTCGACGAGCCGTGTACACTTGTCCTTTGCTCCTGGGTCTAGGGGAAAGGATCACCTAGCAAATGTTTACTACACTCGGGTTAGGTTAAAAAATACATTTTGTGGGTATTAGTGACGATGGGGATCGCCGACGGGGCCCTGCTCTTGTACATGATACGGTTTACTTGATAGTCTACGACCAAGGGATGGATTTATAATAGAATCATTTATAATATTTCACGGCTGTTGAGTTTTATATTGTAATCTCAGTAATATTAACTTGGGAATAATTATTCTGATATTCGTTCTAATTTATTAAATTTGTTATTTTTTAATACACAAATTTAAAATTTTTGATAATTATAAAAAAAATTTTAATGAAAATTATTAATCTAAATCTTAATCAATTTTTAAGTAAAAAAATATGATAATTCCTTAGATGCGGGGGCTCCATTTTTTTTTTACTATAAAAAATTTAAAAACAAACTTATACATTGTATAAGTTTTTTTTTTCAATTTTATTCGTTGCGACAGATTCGTAAGTAGGTATAACTTGGAAAAAAAGTTTTTCGATTACATTATTCAATTTGAAAGTCAAAAAAATGAATACTTGTTTTATTTTTCATTGAAATTTTTTTGACATTAATGAGTACAGTGCAACACTATTTTTTCTTCTTAAAAAGTAAGAATGTAAAAATACGTAAATTTTTTAAAAATTCATAGAAAAATTTTTTATTTTAGTATTAGGACATATTTTTTTCTTAAATTTATTTTTTTCATTTTTTCATACTCTTTATGAAAGAAAAAAAAATAGTGTAGTAATCTATAAATTGATATTGGAAAAATATAAGTGAAAAACAAGAGATTAAGTATTTCTTTGATTATTAAACTGCAAAAATAATATAAAGATAGAATTTTTTAAGCTTTGAAAAGAAAATTGAAAAAATAAATGACAATAACTCAATTTTTTTATTTTTTATAGTCGAAAAATGAGGGAGCTTTACATTTAAAAAATTACCAAAAATAATAATATCCGTTCATCTTCAAACTAATCAGACTCTCAATTGCACATTTCTTTAAGGGAACAAAGGCTTACTTGGAAAAAAAAAAATGTTAAAGAAAAAATGTTGTTTTGAAGTAAGAAGAATTTTTTTAGGTCATATTAAAATTTGGAATCCTCGGAATAATGTTATTCAGTTTAAAATTTAGCAATATTGACACAGTAAAGTCATACTTTACATAATGTATCATCATTTTCAATGAAAAAAATAAAATCTTTCATCATTATTTCTAAATTTATAAAAATTTCACAATCTCCAAATAATGAAAAAGTTTAAAATGAATTAATTAACTTAATATTATAATTTGTTTGGTGCTAATTCATTTTGCCACCAAAAATCTAAAGAGTTTCTCAACTTTCCATCTACTTCTAAAAATATTTTTCTGCCCTCCGGCCGGAAAGTGGCAACTTTCTGGCCGCTGCGCTAAACAAAGTTGCCACATTCCGGCTACGTCGAGCAGAAAAATAGTATACACACCTTGGCCAGTAAAAAGTAAAGCCTCAGATCACATGTTTGTCAACCTCGGCTTCGCCTCGGCCAACAATTACATGTGATCTGAGACTTTTCTTATTTTACTGGTCTAGGTATGTAATATACTATTTCGATTTTTAATAAATTTAATTCGACTTATTCTCTCTTTATTTGTATTTGTATTCAATTTTATTTTTTCAGTTACTCCGATTTCTTATATTTGTATTTTTCAACAAACATACTTTTTTTATACTCGATCCATCATTTTATTATATTATTTACCAATTAATCAAACTACTCCAAAATATTCGATATCAAAACACAAATAAGAAATTATAAAACTTGTGTAATTTGGATTATTTTGCAATATTTTATTTTTACTTAACTCGGTATTTATATCCAGCCTTGAAAGCACACGTGCTTTGATTTTTAAAAATATTTGAACATAAAATTAAGAACCCACAGGAGAGTAAGAATCAAAAATTTACTCACATTAAATATTACATCAATCCTCAAATAAAAACAATCACAAGCTCTAAATTTAATCCAAACCAAAGATTAATTAGTGACTAAAAATAAATTATTATTGCCTAATGAATAAAACAAAATAAAGATTTACAAACCGGTAGATTAATTTTCTCCGAACACTCCGCTTAAAAAATCCGCTGCAGCCATTGCAAGCAAGAATTCCGTAGTGTTTTCCGGAGCTAGTGTCTCCGCAGACGACACAGATGAGTCCCAAGCTTCTCGAGGGCTTGTTATTATGTTGGGACTGCTGGAGTTGATGCGGTGACTGCTGTAGTTGCTGAGATTGCTGATGCTGGGAATGCTGGTGCTGATGTTGCTGGACCTGGAGCAAGTGCGGATGCCCGTTTGACAACGCGGACATGTACGGCGATCGAGCCAGCGGGAATTCCGACGGCAACGGACGGCACAGCGGAACAGGACAATCTTGGACCGAACGCGAAGCGTAAGGATCATGGCTTGATGTTGATTCAGTAGCTCCCAGCGGGCTATAACGCTCTGGAAGTCCTGGAGAAATTATACTGGACTCTCCGGAATCTGAAATAAAAAAATTAATTAATATAATTGTTAATTTTTTTTATTATTCTTTATACAAAAAATTCTTCTTTGAAAAAAAAATATTTCTGGCTCAAGAAAAAATTAAAAAATATTTTTATTATTTTTTTCTAAAAAAAACAAATTTTTTTTTTAGCTTGAAAAAAATTTCAAAAAAATTTTATGTCCTCAAAATTTTTCATAATTATAATAAACTTTTTTTTACTGAGTTGTAAAATGATTAAGTCAAAAAATATTTTACTTAGAAAAAGCTAATATCAATTAATCATTGACAATTATTCAATTATTTATAAAACAATAAAAATTTTTATTATGAATTATGATGATTAATAATTGTTATTTTCTTTTTTAATATTATTTTTTAAAATTACTTATTTAGTTGTTACAGACAGACGAAATAAATAATAACGGAATTCAATAAATGTTTAGCATACAAGTATCATATGTATATAGGTATATAATTCGAATGAAGTTTATTATGATTATTTATATATCATACGCCAGACTTTACACAAATGTCGTGCTGATACGCGAAAGAGCAGTGACCGAGTAAAGGTATTAGTACATAAAATTAATGTAACGCATCTTAATATGTGTAGTGCGTAATGTGTATTGAACACAATACAACAAAGTACCACAATAATAAAATACAATATATAGGTATAATATAATAAAGCATCGTCTACACATTGCTGGAGTATGTACGTACACGACTGCTAAAATAATTTAAAATTATTAAAATTATTTGTACAATTGTCATCCTGACGACAGCTAAATAAATTTTGTTTTTATCTTTAATATTATTGTTTGATGTTTAAATTAATAACATCAAACAAATGTTACTGACCACGGTTCAACTGGAATATTCTATTTATTCGTCATTTTATTGTAATTAATGTGTATTATATATTTTTTTATTCTTGTTTTTTAGAGTGCTTAAATTTACCAGAAAGTTTTAAAGCCCGGGATTTATATTTGCAGTCGATTGAACAAACAGTATTTTCTTTTACGGAATTTGAATCTCTTTATAAAGACAGCATTTTATTTTATTTACATTTTTTTTGGTCCGGGTTTTGTTCTTGTTCTTGTTATTTATTTTTTTTCATTCAAGAAGCTTAGAGGGATACTGAGATTCTTTGGTCCTTGGTAAACAGAATTTACATCGAGAAATGAGTTTTGAAAAAGCTCGGAAAGTGTCGAAATTGCAGAAATGTTATTCCGATTCTTTTTCGGCCCGCCGTGATTACATATTTATGAACTACAAGGGGCTAAAAATAAAATAATCTTTTTGCTATGCGAGTCAAAATGTTTGACTTGATTGATTTAGATTGAAAATACATTATATTTAATTTAAACTTGTAAGCGATAAAAATTATCTTAGAATTAATTTATTAATTAAATATTTTAATTAAAAAAATTCAAATATATTTTTTGTAAATTTTAGTGGAAAAAAATTGATTTAATTATTTAAACTTTGCGTTAAAAATTAAACATTTAAAATTATTTAATTTTAAATCGAATCATATTAAATTTTATAACTTATCTCTTGAATAAAAAATTTTTAAAAAACCAAATAATAATGTTACTTAGAAGTAAGTAATTGCATGTAAGTTATGTAATTGAAATAATTGTTTTTAAATAGATACAAGAGATGTTGTAGTAATTTTCAAATAAAAGGGACATAAATAACAAGAATGAATAATAAAATAAAATAGGGGTGATGCCGTTATATAAAGCGATACTCGTCGCATTATTTAACTACTCTATATACATATAAAGCATCTGATGGTAGTCAACGAATACGAAAATGTGATTTTGTCGTATAGTACTACAGTGCTGGTTCGCGAGGGTCGTGCAATTTAATTTGAATTACTTTTACTCTTACTCTCTCAGTATTACTACCAGAACAACCCGAAAGCCCACTTAGATTATTAGTCACGCTTTTCATCAGATCTTGATTTTATGGGATTATATTTATCGCTTCAAGTGTTGCGACACCATGCAATCACTCAATCAATATTAACAAATCTCGAGTTAATTTTTCCCAATAATTGATCATCCAGATCCGGAGTTATAAAAATAAATAAAAACTCCAAATCAGTGAACAATAAAACACGAATAAAAATAAAAGGATATTTGGTCTTGAAAAATAACTGAGGATTTGAGGGCTGTAGACCGTTTAGCAATTTCTCATCAAAATTTACTCTCGCCACACCCCAGGGGAGCAAGCTGTATAGTAATACAGAAGCGGTACCCGAGTAGTTGGCGAGGCAACGCGCAATGATCCCATAATACCGGGCGCAGGTGGCGCCCGACGAGTCCGTGCCATCCACCAGCATTGATATGCTAATGAAATTTGACGCCCTCGCTGCAGAGCCAAATACAACTGAACCAAGAGGGTCACAGAATAAGAAGGAACTGTTACAAATCCGTCACCTTCAATCTCTCTGTTGTACCCCTTGTATTTTTCATCCCTCTCGCTTCTTCTTGCTCAATTCATTAATTCATTTTGCGATGCTCTTTCGCAACTTTCTTTGTCGCAGAACTAAACCCTGGAGTGGCATTGTGGCATTCCTACGTCGTTTCACCCGACGGAACTGGGATTTGATTACTCTAATGGGATACAGCACTCACATACACGGATTTACTTTATTGCGCCCACTTGTTATGTCAATGGGGTAAAAATTATTATTCCGATTGTGGGGTATTATTTACTGCGCTGTAATAAATATTTAATATATAGGATTAAAGTTTTTTTTTTTTATTATCTTTCAGTATAATAATGTCTTGTATGTTTGCTCATTAATCTATTAACTTAATACAGAAAAATAAATATTTGCAACGCGATTTAATTTTAATTAAAATGGAAGTTAATTGAGTATTATTAACAGGCTAAGCAAATAATTGTATTTTAAATATTTATTTTACTGTAATAAGCTTAAAAATTATAAATTAATTTTTTTAATTTTAAATATTTGATTATATTTTATTATTTACCATGACGAATACTTAGAGGACTTCCAGGACTACGAGGATGTTCAGAGCTGGTGTCATTTTGCGAAGACTGTCTTTGAAGTTGATTGTCAGGAGTTCCAATTGCTGTTCCATTCATGATTAATAACTTTTTTTTAAATTAATTATGAGTATTTTTTTTTTTTTTTTTTAAATAAATCACAGAGTTTTTTCACTTGATAAAATTCACTGCAAACTCAAAAAAACAAATGTTTAGTGGAATATAATAAAATAATTATTGTATTAATTTTCAAATAGAATAATTAGAATCTATAATGAGTCGAAAGAACCGAAACTGATCTGTTGACAATCGTCGACTGGTATCTGCCGTTTCTCCTGGTTGTGGTGGATCTCTACGTGCTGATATAATGTCGAGTATCCCGATCTCAGACTGACGTTAGTTGGTTTTCATACACGACGCGATTGGTCCGCTGGTACTTTTGAAGGCGGGATCAGGAGGCAACGCGAGAAAAACAACAAAAACGTATACGAGGATTTAACCTATAGCCGCTACGTTTGACTCGGCGTCAAGGCGCAAGCGCCGATCGTGGAACCCGATACTGCCGTCCACCCTTCTGTAGGAGAATCATCCCTCCTGATATCCTTGTTACCTTGCGTTTGCTATTTTTTCTCCCTCTCCTAGCTATTTTTATTTTTAAATCCACCTTGCTCACTGGATTTTGCTTTACCATATAGATCACGCTCTATATATACATACGTGTTATTGTGTATTTTTATAAGTTTGTGTAATACGTGGATCATGAACCACACGTCGGAAATTGTTCGTCATTGCCGGCATCAATCTTGTCTTATAATATACACAACAAGATATTTATAAACAGATGTGTTCATTATCATGGATAATTTATGAAATTATTTCTACATCATAAGCATAATCTTATAACTTTTATAATTCCAAGTACTTTAACTCATGATCCTTTAAAATGAAAAATTATCGTCATCTGTAAATAAATAAATAAATAAATAAATAAATAAATAAATAAAAGTTATTGATTAATTTTTTAACATTAATAAATTGATTTCTTCAGGGTTGCAAAAATATATTTATTTTATCTATAACTGATAAATTAACTTCAAATAATTATTATTGTTACTCTTTATTGATATTAAGAGTTAAAAAAGAAATAAATTAAAATTTTCAAATAAATACTTGGAATAATTTTAATTTTTTATTTCGGAAAGAAGAAATTAAAGGTTGAAAATAAAAAAAATGGTAAATATTTACAAGTGGGGTCAAAAATTTTAATCTTTATTTTTTTTAACGAAATTTCTATTGGATTTTATTGATATATTTTTTTTTGAAAAAAAAAAAAAAAAAAATAAAAAAAATGAACAATTTAAAAAAAAAAAAAAAAGTTGAATATCACAATTTTCAAAAAAATTTATAAATTTAAAAAAAAATTGAGATAGTCAACTTTTTTTTTTTTAATTTAAAAAAAAAATTTTAAAAAAATTAATTAAAATTAATTTAATTAATAATTAAAAATTAAAAGAAATTTTATTAAAAAACATGAGCCAAAATTTTTTCTAACTTTCAAAGATTTTTTAATTGAAATATTAATTTTTTGATATTTTCGATATCACCACCATCGACTCGCTGTAAAAACAAAGAAGTTAAAAAAAAATTATGATGATCCATCAATTCATCTATTTTTTATAGCCAAAAATAGTTTTGACCCCACTTGTAAATAATTACCAAAAAAATATGCAATCCTGGATAAAGTTAATAAAAAAAATAAAATTTACGTCTGACTATAATATTTCAATCTACTGATAAGAGTAGACAAACCCGATATAGTAGCAAATGGATAGTAAAATCAAGTAGAATATCCATTGCAAGGGCAGACACATTAAACTCTTGACAGTTAGCTTTCTACGACTACGATTAGTACCGAGGAATTAATTTGTTTTTGTACATAGGTATGTAATACTTGCTACATACAACCATTTCGAAGGTGACGGAAGAAAACTGGAGGGTTGAAACTCCTCCACAATCTCTAAGACTCGTTATCATGCTGTAGCAATTAATTACTTGGTTCAACTGGCGACTCTTCAGGTCGAGTAGCGCTGACCGGAAGCCGCAAGGATATAATCCATTTTAGGACGGCAGGATGTCGAGGGCGAAAACTTGAAAGTAAGGGAGCAAGTGGGGACAATAGCAAGTAACTTGGGTATGTATCCGCCATGCTGAATTTCCGGATGTATAAATGTATAAAACCAGAGAATGACATTGACAACGACAACTACATCCGTGGAAAGTAACAGAGTCCTGGTAAAATGTCATACAAGGGATGGAGATGCTCTTTTCCTCTCTACTCCACTCTGGTCCCCACTTTCAAATGCCATACGACCACGCCCCGGCGTTTAAATACAAGCCAATGGCATCCCGACATTGTAACGCTGACGTCCACCAATAGGATTACCCTCTGACACGGTCTTTCGCTCTCCTGAGTTATCACCGATTGCACAACGGAAAAGCAACCCCGTCGCCCCGCTGTGACCCATACCCACCATCCAGCAGTGGAGACTCCAAACCCATCCAAATCCGTGGCCTCTTTTGCTTTGTAGCTTTATATTTCTATTCCTCTCACTCTCTGCTACTCAACTCCACTCAGCTCAATCTCCCTCGGCATTAATTCTCTACGCGCGTGTCATCAGTCTCTCTTCCATACTCTTTCAATTCCGCTGATGTTGCACACTTACAATCAGGACCTAAGACATCAAATTGCACTTCTCATTTCTGAACATCTACTCTCTTTTAATTTATATTTATATTTATTTATTAATATATTTTTATTTAATACATTATTATTAAAATTCAGAATCCTGTAAATTAAAGTGTAAAAATAACTTAATGCAAGATACTATTAAATTTACCTTATTGTCTTAAGCTGTAGACTAATTTTCAATTTCTTTGTTCATGTTTTAAAAATATTTTTTGTTTTTTTACTTGATAATGTCTTTGTTTATTTTTATTTATTATTATTTAATTATATCTAAATAATTTGCACGCATGTCGCTCATTTATACATTTTAAGCTCATGGTTTTAAAGTTATGTTTCGCAGCATACACAGATCACGAGCCGTTGCCTTTCTACCAGGAGTTGTCTGGATGTCGTACAGACGAAGTAGCAAATCTGTTGTAAATAATTCGGGAAGTGCTTTCAGCAAACAAGGCACCTGTAATAAAGCAACAAAAAAATTTTTAAAAATAATTAATGCTGAAATTTCATTTTAAAACTGAAAAATAATTTACATGCGAGTTCTTTAGAAGTTTTCAAAAAGAATTTGTTTAACTACCTTTTGTCAATTGACTTATAGATTGATTAATATTTCTAAGTTTATGTGCAATATCATGATGTATTATTTTGTTTAGTTAGTTATTTACAAGATGTTAGTTAACTTTTACTCCAAATAAGAAATTGATTTATTTAAATCTCATTATAATTTAATCATAAATTATCACCAAACATATTTTTTAAATTTATAATATTGTTAAGCATAATTTATTCTTATATCACTTTATAGTTTTTGTTTGTTATATTCTTACACATATTAATTTCATGTAACAATTGTATTATTTTGTATATTTTCAGTTCCACAAGAACTATTGTATTTCATACCTTGCCATTTGGCCTGTGCCTTGGCATTTATTATTAATAAATAAATAAATAAATAAATAAAATAATTTACAATCATAAATAAAAATAAAACTTACGAGAGTTTGTGGCATTCCTTGAAGAACAACACGCGTCCTATCTTTCCCGCATTGCACCATAATTTTAAGAAACTGCAGAATAAAGTTCGTCTGCTGCGACACTTGGCCGTCGCGAGCCGCGAGGTAGTTGAAAGTTTTAAAAAGTCCATTGAGTGTGTTCAGAAGAGGATCTCGAAGTACCAAAGACTTTTGAGTGCCATTAGTAGGCCCCGAAGCTTGCGGTGAGTTAGATCCAAAAATAGCATTTGTATCACCAGTCTCATTTAGCCGTAACAATTTATTAGCAGGCCCGCAAATCGCTTCCATGTCCTCCGATTCAAGATCACGCCTCGTTCTCTTTCTGTTGTTGCCCTTCTGTGGATTAGAATTGTTAAACTCCAGCGTAGAGAGTATGCAGTAGACACACAATTTCGCTAGCTCCGACGACTGAGGTTCCACCAATTGTTCGCCCTGCTGCGAGTTGTACAGATACTGCGGGAGAACATGATTCAGAAGATCCAGTGTGCAATTTTCAATATCCAAATGAAATATCGCAAAGATTAAATCAATAGCTTGATCCAATTGCTCTTGATAGCGATATTTGAGCGCTTCTTTAATGAGATTTGAAACAAACCACAAAGACCCACCGGTATTGAGCAAAGACTCGAGAGTGTGCGTAGCGTTAATATTAACCCAGCCTTTCTGGTGGATTTCCTGCCACACAGACTCCAGTTGCTCGAGTATCGGCTGCTTAGAGATTACATTGTGGTACATGGACACCACCTTGGTCTTGGACTGCGTCGGTGGATGAATGTTGTACTGCATTTTCCTGATAATCTGGAACATAAGAGCACTGGTGTCGTGCTTGAAATTATTATCCTGGACCTCATCCGGTGGGAGAGGAGTCACAAATTGCTGGACCATGTTCATTGGCTTCAGCAATGCGTCTTGGTGCGTGATACTCATGTGAGCGCACAGCCAGGCCGCTGCACAAACGGGAAGACAGTAAGCGGTTGATCTCAACCCATCCAATGCGCGTTTTACATCAGTTGCACCTAGAACACCAGACTCCCAAGCACACAGCAGTTCTTTCACCGCTCCCATAGCGCTTTGACACTGCACGTGCCATTTTACATTGCTGCTCTTTAAATCCGGCTCCGGAGAATTTATCTGCGCAAGCAGCGCGTCTACTCTGGCGCTATCAATATTTTGGAGCATTTTGTGAGGAGATTTAGGCTTGTCGCGCTCAGGCATGCACTCACGCACCCACTGCTCAAAGAAAGAGTCTCCACCTTCTTCGAGGACGACATCCGAGCCGTATGTCTGGACAATGAAGCAGAGAATCAAGAATGATATGTCAAAAAGCATTGCTCGTGTAGCTACTGTTTTACCAGGCACTGGATCGTTCATCTGTTTACTACACTCGTTGAATTTTATCAATTTGGTGACGAAATTTTTCAATTGTCCTTCAACAGTAGCCACTGCTAGCATCAAATCAAGACTCTTGCCGTTTAAAACTTGGCAAAGCATGCTCAGCAGCGCTTCTTGAATTTTTGTGTAATCAGCAGACAAAGTTTTTAGAATACCCGCTAAGGTGGGCTCAGCTCGGACGATAACTTTCATTATTGTTGAAGTTGGTGAGCTAGAAGACTCTAACTTTTGCAACGCAGCGGCAACACCTTCACGTCTACTGCTCAATTGCTTAACTTGTTTTTCCGTCACCAGATTAACCTTTTGAAGCTCGTTTAAAAGACACTCGACACTGTTGCACGAGCACGTCGCGTCCATGATGTCCAGCAACGGAGCAAACTGCAGCAGCAATTCAAAAGCGTCAATTATATCCTGAGAGTACTCGAGCTTTTCTTCAGGACTGCCTGGAGTTACCGTTGTTGCGTGGAGTTCTTTGAGGATAAATGGTACCTTGAGAAAAGTAACTGCGCCCCACTGAGATTCTTTCACGGTTCCTGTAGCGTTGTGCAAACACAAGAGACACGCTCTCATTATTTCGCAGTAGAGCCGTGGGTTGGAATAACCTTTCAGGCGCTTTATCATCAATAATTGATTGACGAAGACCGTAGTCTCGGTACTGGGGTTCAGAAGCACCTGGACAGCAAAGAGCGGCTGCAAGCAGTAAGTTATTGATTCAACAGTGGAATTAGTAGAGTTTGGAGCGACTGTTTCTATTTCTAAATTGCATAATTTTTTTAACGAGTCGTCGATAGGCGAGGGTGACTTTTGACCACTTGCTTTGTACAGTGCCTCGATTTCTTGGGACTTTTTAACAACTTCGAGGTAGAGATCTTTATCGTCGTACTTTGCTAGGTACATCATCGCACACAGAAAGTCTGAGCTCAGCATCTGCTTTAAAATACTTGCCGGTTTCTCGATAAGGTCCGCCATTTGTGGATTAGCCAGGGCGTTGTTTTGAGGCACCTTCAGTGTATTCAAATAACACTGGAGCAGCCAGTCGACTATGGACAGCACAGCAGCTGCCAGTAAATCTTCTTCAGGTTTTCCACGACAAGTGATCCCCACCTGGATCGACTCGAGGAACTCCAGCAGACAGACGATGCAGTGTGGTTTTTGGAAAGCGTCATACTTACTTATTCTTTGGAGTACCGCCGCATATGAGACCAACTGAGAGCTCAGTGAGTGCTTCAAGTATGATAATACTAACTGGTTTGGTCCTGGGCCCACCAGGGCTTGCTGTAGAATACAATCAGCTAGATTGTAGACATCTCCACTTACTCCTCGAGGTAGAATTGTTTTTATATTTATTCCCCACTGCAGATCGCTCCAACGTTCACGCCAAGCGCGCAGTATCAATGCCTTCAAACTACTTGTTTTACTTGTCACTTTGGTCTCCATTGTTGAGTTTAGTACTAATGAACACATTGTTCAAATTCAATTACTTTTCTGGAAATTAAAAAAAATTTTTTTAGTTATAAAAAATAAATATTTTTTATGACACTGAAGTTGACAGACAATGAAAATTAAGTGAGCCGACATTTAAAAATTTTTAGAATTTTTTTTTTTTTATTAAAAAAATTATTATAAAAAAATTTTTTTTAAATTTAACAATTAAAAAAAAAATTTCACATGTAAAAAACTTGAAAAACTACAAGTGCAATTTTTTATAAATCTTTTTTTAGTTGCAATTTAATTTAAAAAAAAAATCAAAAATTTTTAGATGTCGGCTAACTTAATTTTCATAAAAAAAATCAAAAAATTAAAAACGACGGCTAATTTAATTTTCATTGACAGACATTAAAAATTTTTTTAGAATTTTATAGCAATTAAATTATTATAAAAAAAAAATTAATTAAAAAATTCAACATGTGAAAATTAATAAAAATTATAAGTGAAAATTTTTAGAAGCATTTTTTTATTGTAATTAATTTGTTTAAAAAATTTTTAAAATTGACAGCTTCAGTATCATTATTTTTTAAAAATAAAAACGACTATAACTATAAATGCAATAATAATAATTATTATCATTAATATATAACCTAATAATTATAAGCTGTATGCTTTTAGAGTTGAATTTTAAAAATTTTCACAATAATGAAAACAATAAACATGCGGTAATTATTAAATATTTAAATTAACAAGTAAATTTTTCATTTAAAAGTGTATGAAAATTGCATGTCAAAATAATTAAGGTATAATTAAGAAAAATTTTAATCTAATAAAATAAAATGGAGTTTTTTTTTTCAAGCACAAAGAATTATCAGATATTTATAATTTTGATTATCAATAATTTAATGAAAATTTTAAAATAATTTTTTGTTATTTTTACGACATAAAAATTTTCTAACCCATAGAATTATCATGAATAGTATAACCTATTTGTCAGTGTCTATTTTTAAAAACGTAAAATAAATCTAGTTCTAAAATAAATCATAAAATATGAATTAAACATACCTGTTATTGTTGACATTATTAAAATTTTTTTATTTAAGTTACTGATCTTCGTAATAAAGATGCAAAAAACCAAAACATCTCAGCGTTCGTTTATACAATTCTTAGCAATTTGCATGTACTTTGTGGTGGTTCGATTGTTGTTAGAAACAACTGTGATGACGTGAGGCGACATTACCAACTGTAGAATCAGAAAAATTTATAAAATTCGCAAAATCAGCAATGAAAAAATTAAACTTATCAATGACAGTTAATCAAAAGTTCATCACAAACTCGAAAGATGTCAAAAAACTTTTATCTATATTTATCTTTTAAAGTGCTCTGTAATGAATTTGAGGGTTAAAAAAATTTATCATGTTTAAAAGTTGTAAGTTAAAATAATTAAACAATCATATGAATTATTTACCAATTAAAAATATCAAATCATTGGATAATATAATTTCAAATCCATGACAGTTACAAAATTATTAAAATCTAATTCATTTAATATTAAAAAAAAAACAATAATTTAGTTGACTTCAACTAGCCTAATAACTTGCTGTAAAATAAAACTCAAAGATCTCACAATCATGCCTTCGTTGTGTTATATTCTGTTTCCAATAATTGTAATAATGGGATTGCTGAGAAAATGCCGTGAGCGTACTTGGGGAAGATGCAAAGACACGAGTAGCTTACAGGGAAAAGTTTTCCTGGTGACCGGTGCTAATTCTGGCATTGGTAAGGAAACTGTTCGTGAACTCGCCAGAAGGCAAGCTCGTGTTATTTTGGCATGTAGAGACATGGACAATGCACGTAATGCTATTTCGGAAATACGTAAGGATGTATCCACTGGTGAAATGGTAATTTTTTCTTAATATGTTTTATGACTAGAAATTACGAGAAAATAATAAATATTTTTTGACATTAAAGTTAGCTGTAACTTGATAATTTTTTAATTTTATTTAACAAATAAATCTTTTCTGATAAATTATTTTTAAAAAATTGCATTTATAATTTTTTAAATTTCTACATGTCAATTTTTTGTCATAGTTTATTTGTTAAAAAAATTCTAAAAATGATTAAATATCAGCTTAATTGATTCTCATGACAATTTTTTAGATTCCCATGGAATTGGATCTGGCTTCTTTGGTCTCAATACGCAAATTTGCTCAACAAGTACTTAATGACTTTCCAGAAATTCATTGCTTAATAAATAATGCCGGAGTTTATGTACCATTAAAAAACAGCTCGATGACAAGAGATGGTTTTGAAATTCATTTTGGTGTTAATCATTTAGGACACTTTTTATTAACTAATTTACTTTTGGACAGGCTTAAAGTTTCAGCACCCAGCAGGTAATTTGACTAATTCTAAAAGTTGAAATTTATTTTATTAAACATAAAAAATTCTTTTATAATACTAAAGTTAGCCGACATTTCTAATTTTATTTTTTTTTTTTTTTTTTCATTTATTAAATTGGAACAAAAAAATATTTTTTTAAACTTGCAATTAAAGTTTTACAAATGAAAATTTTTTTTTCTCATTTTTTTGTAATGATTTTTTCAATAAAAAAAAATTATAAAAATTTTTAGATATCGACTAACTTAATTTTCATAATTTATTTTAGGGTTGTAATTGTTACATCAAAATTGTTATCCGGAGTAATTGACTTTTCGAATTTAAATGGTGAAAAAGGGCTACCTGCAAAAGGCCGTATGAATCCTGGGTACGTTAATTCGAAATTAGCCAATGTATACTTTGGTAAAGAATTAGCTAAGCGCTTACAAGATTCAGGCGTCAATGTTTATATGGTTTGTCCTGGATTTGCTTACACTGGACTGTTTCGAAATGTAAAACGCAGTTGGTTCCATTACATATTATTTTCGCCAGTCGCTCTCCTATTTTTACGTACTGCTCATCAGGTAATTGCTTATTAATCCCAATAATTTATTAAATTAAAAATAATTAGTCTTTGTCATTATACTAATTATGAGTATTTAATTTAATTAGGGCGCACAAACAGTTTTACACTGCGCAACAGATGCTTCCTTGTCTGAAGAATCAGGACTTATTTACCGTGACTGCAAAACTTATGATTCAAAGGTAGAATTCAAGGATGATGTTGCCGAAAACTTGTGGGCCGTGAGTGCCAGTCTTGTGGGAGTTAATACTATTAAATAGATGTAATTTTAATTATTGATACTCAATAAGATAGTTATTGATAAGGTTTGAAGTGAGAAGTTTGAAATAAATTAGAATAAGATTTTTTTTAAATGTACAAATAAGTAGATGTTATTGTTTTAGAATCAACTTTTTACAATCCTAAATCAACTTGATAGAATTTTCGTGATGACTTTTTAAGGACGTTCCTAGACAAGAAAAAGACACCAATAGGTTTTGGCTATTGGTTTTTTTTCTCACGCACTAATTCTGCCTCTCATTACAGAGTATTGCTCACTTACTTCCACTTATGTAAAATATCAAAAGTCATTAACTTCAAACATTTTTTATAAAAAAATAAATACCGCTCGTTTATGATATTTTTGATAAAAAATACTTGTTATAAGGTAAAAAAAAAAACCCAGTTATTGACACTGGCCTAATTAATTGACACTTGCAATTTTATTCTAATTAAAAAAATAAAATGTTCTCAAAAATCCAATAATCTTAAAATTTATAATTCAAAAATTATATTTATTAATTTATTAAAGTCGATTTGTTTTATTTAAATAAAATAAAACTGCAAGTGTCAATAACTAGTTCAGTGTCAATAACTGGGTATTTTACCTTATCTTCAATTAATGATTTTCAGTTTTTTAAAACAATCTGAAGAAAAGTACGATTGATATTTATTAAAACATTCGCTTGAACGTCGGTCAGCATTGGGTTTGTATGTAAAATATACAAATTTTGAAGGCTAATATTTCAAAATTTAGTGCCACAAGGACTATTTTAAAAAAATTCCTGCATATATAGGATACTCTTGAGTACTCAAAATTTCAAAAAAATTTTAAGAAAACTGTTTTTTCTCGGAACTCCCTTAATTGTATTTATTGATAAGCTTTTTGAAAAAATGAAAATAATTATGATGTAAAAATTTATTGTTGGCGATAAAAAAGTATTTAATTGATTAGTAATACACTAATTAGAGGGATTCTAAAAGAACATTTTTTACAGCCAACCAATGAACGAGCACAGTTAATTAAATTATTTTTAGAACACTTAGTAGTTGATAAAAAAAATGACTCAATGAAAAATCGGAGTAAAATGTCAGAAAATAATTTTAGTAATTATAAGCTACAGATTAGGAAAATAACGTTTGATTAAATTAACAATAGCTTACAAATGATAATTATAAATTAATGATCTAATTGTATCAATAATTATTATTTATAAATAATTATACAACAGGATAAATTAAAGACACGTTATTAATTTTTTAACGTGTCTGTACAACACAAAATAATTTATATTTACACAAACTCGAATAATAATTTTCTTACATGTTGCCATTAAAAAAATTTTAAATCGTTGACAATTAAATCACTCATAACTGCGTGCTTTTAATATTTTTTGAAATTAATAAATATATATAGATTTGTAACATAGTGACCTGCATAATACAAAATAATAAATTTTTAATTCAAAATAAGAATGAAAATAAAACAATTAAATATAGGCTTTTATTGTTGTTGTTATTATTATTATTATCATTATTATTATTATTATTGTTTTAGTAACTAAACATTGCTAGAGTGAATGCATTTGAAAATGTATCTATGAACGTGGTTTCATAACTTTGAAACTTGTTTTTTTACTTGCTAACGCTTCTGTTCTTGCAAAAACATTTTCCGAGCTTCGCCGTATCGAGTCTATAAATTCTGAAGACGTACGATAATCGTTTATCACTTCTTGCACTTTATTTGGCTGAGATTGAGATGTAACTGATATAGTTTCTCTCTTTTTTACCTAAATACCATCAATAATTATCATCAAGTCTTAATAAAATATGATTGACATATCAATACTGCCATTCTAATATGTCGTATCCTACAAAATTTAATATATTGATTTTTTTTAAAAAATAGAATCACAACAATATTAGGGTAAAAGACCCCATTAGTGGTGGGGACCCTATTACTGACACTTTCTTTGATTTTGGTACTTATACAACTAATTAAATCATTAATTTCAATAATGAATATATTATATTTAATCTTTAAGATCTTTAGATCAAGAAAATTTTTAATTTTTATTCCAAGTAGAACATTTTTTCTGCCCTCCGGCCGGAAAGTGGCAACTTTCTGGCCGCTGCGCTAAACAAAGTTGCCACATTCCGGCTACGTTGAGCAGAAAAATAGTATACACACCTTGGCCAGTAAAAAGTAAAGCCTCAGACCACATGTTTGTCAACCTCGGCTTCGCCTCGGCCAACAATTACATGTGGTCTAAGACTTTTCTTATTTTACTGGCCTAGGTATGTAATATACTATTTCATTGAAAGAAAAAGTGCCACTAATAAGAGTTAAAGGTGCCCGGCTGCCCAATTTTAAAACACAGTAACTGCAAAATTTTTATATCAGATTTTTTTTTAGTATTGCTGCATTTATTATAACTTTTAGATCTTATTTTTAAGTATTTTTTCTTAAAAATATTTACATTCAAGTATTTTCTATTCGTAAAACAAATTTTTTACCAATTAGACGCGCAAACTTTTTTTTAATAAGATAAATTTCAAAAAATCTTAAAATTGTCAGTTATTGTGTTTTGAAATTGAGCAGCCGTGCCACTTATGGGGTTTTTTACCTTATGGAAGTCATATTAAAAATTTAAAGGTCAAATAGTTGAATAACTATTTTTAAATAAATATTTTCATCCATTGAATCTCATTTAATCAATGTTAAAAATGAACTGTTTTTATCGTCTGCTGTAAAATTTTCTAAATATTGGATCTGACGTATTAGAATGGCAGTATCGATATCTAAAAGAAAACTAAAAAAAAAACTTACTTCTTCGTACCCTGTTAATGTTTCTATGCTAGGATTTGACTCAGTTCTCCAATTTTTCTGAGTCACTACATCGCTGAAATTTATAAAAAAATGAATAAATTTATTCATAAAACATTTCGGCTGCCCAATTTTAAAACACAGTAACTGCAAAATTTTTATACCTGATCTTTTTTAGTATTACTGGATTTCTTATAACTTTTAGATCTTAATTTAAAGTATTTTTTTATAAAAATATTTATATTCAAGTATTTTCTATTCATAAATCAAATTTTTTATCGATTAGGCGCACAAATTTTTTTTTAACAAGAAAAATTTTTTAAAATCTTAAAATTGTCAGTTACTGTATTTTGAAATTGGGCCGCCGATTTATATATAATAATTGATTAAATCAATAGTTTACCTGTCGTCGTAGAAAGATTTAGCACTTTCAGGACAACTAGAAGCAATGTCAGACCTAGTTTGAGCTCGTTGACACGAGTTCGCAGTGTTAACCAGCGACACAACGGAACTAGACAGTGTCTCACTACTATTAATATCACCCACAGAACCATTGACACTCTTTTTATCATTCAAGTACGTCAAAGTCTCTTGACTTCTCTCATTTTCAGTCTTCTCTAACGCCGAGCTTGAACTCTCACTCGACATTGCACTATTAGAATGTTCGTCGTCAGCACGCCGATACTGCTGATAATTATGCTGATGACTCAGACTATTTTTAACAGATCGCATTAAAGTAGCCTCGAGCACCTCGACCAGCGAGGGATACTCTCCGCCATTAACTTTATCACCAGGATTATTGCTGCGTCTATCAACGTCTGTCGTCGAGCTACTCAAAGCCATTTCACAGCTGCTGATAGAATTCGAGCTTCTCTGCCTAGAATTTGAGTCATCGTACTTTGGATTGCAACATATAGACGTGGGTATCGTTATCTCGATATCAGTTTCAATAGTCCCAGGCGTCGATAAAGATTCTTTATTAAACCTTCTGCCTTTCTCACCCATGTAAACATTCTCCTCGCTGCTGTTACTCAGCCTGTCGCGAAACAGCGATATCGTTTTGTCATCAATAGCACTTTCTTCTGATTTACAAATCCGCTTGGTTTCCGTACCCAGCACCAGAGCAGCCGACGGTTTATCTAATCCTTGGTCCAAAGACGAACCCAGAGTTGTTTTAGAATTTTTCAACTGGCTCATGGTCCTCATTGGTCGATGCAGCTTCAATTCTTTGTCAATAATTATTTTTTGAAACGGCGGAGTCAGTGATATATTATGTTGCTTACCATTACTATTGTCAGTGTCTAATGATGAGCCTGAGAAAGTTCTCTTGGAATTATCCAGCGACTGACTCGGCTTTAAATTCATCAGTGAAGCTAAATTAGACAGTGTAGTGCGTAGATCAGAGGTAGGAAGACCACAGTACCATCTTAGTTGAGCAATATTTTTGTTCAACAAATAAACTCCATAATTAAATTGAACTTTGTCTTTACTTCTCGCGAACAAAGGCGATCGCCGATCTTTTGATGGATAATTCTCGGTAATATGATCTAGTATTCTGCTGCGCGAACCGCTGTAAATAATTGGATACCTTGTGGGAACATTGAGTATGTTGGCGATGATCTGAGTAGCATGACAAACGTAACCAAGCGCCACAGCCGTCTGAGTATCGTTTACAGTATCCAATTCTTCACTATCTGGTAAATGTACATTACTAATCGTAAACTTATGCTCCGACTCTTGTCTTATTGGATAAATGAAATTTAAATCAGATATAAGTTGACGTTTACGGTATGCTAGCTGGGCTGATGTCTGAACAAAACATTCGCGCATCTGTATGTGATTTTGCTTCCATTCACGCAGCCGTTCCATGTCTTTATGGAGCTCACGATAACGCTCCATCAGCAGAGAGCCCAGATCTTGATTCTCTTCCATAATACTCAGATGTCGCTGGTTGAGCGCTCTCAGCTCTCCAGCCTTTCTAATTCTCTCTTGTTCTAATAATTTTGTTCTAAATTTGGCAATCTCCAACTCCTTACGGATCTTAAGAATTTCGGCCTTCTTTTCCTTGCTCATTCGCTTTGGTTGAAGCAGCCGGCTCAACGTCGTCTGCTTGAACTTGGGCTCCAGGCTCTCTCCAGAAGCTATTCTGTCACGCAAAGTTTGAGCACTTTCAGTTCGCTGCTTCAGCGACTGCATCAAACTTCGTAGATTACTCAGCTTGCCTACAGTGTAGCTGTCACAAATCTCCGAGTTATTGACACTCATGTACAAATATCTACGAAATTCCGGTGGATGAAGAAGGCAGTAAGATGGTACAAAAAATCCACCGTACAGGTGGAAGATTAGTGAATTGTGTCTTAACATTGATTCTAAATTGTTAGAGAGCTTAGGTCCCATATAAACTAAACCTGTGAATGATATTCCCCAGGTGAATACTGTAACGTCGGTTGTCGGATCATTGGCTACTGTTCTTCTCCACAGCCGTAAAACTATTTCTATTTTTTTTTAAATAAATTAAAATTAATATATTACTATACGTGTATAAAAAAATTTTTGAATAATAGATATTTAAACAGGACAAATTTTTTTTTATATTGAAAGTTAAATTTAAATTTAATAATTTATGACATTTATAGATGATTAATTTTTAAATTCAAATAGAAGTTAATTTTATTTATAAAATCTAGTATATTCATCTTGTTTTTATAATCCAACTAAATTTCATTTCATAATAAATTTTAATTAACAACCTTGACATATGTTAATATAGTAGCGTATGGTTTCGTCCGAAATACTTTATACAGTAAATATGATTATGCAGTACATGATAATTTTTTTTAAAATTTAATTTGAATGACAAGAATAATTCTTGTAAAAATTAACGTCAATCCTGTTCTTAATTTTCAAGTAAAGCCAAGTTTAAGTTACCGTATGGACTCTCTAAAATATCTATTATTAAAAATAATTAACTTCATAATTAATAAATAAATACCATTGGCAGTAGAGAGACCAGTAGCATGTAAAGTAGGCACTTCTAAAGATGACCATTTCGGACTAACATGGTCAATTGGTTCACTAGTATACAAAGGTGAAGACATACTCGAACGATGTAATGTAAAATAGAACCAGCATGTTTCAAAACTTTTATCTGTCTCTAAATTGTAGCCAATTATTTGATAAAGGCTTCTCAGCCGTAGCTGCAATCATACACACATTAGTCATCAACGTTGCTAATAAATAAACAAACAAAAAAAAATGAAATAAGTGACGTATTAAATTACCTGTTGAGTAGCCAGAGGCAGCCAAACTTTGTAACGTGGTGCCGGGCGAGGTTGAAGAGTTAAATCCAAGTCTCTTACGAGACCTTGTTTCGCTTTCATCTCCATCGTCCTCTTCACTCATGGCATCACGCAATTACTGAGACTATCGTCCGAGGTGACAAATCCTCGTACACTCTGTCGCAGTCGCTCTTGAATTTGAACTGCACCAACAATGGTTGCTGATACAATTGAAACTATAATTACAACAACAATAACAATAGGTACTAATTTTTAAGTTCAAACAACTGTGACAAATAATGGATAATTCCTTATTGTAAAGGTTATCCAGATTACAAGTGTTTGTCATTGATCACCAATTGACATTCAATATCACGGTTACAAATTCAATCGTGTGTTTTTGTTCACGCCCCTGTTCTGTTAATTATGATTTATGCTCCATAATATTATTATTATTACTATTACTACACAATGAGTACTGTTATCAATATTTATGACTGTCAGCACCAGTACACCAACTGATCCTCTGACAAGTAAATTTAATATCAAGAATTGACAGCTCCTTTTTCCACGGGCTCAATGTATTTATTAAGACATGTACTTTACTTGACATTTACATTTTACATATATTTTCTCTGATTTGTTAATTCGCTAATAAAATAGAAAGTAATTTTATTTGTCAGTAAATTATTTTTTTTGCAGACAGATGGCGCTAGTCTTATCTTCGAATTTTTAAATCTGTCGTACCATTGGGTATTGATTTTTAAAAATTAATTATTGGCGCCACGTAACGATGAATTATTTCAACTTTCTCGTCAGCTGACGACTGAAAACAGAATAGTAAATTTATTCTGTTTCTGTTTTAATTTAACAGTTTATACATCACCTTCATTTAATAAACTCTTGTATATTTACATATATACAAACAACATATAAAAGCACACACACATACATTTTACAGAGATAAAATGTCTAATTAAGTGTTTTTTAATAAAAAAATGCTTTGTTGTATTGATAAATAATTGACTGATTTAACTTTAAATAATTACTCTTTGTTACTTGTACAGTTTTAAAATAAAATATTAATAATGGCTATGAAAATATTGCTGCGGTTGGAAATTAGAAAATTATCTGGAGCTCAAGTAAGTTTAATTCTAATTTAATTATTTTTTTTTTATCTTAATTAGAATTAAAATTTTTATTAATTCTATTTTACAAAAATGTCACCTAATACACGTGGTAATTTTTTTTAGGTAAAAAAATTTAACAATTATTTTCTATGAAAAAATTATAAGACAAAAATTTTAATTTTTTATGTCAGAACTGTTGTTTTATTTATTTATCTTAACTCATGTCAAAAATATTTATTTTTACTGTCTTGGTAGAAAGCGGGTCAAGGTTAATACAAAAATACTTTCACCTTGTCTAATAGTTGCCACGTGCGATTAGTTAATGATTGATACAAATAAAAAAATTAAATAAATTTCAAGCCAAGTATAATTAATCAATAACAATTAATTTTAATTAATTGTTATTTTTTAATTTTAATTTTAATTAAAAAATTATTAAATTAAATTTATTTTTATTTTTGTTTATTCAGCATTTTAGTACAAAGCCGAAACCGAAGTTCGGTTTGATATTCGACATAGACGGTGTCATAGTCCGTGGTAAAAGTGTGCTGCCACCAGTACCAGAGGCTTTCAAGCGCTTGAAAGATAGCAATGGAAAATTCCGAATCCCTACGATATTTGTAACAAACAGCGGGAACGCACTGCGGTCTGAAAAAGCTGCTGATCTGTCGAAATGGATCGGCTACGAAATAACCGAAGACCAAGTGGTGCTGGCTCACTCACCTCTTACTTTGTTCAAGCAGTTTCACGATAAGCGAGTTCTCATTTCCGGACAGGGTCCTATAAAAGAAATTGCCAAGGAGTTAGGATTCCATAAAACAGTTACGATTGACGAGTTAGTTAAGAATTTTCCGAGTTTAGATTACGTTAATAAGGACCGTAGAAATCCTACATGCGGGCCAGTAGATCGTAACTTTAAGCCGATCGAAGGAATTGTTTTGCTGAGCGAGCCGACAACTTGGGAAACACCATTGCAATTGATGGTTGATCTATTGATGACTCAAGGAATGCCCTCTGCACTGCCATCGGTAGTTCCTCATCCTCATATTCCCGTGCTCGCTTGCAATATGGACTTACTTTGGGTCTCAGAAGCTCCGATTCCTCGTTATGGACATGGAGCTTTTTTGGTTTGTCTTGAGTCTTTGTATAAAAAAGTTACTGGCAACGATTTAATTTACACTGCACTTATTGGTAAACCTAGCGAAGTTACTTATTATCATGCTAATCATATGATTATGAATCATGCTAAGAAAATTGGAATCGATCATAATATTGACACTATATATGCTGTTGGGTAAGTTGTTTAATTTTTATAAGCATAATTTATAATTAAAACTCAAGTTATAAAAATCTTTTGATTTAAAAATTTTAATTTTAAAATGTTGAATGTAATTTTAAAACAAGTTTAAATATTTATCATATATATTATTAAAAGAATAAGAAAAATTTTGTGGCCAGTGTATTTATATGATAAAATGAGTTCTTATGGTTAAATTTGGTATCGTTGGAAAAGGCTTGACCTGGAGTTGTGCCTTTTCATGGTTCCATATCATTCTCACCAATAGTCAATTTATGATGATAAGTATTTAAGCTGCATTCGAAAATTTTCTATCTCTAGATACATAATTAAGAAATTACCTTATATCTTGGATAAGATAATCAAGACCTTTCATTTGAGTACCCACATCAATTTTTCATATATTTTATATATTTATATATACTATATATATATATATATATATGAAAAATATATCAAAAATGCATGTGGGTACTCAAATGAAAGCTCTTGATGAGTGTAACATCGGGATGAGCTTATATTACTAAAAATGTCAATAATTAAGAAATGCATGGTTCCATATCATTCTCACCAATAGTCAATTATGATGATAAGTATTAAGTCTGCATTCGAAAATTTTACTATCTCTAGATACATAATTAAGAAATTACCTTATATCTTGGATAAGATAATCAAGACCTTTCATTTGAGTACCCACATCAATTTTCTATATATTTATATATTTATATATACTATATATATATATATATATATGAAAAATATATCAAAAATGCATGTGGGTACTCAAATGAAAGCTCTTGATGAGTGTAACATCGGGATGAGCTTATATCTTTAAAAATATCAATAATTAAGAAATGACCTTGTATCTTGGGAACTATTGACATTTTTAAAGATATAAGCTCATCCCGATGTTACACTCATCGAGACCTTTCATTTGAGTACCCACATCATTTTTTCATATATTTATATATATCATATATATATATATATATGTATATATGAAAAATATATCAAAATACATGTGGGTACTCAAATGAAAGCTCTTGATGAGTGTAACATCGGAATGAGCTTATATTTTTAAAAACGTCAATAATTAAAAAAGTACAGTGCAATTTAACAAAGTCATTATTTGATGAAGCAAAATTTTATTTATTTATAGTTCACAAGTCGCGGCAGTCACATAGTGACTGCAAGGTCGTTAGTATTTTATTATCTTGTTATGCAAAGAAGTATATTAAAAATTGAGACTAGTTTATCGAGTCATTTATACCATAAAATAATTTATTGTTTCAGTGACAATATAAATACTGACGTATTTGGTGCTAATTTGTATGACAAATACTTGGCAAGATATTCAAAAGGAAAAGCAACAAAGTCTCGTGGCCTAGAATCGTTGCTCGGAACAAATTTAGTGTCACCAAATGTAAAAGCATGCATCAGTATTCTAGTTGAGACTGGAGTCCATAGAAGGGATTCTGAATTTATCGCTGAGCATTGTCCGCGGGACTTTTTGCCACTTGAGAGTGGACTAGCACGTCCAGCTTTCGTTGTCAAAGACGTCGGCGAGGCCATTGATCTCGTGTTGAAAGAAGAAAAAATGGATCAAGATTAATTTTAAAAGCAGCAATTTGTATAATATTTCAACAAAGAATTTTTTAGAATCAAATGTTTACAATGATATTCTATTTTTTTTTTAATAGTTTTTTTTTTTTTAATCGAATTCGAGTGTTCAAAAAGTACAAACTTTTGTACACTGTTTATCAGACATCGAATCGACAGGTGCAAATATACATGTTTACTAGGGCTTATTGAAATTTATGAAAATTGTAAATACAATTGTTTTTAAACAATAATTAATGAATGTTTAGTAAAAATAATCGTTGATTATAATTGAGTAGTCAATTATAAGAAAATAATCAACGTCCAATTAGTCACATAAAGTAGAATTGTGTGTAAACAATTAAAAAGGAAAAAAAATGTCGAAGTAACTACGCTTTAGTAGTATGTCTTTCCATTAGATTTTTTTTTTCGCAATTAAAATGCGAGTTTATTTAAATTACAAACGGACAACTATACATTATATACAGAATACATATATTTTTTATAAAAAAAAAAAAAAAAAAAAGTAATAAATAATAATAATCATTAAAGTTGTAAAATATTTTTAGTAGACTGTACATAATTGACGGGATGTAGAGCATCCCTTGTCTTGCCGTAAACAATTAGGATACCTCATTGTTATATTAACGAACAAACTGTTTTCATTAATTCATTAGAGAGTCAGCACAAGCAAATGTAAATGAAAACGAAAAAAAATTAAACAAATCAAAAATAATATCAAACTCGCTAAATATATTTTTTTGTATTTCTTAAGTCCCTTGTCAATGTTATCTAAAAATAGACGAAAAAAAAAAAAATACAATTCAAAGCCGCGTAGTTAATTGTAGCTAGAATAGAGGTAATGTCTGGATCTCATGACCCATAGGTTAGGCTTTAAATTGTCTAATTAAAATAATTTTATAATAATTGATTCGTGAACAGTCTGCAATTTAAATGGCGCCGAATTGACCACAAGGTTTACGACCCTGAACCTCTGTCTTTAATCAGTACTCAGATGCGTTATTTAAACTTAGTCATTCATTCACTCAATAGCTTTATCTACCATCCAATCCACAGACTATTAAAATAAAATACATCCACAAATAATAATAAGTAGAACACAATAGTTTGCAAAATCATAACAAAAAAAAAATTGTCTGAAGTATGATCTTGATCTGTAATTCTGTAATCACAATTAACGATAATCACTTTATTGCAACTATGTAATCTGTAGCATGGATATTTTGTATGAGGTACTTGCTAGTAGCGAAATCCATTGAATGTGATGAGAGAAGAAATTAAGATACTAATACAAATTGCACTTAAAAGTCACAATAAATAAATAATAAATTAGTTAATTAATAAATATGTAAAAAAAAAAAAACTACCAACAATTACTTTTGTCACTTAATTTATTACTCTCGTAGCACTTGACAGCTTTGCGTACTCTCTCCGCAAGCTCATTTATCTTTTCTTCAGTTAAATAATCCCCGTAATTATTCGAGGATCTACCAAAAGAGCGCTTAGGCACTATCGCTGACAGCATAAGCGTAATTGCGGGTATAGAGAGCCCAAGAAGAAACATTGGATTCATCATATTTTTCATTCCATGTTTCATAAAACTTTGGAATAATTCACCCCAAAAACTTGTTTCTTCCGGTTGGCGACCTAGCTTACCGTAAAGCCAGGGTTTTATTTTCCCCGTTTTAGCAATGTAGTTGTAATAATGCGGGTCATAGGACTGCGAATACAGCTGAGAGTAATAAACATTTTCTTTGGGCGGAGGTGGATGACTTAGAGCTGAAAAATGAGCACTTGCATCTTCATAAGGAAGATTATTTACTGGTCCTGGTGGATACCCGAGACTAGCTCCGGGTGGTTTTGTATAAATTATTTCTGGTTTAGAAGCATAAGGCACCGGACCTGGTCCTACCAGTCCAGAGTTTAATCCTATTGGACCAGGACCTAGACCCATAGGACCTGGACCTAATCCAACTGGTACCGGTGGAGGACCTAGTCCTGGTCCTTTTCCTACATAGCCATGGCTAAGACGTGGTTGTATACGCTGCCGATATCTACCCATTCCTCCGCGGTAGTAAGGCCGACGTCTTTGAATATAATCATGCCGATTTTGCAGCGCTGGTTGATGCCACAACGGATATGTTTGGTAGACTTGAGGGTCTGGTTGTACATCGGTAATTGCAGCCATTGTCACTGGCTGGAAATTAGATACAGTATTATCCACTTGTCCGGTGTTTAATTGCTGATCAACGGCGACTAAGGATGATGATGATGATGCCGCTGAAGCTGATGGCAAAACTTCGTAAAATTTAACGTTGGTGTTGGTGTTATCAACATTAACATTAACGGGACGGACTTCTTGTGCATCAACTTGTGACGAAGTTAATTGCAAGTAATTATCCAAAGCAAACTGAGATTCCGCGGGAGTTCGCGAATTTAAAAAAGTATTAAGCGCTTCATTGGAGATGACTGATGAGGATGACCCAATCTGTCTGGCCGTGACTTGGACTTTATTGAAATTTCTACTTTGATCGGGCGGATATTGTCGCGCTTTCATTTGCATACTAGCCGTAAAATTGTGTACTTTGATTGACGGGTTTACAGGCGACACTTGAAGCTTCAATGTACCTGCGGGGCTTGGATTTAAATTACTAGCCGCTTTTGGTAATTGATCGTCATTTTTGTCACTAGATCCCGGTTTAATTAAAATACTTGATGTGTTTTTGGTATTATTATAAGCATGAATGCCTGTCGTGACATTTATGTCTGCTGTATTGTTATTTAATTGTTTTATTAATTTTCTCCTGTCATAATTTGCATGGTAATGTGTCTCATCAGCGGTATACTCCGTGTTTTCAGTTAATGGATTCCCTTCGTAATTTAATTGTCCTTGACAAACGCCGATCCAAAAAATCAAGTAAATTATCCTTCGCATTGTACCTGAAATATAAAATACATACGGTAATTTTATAATTAATCTAATAATATTAATATTAATTAAAGAGTATATTATTTCAAAGCCATTATTCCCGATCCAAATTGATGTTAGACTAATTTTAATATTAAATTTTTATTTATTAAATTTATTTTCACCACTTTTCGGTATGAGCACTCATTACCATCTTCGGGTGATTATATCTAATGATTAAAAATTTTAATTTTTAATTAAGATTTTTCAGTAACCAAAAAAAAATTTACTGAGTAAAAAAAAAAAAAAATTAACTTCTTTGTTTAATCTTAATTAAAAATTATCTCTCTATCTCTAGATAAATAATTAAGAAATAACCTTGTATCTTGGGAACTATTGACATTTTTAAAGATATAAGCTCATCCCGATGTTACACTCATCGAGACCTTTCATTTGAGTACCCACATCATTTTTTCATATATTTATATATATCATCATATATATGTCTATATGAAAAATATATCAAAATGCATGTGGGTACTCAAATGAAAGGACTCGATGAGTGTAACATCGGGATGAGCTTATATCTTTAAAAACGTCAATAATTAAGAAATTACATTGCAACTTGTCAACTAATGATATTTTTAAAGATATAAGCTCATTTTGACATTACACTCATCGAGACCTTTCATTTGAGTACCTACATCAATTTTTCATGTATATTACATATATATATGTATATATGAAAAATATATCAAAATCCATGTGGGTACTCAAATGAAAGCTCTTGATTAAAATCTTAATTAAAAATTAAAATTTTTAATTATTAGATATAATCACCCGAAGATGGTAATGAGTGCTCATACCGAAAAGTAGTGAAAATAAATTTAATAAATAAAAATTTAATATTAAAATTAGTCTAACATTAATTTGGATCGGGAATAATGGCTTTGAAATAATATACTCTTTAATTAGTAAAAATACACCGATCTTCGTAAATAATAATATTAATATTAATAATAATTATTAAATTAATTAATCATCTCTGTTGAGAATCAGATCGAGACCAAAAATATTATTTTAATGAACGAAAAAAACTTTTTTTTTTTATAAGTAAGAAAAAAAATTAATGTTTATTTTTTGCTTTTCAATTCTACTAAACTTGCAGTATTTTCTATTCAACCCATTTACGCTTAGATTTTAAGATTTGCTTGAAAAAATTTATACAATATTATAACCGAACTGTAACGGCAGTGTTAGCGCTAAAATTATTCGTTATAATCATTACCGCAGTGAGACTTTGAGCATTGAGTTCATTACGGTAAATTATTTATGTTTTTAAGTCAAAAATACTTATTTGCAAATTACAAACAAACTAATCTTCAATCTATCTCACGACTTTAACATAACAATTTATTTGATTAGCTTTTATTTTCTTTACTGTAACTCTAACAAATGTTTAATTATTTTACCGCTAAATCTTTGTGAGTGACAAAACAATAATCATAACATATAATGATATACAAAAAGCACGTAATTAAATAAATAAATAAATAAAAACAAAAGCAGCAATGAAATCCCGTTATCGTGTGACTAAAGCGCGCACATTTGGCATGACAAGTATACGTAACATTTAATCTACCTATTATAAGTACCTATATGTCCTCATACTTTTTTAGAGGCCTAGAAATATTAAACCAATGACCCAGAGCTAAAGCGAACTTGAGCGACCTGTAAGAAGACGTCGCCCAGTCAATGACTTTCTAAAACCGTTATATTTAATCATCAGGTATGTACACAAAAAACCTAATACAATTATTATTCGGAAAATCTATTCTTTATTAATTTATAACTTTTTTTATAGATTCTCATCCATGTTTTACAAAATATTAGACAACATTCTATTATAATATATGGCTGCCCAATTTCAAAACACAGTAACTAACATTTAAAAATTTTTTTTAATTTTTCTTATTAAACAAAAGTTAGTTTGCCAAATTGATGAAAAATTTAATTTATTAATAGAAAATACTTGAATATAAATATTTAAGAAAAAAATACTTTAAATTAAGGTCTAAAAATTATAAAAAAAATGCAGCAATATTAAAAAAAATTAGGTATAAAAATTTTGCAGTTACTGTGTTTTAAAATTGGGCAGCCGTATAATTCTAATATAATATTATTCTGCAGAGAAAAAAAAATTAACTTGATTCAAGAGAAAAATTCTTGAACCAAGAATATAATTTTGAAGAGGGTAATTGTCTTGAATCAAGACAAAAAATTCTTGAATTAAGTAAAATTTCCTTAAATCAAGAAAAATTTCCTAAATCAAAAATTTTTCTACTCAAACCAAGAAAATTAAGCTCTTCAAAAATATATACTTAATTCAAGAACATTTTTTTTTCTGAGTGTATAAATAATTTTTTGTTAAGTATGTCTTATGTAATTGTTTATAATTGTATCCTTACAGTATGCCCGAAGAAGTTGGAAATAAAGCCAACGAAATTTTGCATTTTTTTAAAATTTAATATCTTATTGTTGTTGTCAACGTTCCCAAGATTTGTTGTCTAATATTTTATAACTTATTTTCACAAAATAAAATAAATTTAGCAGGTTGAAGTAAATATGATGTCATTAGGTCATTACTTTGGATAGTTGGAGCAGTTTCTCAAATGTCTACCCGTGTCAGAGTGTCGAGAAGAGCACGTGAATCAGATATTGAGTATCAATCAATAACAGCGACTAAACGTGGATTGTTTAATGTAATCGCGTAATAAATCAGTAATCAAGTGAGCATGAGCGTGTATGAACTAGATGTCCGCTCGTAATTCGTCCTATCAGGGCATCACGGACGAGCGAATGATCACCATCACCATTACCATCACCATCACACTTACCGTACTGTTAAATTATCGCAAACGTCAGCTCTTCAATAAACTAAATCTAATCAATCACGCACGTTTGATGAGACACTTGGATGCTCCGTTTACTTAACTTCCACACAATCAATCCCAGTTGTTTCTACTTCAGTAGAAATACTTTATTATTCCTGATTATTGATATTGATGAGATTTGTCCTGCAAGTATAAGTATGACGTATTAGTTGTTATTCAATGAATCAATCAATCAATCAATCAATTTGTTTGCAGATTATATTACGCGAATTAATCTTTGAGTAAAACGAACGAGTTTGCGAGAACACGTCCATCGGGGAGAGAGATGTCTGAAACACTGATGGGATGGATCATGTTCCGGAATGATGAGAAAGGCGTACACGTTTTATTACGTTATTCTTGATATATACTTATACTTATATACACTACCTTATGAACTCCCTACTTTTATTCAACTTGTTATTCTCTGATTCAACATTCAACTCTGTATTAGCGCTTTATCTTCTGCTTGACACACGCGGTACAAACCACCGACAATGCCAGTTCTCCTTGATCACCTCAAACTCTTCTCCTACTATTCCCATCGTAACGTCGGTCACCGTGTCTTTCTTATTAGTTCAGCTTACATGATGCTTACCTACATAAAAAAAAAAAAAAAACATACACACATTAATAATACCGGACTTTATTTATACTCTTGGTCACTTTCGAATTACCCGAATAATTTTGTTGAAGAAAGTTTTTTCTTTAGGTCAAGTGTATCAACACCGCGTTTTCTTTTATTTAATTGGGTTTTTAATTCTTCTTCCTGTTCCTCTAAATTTTTTTTTTATATAGAGTAAGGAAACTAGACGGTTTAATTTAAGAATAAGAATAGGAAGTACAGATTACAGATTTAAAGGATTAAAAATGAGATATACACAGACGCGTGCCGTTCGCAGTTTTTACCGTTAGTCTTCCTCTTTAGCTCAACTTGCTTTTTAAATATTTCTTTTAGAACGCGTGTGTCTACGACACACAAACTGGGTAATTGCAGCATGACCGCAATTATCGAGGCGTTAAAATGCTCATAAAAAAAAAGTTAAAAGGTTTTTGGATAATGAAATTCATAATTGTTTCATTACTTAAGTGGATTTTATTAAATCTTTTATGATTTTTTAATAGCAATAATAAAAGATTTATCCGAATTCATTTAGAGGCAATTTAAGCTTTAATCCATGGTATTAAATAATAATTGATGATATTATAATAAAACGAGTTCCGATCTGAATTTCATAACAAAAAAATTTTTTTTTATCAAGAATTTTTTTCTAGTTTGAAGAAATTTTACATTACAACCTTAGAATTTGGTAATTATTTACAAGTGGGGTGGTCCATCCTATTTTTGGCCATATCTAGGTGAAAAATTAATATTTTTTAATTTTTTTTTTATTCTGCTTGTTTTCAAGGCGCATTTATGATAAAAAATGTCGTGAAAGAAAAAAATAATGATTTCGATAGCTTTTTTGCCTTCAAAAGTTAGAAAAAATTTTGGTTCTCATGTTTTTGGATAAAATTTCTATTTAATTTTTTTTTTGAAAATAAATAAAAAAAAAAAAAGTTGAATATCACAATTTTAAAAAAAATTTATAAATTTTTTTTTAAATTTGTAAAATTGTGATAATCAAATTTTTTTTTTAATTGTTCATTTTTTTATGTATTTAAAAAAAAATATATCAATAAAATCGAATAGAAATTTTGTTCAAAAAAATGAAAATTAAAATGGTGAACCCCACTTATAAATAATTACCTTAAATTTTACAGGTATAATTTTGTTTTAAATTTAAATTCTATTTATTAAAATCATTTTTCAAAAAAAAAAAAATAATGAACGTGTAAATAAATAAAATTTAGAACGAACAAAGCTTATTGATGGTTGAGAAGAAACGCCCACGGTTTTTAGTCGGCTTTAAATTGTAACGTGTGATCACCGTGACAATGAATGTTATATAATTACTTTAGATTATGTCTAATAAATGATCTTGGAACAGGGTTTGAAATGCTCTGAAACTCTTGTACGTTCAGTCTACATTTGGTTATCGAGCCCTGTGCTATAACGATGGAGAGCCCGCGCGAATCGCCGACTTCCACGTGGAGAACTTATCGCGATTCGGTAGTTAATTTTAAATTCAACTATGACCAAATATTTTACCGGTAATTTAATCTGAAAATAATATAATAAACAGTTAATTTTTATAACCACGACAGTTAGCTAATTATTGTTTAATTTAATATTTATGGAAAGACAGTTAAAATAAAGGAAATAAGTTTTTTTTTATTTTCAGAATAGGCTTGAGCATAGGAAATAAACCTTGGGTTTGGTTAATAACTTCCTTGTGTATAAGTGGAGTTTGCGGTCCCGGATTGTCGTTCTGGCGTGAAGAAATCGATGAAGTTAAATCCTTCATTCCTGTGGACTCCATAGTACGGAAAGATGCTGCCTGGGTCAAGGAACACTTCAACGAGGACCTTAGATACGAAAGTATTATTATTACTGCTCCAAATGTTTTAGACCCTCAAGTTCTTCAAGCGGTAATTTTTTTTTCTTTTTTTCAATAGCGAAGCTAACTTTTGGCTGAAAAAAAAAAAAAAAATAAAATAAATAATTAATTTATTACTGTAGATCGATGAAATTGAAATGAGTGTAAAGAGCATTGTTGTCCAAAATCAAACGTGGCATGATGTATGTGCAGAGTAAGAATCTAATGTATTTATTTTTATAAATTTTATAGCAGAATAATTAAATTTTAATTAATTAGATATCTTACCTGGTTTGAAAATGGAGATACAAAATCAGAAAATGAAACAGATGAACTTTTAATTGAAGCATTCCAACCTTTGAAAGCTGTTCTGTCAGGCGATAGTTGTATTTACCAATCGATATTAAAAGTTTGGAAAAAAAATGAAAGTGAAGTCTTGGGTCAGTTGACAAAAGATAAAATTCTTGAAGATGTGACTGCTGCTTTACGTGAAACGTAATTATAATTATTATAAATTATAAGTAATATAATTATACACTGAGGGAAAAAAATATTTTAGCGTGAGAATATTTCTCGTTCGAGAACTTGTTTTTAGATGAAAGATGAAAAATATTAATTATTAATTTTCTCTTTATTTTATTTTTATTTACTTAAGCCCGTAAATTTAATTAAAGAGTTAATTTTAATAAAGAAGATATATTTTTTTCTCAGTGTGATGGATAAAAAAATAATTTAATAATATTGATTAAAAAAATGTAATATTTCAGAGATAAAGGTAATATCCTAACGGATATATCACCATTGCTATCAAAAGTAGAGTACGACGAGAACGGGCGAGTAATTGGAGCAAAAGCAACAATTTTAAATTGGATTTTAAAAAAGTCAAACATACATTCTCCAGAATGGGAGCTGGAGTTCATTTCAAGAACTTTATATTCAAATCGCACGTTGCCGGCAGGCATGAAAATTTATGCTGTTGCAAAAAGAAGTTTTATCGATTGTTTAAACGATGTTATGAGAAATAACATAAGTATACTGTGCTGCGGTTTGTTTATTATTGTTGGGTACGTTGTAATAATGATAGGAAAATGTAATCCCGTAGAGCAGCGAATTTATCTGTCATTGCTGGGAGTATCGGTAGTGGGTCAAGCCATTTTATCGGGTTTCGGTGTTTGTTTTTACTTAGGATATATGTACGGACCAATACACTCAGTTCTGCCATTTGTGTTGCTGGGTATAGGTGTCGATGACATGTTTGTCATTATTCAAAGTCTCGACAGCTTAACTGAGAGCGAAAAAAATTTAACAATACCCGAACGTATTGCTCGAGCACTCCAGCAATCCGGTATGTCGATAACCACAACGTCATTGACAAATATAATAGCATTTGCCATTGGAATGACCACAGTTATGCCGTTTTTATCATCATTTTGTATGTTTGCCACAATGGGAATTTTATTCCTTTTTATATTTGAGATAATGTTTTTTGTCAGTTGCCTTGTGTTGGATGAAAGACGTTTAGCTATGACCAGAGACGGATGTTTCTGTCAATCTAAAACCGATTGGAAGCCCAATGAATGCAGCCAGAAGAATTTGCAGAAAATAATATTTGAAAAATTTATCGGACCCTTCGTTATGAGACCTAAAATAAAAATTTTTATTATTTTAATAACTATTGTTATGATTATTATAAATACCTGGGGTATTCACAATCTAGGACAACACTATGATCCATTATTGTACTTAAATCAAGAGTCTTATGCGCTTAAATTTAATAATAAACTTATTGAGTATTTTCCTAAGTACGGCAAGAGGGCTAGTATTTATTTAGCTGGAGTTGATTACTACGAGGACCGTGAAGCGCTTGGTAAATTAATTAACGTACTTGCTAAAAATCGATTTATCAATAACAAAACCCTGGATCCATGGTTCATTGCTTACGGCGAATGGCTAAATAATAAAACACATGGTTAATTTTTTTAATTAAATTATATTTTAATATTACTTAGTTATATAGTTTAATTAAATAATTTGTTAATTATTATTTTGATGCAGAAATTGACAGAGATGAATTTTACGGGTCATTATCGGAGTATTTATTAACGAGAAAAGGACAGTCTTATGTTAAAGATATGAAATTTAGCAGATTGCCAACAGTTGATTATAATATTACGGTAAAAATTTAATTTATAAATTATTTATTGAGAAATTTGGTTATTCATAATAATAGTAAATAGGTTAATGATTTTTTAATATTATTACTTTTTTTAAAGACTTCGAAATTCCAAATTCAACATATTCATATTAATACAACGGTTGAACAGTTACAAGCAATGCGGTCTATACGTGAGACCATTAAATCTGTTGATTTCACGCGAGGCATCGAACACGCTGCAATATTTTCACAGGAATATGTTTCTTGGACTGCAAACAAGGTAAAAAAAAATCTGACAATTAACTGAACCTACTAGTCTTGTAGCCTATTTTCACTTAAATTTATCTTAAAGCCTAAAATTTACGACCTTAAATCATTAATTTTAATACTTATAAAAAAAATACTAGCGGACCCGACAGACGCTGTTCTGTACACACGTCTTAAATTTAGAAATTTTAGAAATGAGCTTGTATAGTTAAAAACATCATTAGCAGAGCCTGGAAGTTGGGGCAAATTAACATATAAAACAAAAGAGAGCGAAACGATATTTTGCCCCAACTTCCAGAGCCTGATCATTAGTTAACAATATGCAATGGGCATTCCTCAATAATAAACATTTTCGTAAATATAAGCTCATTCTGATTTTATACTTATCGAGAGCTTTCATTTGAGTGATTTTTGTTAAATTGGACTGTACTTTCCTGAATATTGACGTTTTTAAAGATATAAGCTCATCCCGATGTTACACTCATCAATAGCTTTCATTTGAGTACCTACATCAATTTTTTATATATTTATATATATTATATATATGTATATATGAAAAATATATCAAAAATGCATGTGGGTACTCAAATGAAAGGACTCGATGAGTGTAACATCGGGATGAGCTTATATCTTTAAAAACTTCAATAATTAAGAAATGACATTGTATCTTGTCAACTAATAATATTTTTAAAGATATCAGCTCATCTCGACATTATACTCGTCGAGATCTTTCATTTGAGTACCCACATGAATTTTTTTATTTATCTTATATATATGATATTTATAAAATATATGAAAAGTGCATGTGGGTGTACTCAAGGTCAACAACAATTTATAAATAACTAATCTATTAAATAAACATTTTCCCGTGGACTGAATTGTGAATCTAAACCATTCTGTGCGTAAACACGCACAGAAAAAATATATATATATATATAAAGATATTTTTTTTTTACAGATAATTGGAGATGAGTTGATCAGAAATTTGTGTTTGGAACTTTTAGCAGTGAGTTTAGTAACTCTAGTACTGTTGCGTGACATAAAAGTGTCCTTCTGGGTAATTTGTTGTGTTGCATTTACTCTAATTGACCTATTGGGATCATTGTATTATTTAGGATTGACTGTCGAAATTTCATCGAGTATTATAATACTAATGTGCGCTGGATTAGCTGTTGACTATGCGGCTCATGTTGGACTAGAATTTACCCGTGTTACTGGCACTAGAAATGGTAATTAAAATGATAATTATAATGTTATACATTAAGCAATTATAAAATAAATTATTGCCATTATATACATTATTTTTTTTTTTTTTTTTTAAGAGAGATCTATAGCTACTCTTGGGGCAATAGGTCCTGCAGTGTTTAATGGCGGTTTAAGTACCTTCTTGGCCTTTGTTTTACTCGGAGCGAGTAGAGCTTATTTATTCAGCACATTTTTCAAAGTAGGTTTTACTTATAAATTCCAAGTATTTAAAATAATCGCATTACTCAAGTTTACACTGAAAACTTTTTTAAAATTAAATTTTTAATATTTTTGTATAAAGGTTAAGTTCAAGTACTAATGTTAAATAATTATTGTTTTAGCTTTTTACATCAGTAGTAGTGTTTGGATTATTTCATGGATTATTATTTTTACCAGTCGTATTGAGCATTTGTGGATCAAACGAAAAACAAAGAGAAGCAGATGTTAAAGTAGAGACAGTATGGGAGCCAAATAAATTTTGTACCATTCCTCTTTCATCTACTGCTACTAATAATATTAATAATAATCATAATCATAATAAATAAATTATAACAATGTATTGAAAAATTAAAAAAAAAATCGAGTGTTCAATAGTAAATTTAAAATTTTTTATTAAATAAATTTTTTCATAATAAAAAATAGTTATTTACTTTTTCCGCCTCGAAACTGTAGTCCACTCATTGTCACTGCCTGCAGCAACACTAGCTTCATCGGTTTCCATTTTTTGTTCAACTGTGCTACTGTTGTGCGATTGGTTTCTTTGAATCAGGACTTCTTCTCTTGACAAAATCCACGGCTTTAAATCTGGCAATTTATTTACAGTTGACTGGGCTAGTTCAATATTTTGGCAGCAACATTGATAAAGCTCCAACAACTTGCTGGCTATTTGTTTTTCACTATCATCTTCCAGTGAGAGGCTAAATTCATCAGACATGTAATCGGCTAGTTCGTCGGCCACTTCATCGGTAGATAGGTCCTCTAAATATAAATAATAATTTTCATTAGTATTCTTTAGTCTAATTAATTTTAAGTAATATTACATTGATAGAAGATTTTTTAACCATTGTCGTAAATGAAATTGGTGATGTAAGTTATTAATTCAATGGCATTGTCTTGAGATCCATGTCCATGTTCAACAGCCATCTAAAAAAATAAATAAATTATTTATTTAATACTGCTGATGAATGACAATTTTATTGTCTAGTTTTAACACCTGCAATCAAATAGTCACATTTATAATAAGTGATATTGACTCAGCTTTAATTTTGTTCGGTAATAAATGAAGTTACTTTAATTACTTCACGTCTCTTTAGCTATTTTATACATAATTAAAATGTGAGGACGCTTTTATACTTTATTCAAACGTGGCTTCAAGATTATTTGCGTGACTAATAAAGTGAGGCATTTTATAGAGACTTTATTGATTAGTTTTAAAGATGAGTAAAATAATTATTGAGCTGAGTTGAAATCCAATAAAAATGTAACTATTTCAAGTAGACTTCCTTATTTTAAATAGATAATTAAATGATTGTTTTAATTAAAGAATTGGCAATGTTACAATTCTATTTCTGACGTCAAATAAGCAATTCTTATTTTACTATATTTTTACTCGGCTTTTTTGTTCAATAAATCTTTATTATTCTAAGTATAACTGAGAATTGACTGTATTCATTTTTTTAATTTATTGTAGAGGAAGTTTTATTTCTTATTAATCTAAAAAATAAGAAACGTAGAGTTTTAAAATTGAATATTATTGTACCAGTTTTAAATTTTAAATGTTATGAAAATTTTTATAATTTGCAGAAAAAATGACACTTTTATTTTACCAGTATTCCTTAAATATCCCTATCAGGAATCTTTAGAGATAAAAAAACTCGAAAAGCTCCAATAATATATGTCAGTATTATAAATTATAATAAAAAAAATTTAGCAAAAACATTCCACACATACAAATTTTAAAAAATTCTAACTGCGAATTTTTAGAAATATTTTTTTTGTAATGATTGATTTGTTATAAAAATTTCAAATGAAAATTAATTTAGCATGACAATAAATTTAGCAGATATTTAATAATTTTTAGAATATTTTTTTTAAATAAATTACAGCAAAAAAAAATTAGAAAAAAAATTGACATGTAGAAATTTTAAAAAATAAAAAATGATAAATTTTAGAATTTTTTAAAGAAAATAAATTACGCAAAAAAATTAGAAAAAAAATTGACATGTAGAAATTTTAAAAAAATAAAAAATGCAATTTTTTAAAAGTAATTTTTTTGAACAAATTTGTTTGTTAAAAAAAATTAAAAAATTCTCTAGTGTCTGCTAACTTTAATGTCATTAATTTAGCAGATATTTTATAATTTTAAGAATTTTTTCAACCAATAAATTATGTCAAAGAAAATCAGAAAAAAATTGACATTTAGAAAATAAAACAAATAGAAAATACAATTTTTTTAAAATAATTTTTCGGAGCAAATTTATTAAAAAAAAAAAAAAAATTAAAAAATTATCAAGTGACTGGTAACTTTAATGTCATAAATTTCAAGAATCGTTAGATGTCTGCTAATATCAGTATCATTCAGTATCGCTAATAAATTTTCTTAATAATTATTGGAAAATATTAATCATAATTTTTTTTTACTATTGATATGCAGTTTATAAAAAAAAATAGCTCTCTGGTGTATGAAATCCATAAAAATTTAACTGAGAAAGTCACTTGTTTATAAAGCGGGTGTTTTGATAAACCAACTGTTAAAAAATTAAGAAATGAATTAATTAAACAATAAAACCACAAAAAAAAAATAAATTAAATAAAATTTCTTACCCGCAATGCTGTCCAATTACTAAATAATCGTTGCGTAGCAGTAGAAAAAAACTGTTTTGTTTCCGCCATGCTTACAACTTGTTATTTTTTAATAAGGTTAATGCTACTGGAACATTGACACACAGAAATAATAATAAAATTAAAATAACAAAACAGTGATTACCTCAGTAGGTGCTGCTCTCTATCAGACGTCACCCAACTAAATCTTATTTGCACCAATAATTTTAAAGAAACCGCGCTTAATAGCCAATGAAATTTAAATTTTCCGCCCAATCAGGAGCTCGCGCTGTCATCTTGAGACAACTACGCATCAGTTTACGCATGGTCGTTATTATAAGTTAGTCTCACACCGGTCACTAATGCGTATGCATGCTACTATTGTTTCAATTTTTTTCAGTGCTTAGTTAAGAGTAATAATAGATTTTAATTATTCCGATATCCCGCTCAATTACTGAGTAATAAACGAGGTTTGAGAGTATTATGCAGTCGCTTAATGTCAAGTGGTTGTAAATTTTTTATTTCAGCTCTTCCCATTTATACTGCTCAGATGCGATCCGGTAAGGTTAATAAAAGAAAATTAGACTAATTAAAATTAAATGAGTTTTCAATACAGTAGTTTTCAAGTAATTTGCATAATTAAATAAATTTTAATTAATTATTTTTTAGATGCGGGATTTATCTGGCAGTGAAGAAACAATTTTGATGAAAAATAAAAATTTTGATCAACATGGAAGGTAAATTTTTTCTGAAAGTCAAGGGAGGCAATTTTTTTTATAATGTTAAAATATGAAAATTAAGTTAGCCGACATTTAAAAATTTTTAAGATTTTTTTTCATTAAAAAAATGATTACAAAAAAATAAAAAAAAATTTTTCACTTGAAAAAAACTTCAAAAACTGTAAGTGCAATTTAAAAAAAATTTTTTTTTTCTAATTTAATTATTAAAAAAAAAAAATAAAAAAATAAAAAATGTCGGCCAACTTTAGTATCATTATTAAAGTAAGCAGATAAAATTTTGATTAATTAAAAAATATTAAGTGATTTTGAAGATCAATTTTTTTTATTGATTGTATCATAAGTTTAGAATCTGAAAATTGTAATTAAAAATTTTTGATCCATTGATTAATATAGTATATTTATCAGACATATTAAAAAATACATTCGTATAATGAAAATAAGTAACCTCGACATCAATAAAATTAAAGAATAATTTGTGAAGCCATAAAACTTGGCGCAGTAAAATAAGCTAGATGGATAGAAAATAAATACAACAAATGTTAAACGTTGGACATTCGATTTATTAGATAAGAGTACACTGTTTTTTATTTCTTTTTATGTTCATTTGACTTGAATAGGGAAAATACATATCACTATTATAAATTTATTATTATAATTTTCTATACTTATATTTTTTTGTATATATTCATATTTATACATAATATAGACATCATGGCACTCTTATCGATTCGCGGGATATAAAAAGGCCTAGATTATTTTTTCAACTACTAAAAATTAAACTTATTATTAATTATTTACTACGAGTGAGAAGTATCGAATCAAAAGAGAACATTTATGATTTTTTGTTTGATTTTTCCGATTTTTAAATAAAATTGTTGGTATAATAACTTGTAAAACAGATGACTGAAACGTTGAAATTCATAAAAATTTTTTTTTTGCAGAAAAGCGGACAAGGTCACGTGTAATAATTTATTCCATAATTATAATTTCAGCACAATGTTTCGATTTTTTCAGTCACACTTTACTCATATTAGAAAATTAACGGAGTTCAAGCTCATTAATTCGTTAATTTAAATAAATTATTTTCCGAGATCAAATAACATATGTTTATATAAACACCTATTAATTTAGTATGTGCAAATAAATAATAATTGTGGAAGAAATTATAAAACATGATCTTGTCCACTTTCCTGCGAAAAAAATTTTTAATATTATAATAGTATGGAGGCGAATAATAATATTGTTGACATTTATTCTTTGTGAGTTTGAAAGAAAATCAATTGCATGTATTGTATATCATATTTATAAATTTATATATAAAACTTTTTTTATAATAAGAAAAAGGACAAAGAATAAAATTTTTTTTTTTAATAAAATGAGAACCGACAAGCTCAATGTATTTTCAATATTTTCTTAAATATACATATATAATATATATTATACATATATATTATATATTTATAAATATATAAAAATATATATATATATGTGATGAATATCTGAAAATAAATCCAGCTTGCCAGAAATCATTTTTAAGCATTTAATTCTTTATCTCTTATTTCTTAATCGTTCTAAATATCAATGAACTGAATATTGGAAAAAATTAATCCCGAATATTAATGTATCTTTGTATTTACAGGATTCAACAAAACGAGAAGTTGTCTGATAAATGTAATCCCTTGATTATAAGCTTCTCAAATGATACAGACACAAACTCAGTGAGTAAAAAAAATGGATTCTAGGCATGTAAATTTAAGTTAAAAGTTAAATTAATATCACCTATATTGACATATACGTTAAACTCTGAATGCTTTTGAATGAATTATAAAATCAACAGTCGCAGTCATTAATCATCAATTATTTATAAATCACGATTAACGACATTATTTATTCTCTCTGTAACATCTCTTTATTTATTCAATTGATTTTATTATTTTCTCTTAATCAGTAAAAACCAATAAGATCATTCATCATTCAACATTCATAAATATCCAAATATTTAATACTGAAACACTCGTTAAATTATTGTTATATCTTTTTAATTGTTTATAATAATAGTAATTATCATTATTCTTAATATAAATAATTTCTACAAATAATTTTGTGCCATCAAAGGCAGACTTGCATACAACACACAAAATTTATTATTTATATATTTATTTACGTACAGACTAATATAGAATTTGTTATAATCACGACGTTATTGTTATTTATACACAAAATTAATAATTTTTATATT
Organism: Cotesia congregata; assembly: GCA_905319865.3. NCBI lineage: Eukaryota > Metazoa > Arthropoda > Insecta > Hymenoptera > Braconidae > Cotesia > Cotesia congregata. The sequence goes on from CAJNRD030001120.1 coordinate 13,996,508, forward strand.
TATATATATATATTCATATTTATAATTAATAACTCTTTATTATTATCATGTGTGAACATTGATAATTATTACAATTTTTTAATTCAATTATTAATCTATTACAATTGTATACAACAATATAAAATTAAAAGATTTTCGATGTTGAATACAATCAGAAATCACCATATTATCGGCACACATTATCGTTAATGATTCGATAAAATAGCTTATATATAACATTCAACTATTAATTATTTTATTAATAAGAATTTAAAAAATTACTGTAATATTAAAAAAGTAAATTAATTAATATTCATTTATTATTAGTAATTGTAATTATAATTAATATTACAGGTATAAAATAAAAAAAAGCTACATTAGGCCGAGAATAAATCGTAAAATTTTAACAATCAAAAATTTTAAAAATACACACGGTCTCAGATAAAAAAATTTGTCAATTAAAAAATTAAAGTCTGCGGCAGAATTTATTTTACATTAATTAAAGTAACCTGTTGGAATGCTTTTATTATATTTATCTATTTTTTTTATACATATAAATATTTTTTGTGGGTTGTTAAAAAATAATTGGTACAGAATAGGAACGTCCAAAAAAAAATAAATTTTTTAAAAGACAAATTTTTTTAATGAGAAATATATTGATTTATATTTTCTTTATATTATTAAGATTGTTTATATTATAATATAGAATATAATTTATTTTTTAATTACTTAATAATATATTTTAATGCAGTGCAATATAAAAAACTTATAGAAGTCTACAAAACGATTAACGGACGAGAACGCCTAGAGCTATTAGCCGTTCCAGTGAAATTACAGTCTTTTTTTTATTATTATTATTTATTAAAATAATGGTTACGTACCCGGGTAATTTGGTTATCCGGGTTCGTGCTCTGGGATGGTAGAAACATCGGAGTGACCCGATGGGGCCGAATGCTAGACCCAGTACTGATTTCTCCTGAGCAAGGGAGCCGTTCTGCGGGTAGTCGTAGGCAAAGGAGGCAACTCTGAGGTATCGAAGCTGCTCCATTCATCAGCATCCGCGACCCCGTAAGGATACCGCGCGGAAATATCAGCATCTGAACCGGCGATGCTGTCCAGCGGATTCAAAGGAATAACTTTGCACTGGGGCAGGGATGAGGTGATGGATGAATGCAAAGAAGGAAGAGGCGTACTCGACGTGATGTCCATGTGATCGTGGTCATATCGCTTTAAATGCGGAGTAACAGGCATCAGATGATCAGGGGGTCGAGGTAAAGGTATAACCCCGACAGTAGGAGTTGGTTCATTTGTTTTGTTCTCTTGATTACCTTTGTACCTTTTATGTCGACACCGTATTAAAATAATAGTCAGTATTCCAAGGACAAATACACCTAATAGCATCCCCAGAATGAGAATATAGTCGTGATTAATATTGGGAGCAAGTGCCATTTCACCTTCGTGTCCCACCGGGTCCATCGGTCCTCCAAGTGTGTTATTAGACACCTCAGGATCCGATTTAATCTTCATCTCCAGCACACCATCTGCTGGCTGATATGTCGAGGCAGTTAGAGTAAAATTGAAGCTATCACGAAATCCTCCAGAGGCATTACCACTGCTAGCAGTGTCTGTAGTGTGTTTTCTGCGGCATACAACATAAATAACACCAAGTATGATATCACGATGAGAAAATCTCGATATTTCACGTTCTCTGGTGGTGCGTTTGTCACCAGAATTTCTTATAATACGCTTTAGTTTACAATTTTGTGATTTACCAGTTATGCGGTAAATTGGATTTCCATTAGTCGCCTCAGCTAATGGGGTTGCGTCCATTGATTTTAACGTTATCTGATTTTTATCACCGGCAAACGCCAGCATAGGTCGTATTATCATCAACGGTACAACTTTTATGGTTACTTGAATGCCCCATACCTCGTAATCACTTAATCGAGCTGAAAGTATAAAACTGTCGTTAGATGCGGTCATATCTGTTTGCACAAATACTACGCTCTTTGATAATAAATCCGGATGTTTAAATTTTATCGCAGCAATATCTCTAACATATAGAGTGCCGTGTCGAGGTGGGCTCGTTATTTCATATGTTACGTGTTCATGCCGGGCATTTGTGTCCAGTCTGATATTTTCTTCGGTAACGATCCCCATGTTGAACCCCTGTTGGAGCGTCACGGGATTGGGCGTTGTGATATTTAATTTTATTGGTAGGACATGAACATTGAATAATGTGTAAACGGGGGTAAATCGGCCATCAGATACCCGGAAATAAAATACTACTGGCTGGGAAGAGCCATTGTGCTCGTAAACTAGTCTGTTTGAGTCAACGTCCTGTTGAGTGAATTTGTTAACTTGCCGTACTTCTGATGAATTTTGCTCAAAGGTAAACAGCAAAAGACGTCCCGCAGTTGGCGCTGATATTACATCGTATACCAGTTCTTCCGGCGGTGTATCTGCATCTGTAGTCAGCAGACTTTCACGGTCTATTGTCTGGGTTTGATTTTGCACAACTGTGATAAATGGGTTCTTTGTTACCAGCTTGAATGGTTGGTCATTTACCGGTGAGATAATCACGGGAATAGTTGCGTTGCACAGCATTACGTGTCCTGGTGTAAGATACACCGAGAAGTTTATATTGTCTTCGGTACTGTCTGAATGATCGTGATAGTAGGCCACTCTTCCATCCTCTATCTGAGGCTGAGTAAATGTTGTTATATTTAAATCTGGTAGCAACATTACGTGTCCATATGTTGGTTGATTTGTTAAGTGCGATAATACCACTGGATTTTCTATCCCGGTTTTTGTCCGTAGGTATTTAATAATCCCGGTTATATTCATCGATACTGATGCTGTACCTCCCTCTTCAACGTGAACCGGATTTATAGTAATATAGCGACCTAAACCTCCACTTGATACGGAAACATCTATTTGAAATATCTGAAACACATATTATAAATCATAGATATAATTATAATGAATAATGAAGAATGAATGATAATAATAATTATTAGTTAATTAAATTAGTCAAATTTTCATTTGCTAATTGGAATTCAATAGGCTATAATTGAAAAATTTTTAATTAAAAATTAAATGCCCGTGACTTCAAATTCATATATTTATTAATTATGCCAAATTAATTAAAAATAAATAACCAGCTTGAAAGTTAATTATTTAAATTGAAGTTTTTTTTTTTTTTAATTATTTGACAGCAAAATGAACCTTTGTTTGGAAGTAATTAAAAACAAATTAATTACGTTCGCTCTACAAAGTTTAAGTTTTTATTAACAAAATAAAAAAAATTAACCGCATTGTAATTTATTATGACAATAAATAATTTACCTGATTCTTGATAATTTCAGCGAAGGGTGTTTCCACATCAAAAATAAATGAATCATTGGTCGATAAATCCATAAATTGTTTTGTGTGCTCATAGGTTACTTTGCTATTATTTAAATCTTGCTGTGTAAATCTGTCAACTTCTTGCCAGGTCCCCTCATTTGTCTCCATTATTATTTTTCCCAGATGCGGACCACGGCGTACAATGTATTTTATTTCACGTTGTTTATCAGTACACATTACCAGCAGTAGTTTATCCGTAATTGGTTTTCTCGTTAGGGGAAAAATATTGAGCCCATCATTTCTATAAATACTCAATTTAACTGGCATTGTCTCTACAGTAATATTGTACTGTTGTGTTGTGTGTAAACCGTCAAACAATGTAAAACTAAAATATCCATCTGTGCCGTTAGTATGGGTTATTAATACCTCCGATTGATTAATTTGCTTCTGGGTGAAATTGTAAATATCAACGTTCGATAAATTAACCAACGATAAATAAACATTTTTTGTTCTCGTAACATTATAAACGATATCAGATGGCTGGGTATCATTATCAAAGGCTGAAAGATTACTGCTGGTAATAATACTGCTCCCGCCTTGCCATAATTTTATTACAGATTGATTTAATAAAACGGGAATTTGATCATTGACGGGTTGTATATTAACCCAAACATCAACAGGTTGACTTGTTTTGTCACCGGCAGTTATTGTAACTTGAAAATAATCTGTATAACTTTCGTCTCCATTGTGCTTGTAATAAATAATTCCCGCATCCAAATGTTTTTGAGAAAACTTTTTAACCTGATTTTGCTTAACCGAGTCCATTATCAAGCCATGCTTTGGTTTATCAACAATACGGTAGTCCGTAAGCTTACCAGAGTAGTATGTCGTAATAACATGAAAATTAGAGGGTTCAATTATTGAATTTTTACCCTCAACAACACTTAAATTCCCGGCTTTAATGTAAAGTTTGTCGGGAATAATTATAAAATCAATAACGAGACCCCGCATCCAGGTAATTCCATTGGTAACATCCGCAACGAAACTATCCTCAGTTTGATTGGCAACTGACTGAACGTAGTAAACACGACCCTCGTTAATTACACTCTGATCAAAGTGCCTCACGAGATTTGCCTCGTAGTCATCTTTAGCCTCTTCACTACTACCACTGCTGCTGGTATGCCCTTCGCTCGGCGTTTGGATTTCTAAATACCCATTTCTCGGCCACTCACGTATCAAATAAGTTATCTCCGCCGAGGGAATTTTCGGGTGGCCTATTTCCAAATTTTTACGGCCAATCAAAACACTGGTGGTCTCTTCCACCAAAATAACACGATTATTATGGACAATAAGCGGCTCCCAGTACCCTTTGGGATAAACTTTTATTATAACTCTAGTTTCAGCTGAGACACTTCCTTCCCCGTTTAGGGTAACATTAACCCGGAATTCGTCTTTGGTCATCGAGCCGCCCAAATGACGATAAGACACCATTTTTTGCGCAAGTTCTTCCCGAGTAAATGAACTTGTTTCGAGATTATTTTTTAGTATAACGCCGTGCTTTGATCGGCTTGATATAGTAAACTTAACGTCTTTATCACTGATGTCGACATTAGTGGCAATATCAAAGTCCTTTGTCGTTAGCACCAGAGAGCTGTTATACTGAACGATCGATGCATTAGTTTCAACGAACCTTACATAAGGCGCACTTGCTTGAATTCTTAAGCTTCCTGGCGTACGTAAATTACCATCGCTAACGTAATAATCTAAATATCCTTTATCATCACCGTGGTGTTTGAATAAAACACGCCGGTAATTTATATCCTGCTGAGTAAACTCCTGTAGACGTTGAGCGGTATTTGAAGGATGATCACCAGGTGAATAAATTTCCCCGTTGGTGACATTACGAATTATATAAATCAAGTCTTCGGGACGTGTTCCCTCGTCCCGATCGATGTACATCAGATCCTTACTTGTTATCACACGTTCTCCGTTAATGACAACGTCAAAGACTCTAGTTGCTGACAATTCTGGTGGATTGTCATTTATCAGAGTAATATCGATGTTAAATGTACCGACGTACATGAAATCTGTGTCGTCGGTAGACACTGCGAAATATTGAAATGAATCTTTTGTAGTTTCACTATCGTCGTGAACATAAAAAACTGATTGACTTGCCAGTTCTTCTGAAGTAAAGGATATTATGTTTGATCTGGCTGTTTGATTTGAAATACATTGTATCGACAATGATCCGTGCTGTGGTAGTTGGGATATATTGTAAAGCAGTCCATTCACTTTATAATCTTTCGGATTTATTCGAGTGATACTCAAAGCTACTTGTGATCCTTCTTTTACATTTAACCTCTCCTTAGTTGCTGTCGTTGTGAGCGGGTGAAATGGTAACGCTGACGATGAAGAGAAGGACAAGGATGGCTTTGAGCTTGCGCCAATCGAATATTTAATTGAGAGACTTGAACTCAAGGGTTGACATTGTGGTGCACTCACTTGGAATAAAATTTCATCGTCAATAGACGAATATGCTCTCTTGAATAATCGATACGTTAATTTACCCATATCAATGTCTTCTTGAGTAAATTTATCGCCTTTAACCAAATAACGATCATCATTATCGTTATTATCATCATCACTGACAATAATATTACCGAAGTTTGTTGGCTTAACTATTGTAAACTCTATATTCGACGTTGAAGTCATCAACGGATTTGTTTGATACTTTAAATTCTCATTGCTTATTCTTATTTCTTTGGCATTGGCATTGGCTGTGAATTCAACGGGAGTTTGCTTAATTTCTTTCAACTCCATATCAATAAACGTTATTTTAAAGTCGAAAGTTTGTTGTGTTTTAACGTCACCAACACTCGCTTGAAATTTAAATACGTCTTGAGCCGGACTTGCCGCGTTGTGCAGATATCTTATGATATGAGCTTCAATGTCTTTGTTGGTGAAATTTTCAACGTTTGTCCAATAATTGGCTTGTGGTATTAATTTTTGTACCACTCCGTACTGGGGTGATACGATTATGCTGTATAAAATTTCAACGGTCTTGTCGTCTGAGTTAGTAGCGAAAGATAAGTTCCCAATCGTTAAATACGAAAATGACTGATGGACTACTACCAGACCGGTGTTGTGTATGAATTTTATCTGTAGTGGATACGCAGATATTCTTAGAAAAGACTGTTTACTCATCTTTTGCCCGTCTGTTACTCGTAGACCCAGCATGGCGTTTGATTTGGCTATAAAACAATTTAATTATAATTATAAATATTAGAGTGCCGCAAAAAAAACTTAAAAAAAGCTTATCATATTTTAAGAGCCTTCTCCAATTATCAGCTAAAAAATTTTTTTAGGGGTCGCACAAGATTTAAAAAATTTTTTAGTCAATCTAAAATAAATGAATATGAATATTAACAAACTTTTAATTTTTTTTTTTTCTGAAATTGACAAAAATAAAGCATTAGATACAAATAAAAGTCAAAAGTATAATTGTAACAAATATATATTTGGAATTAATAAACAAATAAATTAATTTTATAATCTTTTACTGTTTTAATTTTATATAAAAAATTAGATAAAATTTAAAGAATTATTTTCAATATTTCTTCAATTATTTTTTTAATTGCAAAAATTAAAAAAAAATTCAATGTTAAGAAAAAAAAATAAAAAAATTTAATTTGTGATGATTTTCAGAATATTTAAAAATCTTGAACGACCTTTAAAAAATTTTTTTAAGTTGATCTTTGAAGAGGGCTTTTTAAACATAATAAACTAACATATTTTCATAGATGACTTGATGTAAAAAAAAGTCGGTTTTTTACGTCACCCTAATAAACATACAGCTTAATAACTAAATACGTCAATCAAATTCATTGATTAATTTATTATTCATTAAATATCCAGATATTAATAATAAACTAAATTATAAAATCGATTATTGACTAATGAAAATAAATTTATTTATAAACAAAATTGATAATACTAAATAATGTTTGACATAAATCAGTTAGAAAAATAACACTGTTAACGTTTAATAAAACTCACTGTTTCCATGATGAACATAGGAGATGAGCCCGTGAGCTAACTCACTCTGAGTGAAAGTCTCGATGGGACCGACCGATGATTGATTGACTTTTTCAACGTGACCAGCATCAATGTCAGTACGTAACACTGTGTAAACCAACATATCTGCCGGTGTATCCGGATCCACTGTCCATACCAACTCTTTGTTCAGCGTTTTTCGCGTTCCCTAGACACATTAATAACCACATAAACGTTATTACATGAATATTGAATAAATACAAGCCTAGACCCTTAATCACTGCTAAAAATATCCGTTTTTATTTTACTTTTGCGGTCGTGATTCAATTAAAAAATTAATTTCACACTCACAAAGTGTCACCGAGTGTCTTTGTGTTTATTAAATGCGAGTTTCGGTTCGGGTAAGCCAATGGCTAGGTCAGCAAAGCCGACTTGACTTGTTCAGACCAAGACTACCTTCTCTATTAGTACGAGCAGCGTTCTATTATAAGCTTCAGCCCTGTGGTAAACGGAGGTAGATAGTTTGTACTCTGGTTGTGCCATTCTATATGGTTTCGAGTTGTAAATAAATTTTCGACTGATAGAATTACTAAAGAATGTTCATTTTATGTCATTTTAAGTTTACAGACAGAAAAACTTTAAATGGACTTTTTGAATATTGTGTATCTTATGACTTGAAATGAATTATTTTCTAGACATGAAATTTATAATAAATCCAATATTTTTAAATTAACATCGAAGTTTCTATTTGATAGAAAATTTTGTAACAATTTACTATAAAATTAATTAGAAAAACTATAGTTCACAAAAATTAAAAATTTTTATTAAAAAGTTTGTTTAACTGGAAACAGGTTCAATAAAAGCTCGGAAGGTGGATTTAGAATGTGGAATCGGATAATAATATTAAATTCTGGAAAGTCCTAGAAGCCGCTTTCAAATATTGTTTATAAATTATAAGTGATTAAATAACTGCAAACTAAAAAATTTTACCGTCAGAAATTATTGATTTGGCGTTTTTATTGTCAACAGATTAAATGTAGAGTTTGCACAAAATCACAATCCTGTTTTTTAATCTCTGCTAAAAATTCGTTTAAGGTGTCAAATGTTTTTTTTTTTTTTTTTTTTTTTTTTATGTAATAAACAATCAAAATTTCAAAACGATTCGATCATTTTTCAGTTAACAACACCACTTGTTTATAATATTGTTGATAACTTATTGTAAGCTCTACATTTTATCTGCTGACACTGAAAAAGTTACATCAATAGTTTCTAAGAAAAAAATTTCTTAATCAGCTTTCATTTACAAAAAATTTAAGCGCAGCTTTTGATATTTTTTATAGAATTTAATATTATCCGATTCCGTATCCGAAAATCACGTTCCAAGCTTTTTATGATTTTTCAGTTGTACGAGTATAGAATTGTACTTTTTCTGTGGATTATTATCAGATTGTAATTTTCAATAAAAACATTTGGTTCTTCCCCAATTTTTTTTTTTTTTATTAAAATAATAATAAAAGTTAATTTCACTGAGCTTTTTCTACATTTTTTACATTGAATTAATAAATAATTGACGAAAAGATAGTAAATAAATTATTGTGATTGTTACGATAATTTACCGATAAAAATTCTTTCTGTTTAACATTTCGGAAAAATTTTCCCCATAAAATTCAAATTTATCAGTCTGTTAATACTTCTAGGTTTCCCTTGACACAGTAATAATCTCATTACCGTCCGAAATATCACAACGTAAATAATAAATGTATACAGATATGTCCATCTATAGATTGTCATATTGATTAATTAGAAACATACAATTTACGTGACCGCCGTGCGGTTCAAGTAATTTAGTTAATTTGTCAAACGGGAATGGTTACTACAGAATACGTTTAAACGCTTGGTTAAAGTGGTTTTAACGTTCTTTAGCTCCCGTTATTCCAATTATAAACACGATATGTGCTGGGTTTTAATTCATGGCTAAAGTATAATTCACCATTTTATGGGTTTACTTAGTACTTAACCCTAGTGAATTTACGCTAAATAAACATTTATACACTTATTACACGCCACATTATAAAGAGTTTATTTTAATAATTCTTTTTTTTTTTTACTTTTTATTAGTCTAATTGAAATTTTTTTTAACACTAACTCCTTTGAGGAGAACTCGTGCGGAAAAAATGTGAATGACGGAGAGTTAATCGCAAGCCACGTGGAAAATAACTAAAAGCTTTTTTGTTTTCGTATATATGTAGACATACATATAAATGAATGTACATATATCTATATTAGTTTTATTTAAACTTCTAAAAGTAATATTTTTGTGAGTCGTTTACTTACTTGAGCAAGTCTGAGGACCTTGGTGGTCGGTATTTCAAGAACCGGCGGGTCGTTCACCGGTGTTACATTGACATTAAGGGGGAACCTCAGACGGCTCTGAAGATATCCAGGAACCGTAAAGCCAATTCCCGCCGTCAGCTTCAACTCCAATATCATGGAATCCTCCGGGCTTTCGTTACCGTCATGTACGTACTGGATCTGTGATTCAATTTGTAATCTCTTTCAGCGTTACTCCAAAAAATAAATCAATAAAGATAAAAAATAAAATTGATAAAATTAAATAAAAAGTGGTGAATGCTCTGAAGCTAATGAAGACATTAAAAAAAAATAAAAAAAAATAACGTTTTATTTTATAGCAATAATTATAAATTATAATAATAAATTATAATTTATAATAATAAACATTCAAGTTTTATCAACTTCTCTAATCATGAGCCACTTAAAACAAAGTCGTGGTTCATTAAAAATGCGACAATTAGCATATATACCACCACCTCCTTCGTTTCTGCTGCCGCGAGGGTTGTCAGACTCAATTATATTGTAAAAAGTAGTCCACTAGGAAAAATAAAGCTGAGAGAAATTAATTCAAAAGTCGACGGTACCAAGTTGCCAGACAAGATAAGACCTGCGAGTGTGTAAGTAACATACGCTACTCGCTTTAATTTATTTTATAAAGAAATGTTTGAATTTATTTTATTTCAGTTTTATTCCATTAGTTGGGAGAAAAATAAATTTGATTAGTTTTCTGCTAAAATCATCAAGTATTTGAAATATTACTTTAGTAAAGGACGGAAAATAATTTTCTCGGGAAATTTAAGCTCTTGATATTAATAGTTAGAGGTCCCGAGCCGAAATATCAAACTTATGTGAGCTTAATTGACTTAAATTGAAATTATTACGAGTTCAAGAACTCATATTTGGCTTAAATCTAATGTAATTAATAATTTATTTCAAACTAAATTTAATAACACATCAAGGGGAATAAAGTATATTTAAATTAAACCTGAAAATAAATTCATTAAATATCAATAATAAATAAAACTACAAATCAAAGTTATCATCGCGAGGATCTCATTTAAATTAACTTCCTGAAATTTAAACCGCTAAATATTATGACGGGTAGAACGATACTTGCCTTGTAGAGCTCAAGAATTTTTTTTTTTAATATTTATTTCAACTTCTTAAATCCTATTTATAGTCTAATGAGTTAACATATTTTCTACTTAATTTAAACACGTACACCGAGATAAAACTTTAACTTGAATTATTTAAAGCTTCATTAAAAAAAAAAAATATTTTTAACAGCAAGTTAATTAACCAGAGTTGCCTCTATTAAAAAAATTAACTTTACAATTAAAGTTATTAGAGTAATAATTTTTAATGATTTTTTTCTTGAAAAAATACCGCTGCAAAATTTTTTATTTTCTCCTCTAAAGCGACGTCGAGAAGCTTTTGCTGGCTTCGATTAAACTTTATCTCGGCAACGTTTTAGTGTACAAGAATGAACAAGACACATTCTTGTAAGGATTGAAATTTGCTATAAAAAAAGACGCCATTCGGCCATACCCGAAATGGAAGGTAGATTTCATAGAATGAATTATCGTCTTGTCTCAATAACTTTTGTTTAACATGGATAGGTTGTATTACACATTGCCTGAAAATGGTTCAAT
>CAJNRD030001120.1:14008656-14039731 GCA_905319865.3 Cotesia congregata
AAAATGTGATTTTCACTATTTTGATAATTTTGAAGAGCTGCCATTTCTAAACTTATCGATGGATTTCGCTCATCTTCGAACTCATTCAAGGTTATTATCCAAAGAATATGTGTAACAAATTTCTTCTAGATCCGACAAGAACTGTAAACACAATCGCGGCAACATCCCACGTTATATTACATATGTATATCTATATATATATACATTTTTTAACTAACGTTATTTTTGAGCTTCACTCGACTAGTTAAGTGATATTACGACAAAATTCCGAGTGAATTCCGACATGAGGACCAATGCAATAGATTGATTTCTATGAAATCTACCTAAAAAGGACTAAAAAGGTCTTCAATTTTCAAGTTATAATTCCACCAGAAGTTAGACAAGGTCGAGTTGAATTTACCGATAAACAGTGAAAATAGTTTTTAAACAAACAATTTCCGTATTTAGATAAATTTTGTTTTCGTAGAAGAGTCTGAAATAATATTTCTATTTCTAAATGTCTTTTTTCTTGAGACAGAAAAAAAAGTTTCTTGCTCCGACTAGTATATATAGTTATTTGATATTGATAATAGCAGTGACAATATAATAAATGGTAAAGAAAGAAGAGATTAAATGTAAGTTTTTTCATATATATATATATATATATATATATATAAGGTTACCCATGTAAAGAATATATGTGAGATATATATAGAAACGCTTAGTCGTCGGGAAAGTCGGTTCGAGTATATAAAACCGTCGACAAACGCGGGTGTGCTCCTCAACTCGGCAGCCACCCATTTTCTCTCTCCCCAATGGTTCTAAAGTTAGTCCTCCTCACGTCCTATCTATAGACTATCCTCAGAGACTATTAGAAGACGAACACGTGATTGCTCAGCCGACGCTTACAAACCCATCGCTTCACTTTCTTCCACTGATCCACAAGATTAGCCGAGAGACTGTCAAACTCCAGTCTGGATATACCACTTTAATTTTTTTTATCTTCCTCTACTCGAGGAACTTATTTTTTTACCAACTTTTATTCCTACTTTTTTATTCGCTTCGCATTGCTGTGCGACACTTTTATTGCTGCATTTTGACTTTGTCGATTTTTTACAAATACGGATGGGATACTAAACAAAAAAGGAGCAAGTCTCCACAAAAAATAAGATAAAAAAAGTACAAAGGACGTATAGGTACAAATATTAGTTAACTTTGGCCAATGTAAAAGTGTCGAGTCAATCGATGACTCGAGAAAGTTCTTGCGGACAGTCGAACGATATCCGATATCGGCAATGTTATTCAAAGTTTCTCTATGCTGGGTCTGTGACAATACTCGAGGTGATGCTACTATTGCATTCATGTATATGTATATATGTATATACTTATCTACGGGTGGAAAGTATTGAGAGCAGTGAAGAGGTGGGAATATATACTCTCGCGGAATGCAACTTTAGTTTTCACGTAAAGTTTAAAGAGCCAACCGCAAAACCAGTGACCGGGTAAAATTGGAAACTTTGCATATCTAACATCCGACTGTATGTGTATATATATGTATGACACATACATGAATTTATACATCAGTATTAATACCATGATAGATAGATACATATGGGAAATAGAGTAAGTTATATGATTTTTTAAAAAGATTACTTCATAAAACATTCAGAGACATATTTACATTGGTGACATTATAAATTATTTACCTACAAATAATATTTGATGTTGGAAAACATATCAGCAAACAGATATCTGGGGGAAAAGTATTAACTCAAATAAACGTTCTTTTTGATATTGTGGTAATAAGTAGAAAAAAATTTCTGGTTAAAATTACCTTTGCAGTTACTGTCCAGTAAATGTAAAATTATCACGGAAAAAATTTTGTACTTTTTTTTTGGAAAAAATAGAGGAAATATTAATTAGTATTGCAAAGTAAACATTACAATTGGATCATATTTGTAGAACTGAAAATGTTTATTGAAACCTAGGTATGATTTGATTTCAGAGAGGACCTTTGAAATTATTTAACTCATCAATTTTGAAATTTAATCAAATATATTCTCGAGAAAACTGCAAACTCATTAAAAATCGATTGATTTATCTGATGTAGTACGAAATTGAAACGATCATTTTTTTTAGATTTTCAAAAAAGAACAATTTTTATCCTTACGAACTGAAAAATTCTGTTATTCATAAAATTGATGATACTGAATTCAATGTTTAGAATTTTTTTAACAAATGAACTATATTAAAAATTAAAAAAAAAAAAAACTATAAATGCAGTTTTTTCATACACGGAAAAAAGTTGTAGGAAAAATTACAATGGTAAAATTTACGATTTTATATCGTAAAAATGCCTATAAAAGTAATAAATATTCGAATTTTTACGATGTCGTAAATTTAAAAATGTAAAATTATCAAAGTGACCTTATTGAAAGTCTAGTCTTGGATTATGATGTTACTTGTAATTTTTTTCCCGTGTATTTTCTTAGAACTAATTTACTTTTTAAACAACACCAAATAATGATCAATGATTTTAATATCCGGAAAATCAGCATAGTGCAATTGAATTTTCCGATAATTTTCAGTAAAACCTTGCAATTACTTGTCTCAATAACTGAATGTTTAATTTTCTCCTGAAATTAAAGTAACTTTTCACTTTTAATACAATAATAAGGAAATGAGGTTTAAGAACAACTTATGAGGATCATTTATTGTCAATTAAACGTGTAGATGCATACCTTGTTTCGGTAAACGTCGTGTAATGTGAAGGAACGTACGGACACTGTGGTTGAATCTTGGGTCAGCCTACCGTGTTCTGGTGGTATGGCTAGACTGAAAATTATCCCGTCCTCATTTACGCCGTACTTGGCAATGTCCAGTACCATTGCAATAGTGTCCCTGGTAACAAATGCATGTTCACCTTCTGCTACCACAATGCTCTTCACCGCCAGGATCTCCAGATCTAGAGCTAAACTCCCATTTTCCTAGAATGAACAACATTGTTATTGTACTAATTACCTAGGATGATAATGCAATGAATGCATCCGAGATAGATATTTGTTGTCGTTATTTATTTTAATTTACTTTATCTTCTACTTGTACGCTAATTATGTACTTGTTGTCGCGTTTTGTTGTTCTTTTGTGTTGTGGTTTGATGTTGGTTGTTTGTTTGTTGTCGTTGTTCTTGTTGATTCGCCATTGTTGTTGTTATTATATTGCATATTATCCGTAAGCTAGTTTTGGGTATATATGGATATATATAGAAGCTTTGAGAGTAGTTGTTGGCAAGTTGAATTATTTTGTACAAGAAAAGATCAAAGTTGTTAAACTAACCCGCTTGAAAGAACCCCGTGCGTTGTTGATACTCCGGGGAATCGTATGAAATAGCTTGATTTCCTGCGAGACGAGCATCGTACATCGCGGGATAGCAGCTTACAAAGAAACGATTTCTGTCTCCGACGGGAGTTATTCCAATCTACCCAATAGACTTTTCAATACTCGATACCTTTATTTATATATCTATATAAGTTTATATATCTAACTTGATGTTGATATTCTTGTACGATGAACAATACAATATACTAGTACACTCAATAAATTTTCCCATTGTCGTAATGTTCTTTGCTATATTATCGATTTATAGATTTATAGATATCTGTATTATATATAATAAACTCAAAAGCTCAAATGATATTTTTATGATACGTTTTCATCATACAGTTATACGATAAATATCAAGTATCAAATAATACAAATGTCCGTTCATTCAAGATTTATATGTTTTATTTTTTCTATTTTAAGCTAGTTCGCTTATAATACTAAATTCTAAGAACTTTTAGAGATTTTAAATATACTGAAGGGCATTCTAGAATAGAAATTAGAAAAAATTCGAAAATGTTTTTTACATATTTTCAAAATTTACATATTCAAGAATATTTCTTCATAAGAATTTTTTAAATCTTTAATTATTAACGAAATTATAGCAATTTTAGTGTCGTGACAAGTAGACTGGCCCAACCGGAACCTTAATCTTTATGTTTAACGGGGATTTTCTCAAAACTACTTTTTTCAACACCGTTTTATTGTATCTTATGTTATAATCAATTGATTTACTTGAAATTTGGATTAAATCTTCTTAATATATCTTTTAGTAGCCCCTACTCGGAAATAACAAGATGACACTGGATATCATCCCAGATAATACTCACTAATATCTAAGGTGAAAAAAATTTCAGAAAGTAGCTAGAAAAATCTTGCGTGATATCTGGATTATACTCATTGTAAACTGAATTATTCTCATTGTAATCTGGATTATACTAGCTACTATCTGAAAATTTTTTTTCACTCAGTATAATCTGGGATGATATCCAGTGTCATCTTGTTCTTTCCGTATACTAGAATGGAATCCAAATTTTTATTTTTACAATTTAAAATAATCCCAAAAAGTTAAAAAAATTGATTTCTTTTTTCGAACATTCGCCACTTGCAAAAAAAAATTTTTTTTTTGTACTTCCAGCATCAGAGAAGAGGGAGGAAAAATAGTATTTTTCTTACCTAGGGCAGGAAAATAAAAAATGTCACAGATTACATGTAATTGTTGACCGAGGCGAAGCCGAGGTCGACAAACATGTGATCTGAGGCTTTCTTATTTCCTGCCCGTGGTGAGAATACTATTTTTCTCCTCGACGGAGGCGGAAAGCGGCATTTTCGTTTAGCGCAGCGAGCGGAAAATTGACGCTTTCTGCACGGAGGGGAGAAAAAATTTTTTACATTTTTTCATCTAAGGAGTTTAAAGGTCGTTTGAAAAAACTGATTTCCGTTAGAATAATATGCTTAGAATAATTAAAAAAAATTTAGAAACTTCTGACAGTATAGTTTGACAAATATTATCAATAAATTAACTAAATTAACAGAAATAACCATTAATTAAAGAGAATAACAGATAGACCGTGAAAAAGGTAACGCTAACAAGTGAGAAAGAAAACAATAGCACAATATATTACGAGATAACTATCTTAAATTTAAATTAAAATAAAAATTATTAGCACAGAAAAATTTATTGCGAACAACGCGGTATTATTCATCACGGTGGTATGTGACGAATAAATTTTTTTTAGTTTAGGACCATGATACGTATGGTTATGGCAAACGGGTGACGAGTAGATCGCTATAAGCTATAATTAGCCGTATGAATTGCTACTAAAACTATTCATCAGATCGCTATTTTGTACTGTGTAAAAAACGGAGATAATTTAATAGTGATTTAAAAGTTAAAATAGATTTGAATGGAAAAATATTGAGCTGGGGTGCGATGAAAACTTGACAGCTAAGCGTTAATTGCTGTTGAAAGTGAATTGGATAGGTTAAGCACTATAACTCGGGAAAATTGTAATTTATGGTTCACTGTTACTCTGATCGGTGCTTTTCATTTAGAAACTTTAAAGAGATTGGAATTAACTAAAAAATTGATATGAAAAAAAAATTTAGAAAAATATTAATTTTCATTTCTGTTTCATTTTGCCCGGATATTCCCTTTTAGCCCGGACTCTATAAAGTCGGTCAGACGACATGGTTTCTATTTCAATAATGTATAATATCTTTTAATATACTTCATAGAGTATATTGTATAGGTACAGATATGAAACTAATTTTCCGAAACCCAGCGGACAGTTTTTTTTTTTTTTTTTTTTAATTTAATAAATTACGAATATTTTATAGTGGCCACTTATTCCAAGTAAAAGAATTTTTTCCATTAAATCATCAGAGGATTACATAGAAGCTTGTGAATCATAGATTAGTGATGTACTAAAAAAAATATATATAGATATTTTATTGAAGATGCTTAAAAGTATTTTTGCTTTGGTTGATCTTTGTAGATATGTGTTCCGAAAATCTCGGAAAATGTTATTGGAACAAATCATTTATCCTCGTTTTCTTTAAATGTAGAATTTAATCGTTTGGAAAAGAAATGAAGAAATTTTTGACGTTTAGATTTATGAAAAATGCTGTGCAAATATCGATTCACATTTAATTTTCAGTCGTTGAATTTTTGAATGAGCGAGTAAAATTAATATTTATTCATGTTTGAAAAGTGATTTAATTTTGTTTTCGAAGCTCAGATAAGCTTTTATTAATTTAAAATAATTAAATGAAATGAATTAATAATAAAAAAAAATTTTTAATATTTAAATAATACTATAGAATTTATAAAATATAATAAAGAAGATTATGTGAATTTTTGATTGAGGTTAACAAATATATTCATGTAAAATTTTTAGTATAGAAGCGAGCAAATATGTTTATATATTGACTGAGAGCTAATAAAAATGCATGAACCAGTACAAAATAAATATGAAAAATGGGGTTATTGAATGACGTGAATGATAAAATGATCAGTGAAATAATAATAATAATAAAAAAAGCTATATTGAAAGGTAAAATATTCAAAAAGTTTTGAAATTCGTAAACGGAAGATTAAAAACAATCATAACTCTCTAAAGCAGATGAATTATTGTTATTTGAAATGTTTTACTGAAAAGGTCGGAAAAAGCCGGGGTTTTTTATTCATTCAGTTGAAAAGTAATCAGTTTGAATACGTCAAAAGGTCACGTCATAGGTAGTTGATTATAAAACGGACTGTCAAACTTATCAGACGGTGGCCAAAAAACGTGAACTTTAAATTTCGGAAATGATTAATGAAGTTAGTGGGAGTCAAAGGTCAGTTAATTAATTTTTCTAAACAGACTATGGGATTACACAAATCGGTCAATAAACAGGAGTTACGAACTCGTTAGCTCTTGCATACCGAGTTCCGCAAATCAGCACTCTCGTTCAATGACAACCGCAAACCGCGTGCCGAGTAAACAGGATGCCTATTGTGAAATACACCCATTTCAAACACTATCCACGAGAAAATTATCCCTAAGCCCGAGTATCATCACTAATTAGTATCACATCCAATTTCGATCATCGTGTATCTCACCATCTACCCGTATACACCAAAGCAATATGTACTTTCCTAATATACCTACACGTCCTCTATACACTATACCTGTCTATTAACTAACGTATCTGATAACTCACTATCACCATTCCTCCTTTATTTCAGATTTGCATTATCTCATTAAAATCACCATTATTGCTCGATCTGTTATTATCATCGTCATCACCATCTATTGTAATAGAAATAATAGGAAAATTTATTCAACCAACATTTAACCTCATTTGTACTATGGAATGTAATTTTGAGTTTATATGACCACATATCCGTGAAAAAAATTTTGATATGACCGTATTTGGTCATAACAGGTTATATACATGAATAAAAAAGTTAATTTGACTCGAGAGAAAAAATCTTGAACTAAGAAAATCAAATTAAAGAATTTTCTTAGTTCAAAGATTTTTTCTCTTGACTCAACTTTATTTTATTATCAGTGTATGAGTATAAAAATGCAATTTTTTATTTTTTTTTTTTTTAGAAATGAGTATGTCAATTAACACGTTTAATTAAATAAAAATTGATTTAATAGTTGGTTGAACTATTATATAATTCAACGATAGATAAGCTCCTTAGAGGAGTAAATAAAAATTAATTTTATTTTAGGACTTAACTGTTTGAAATTTAACTTTCTTGTAAGGAGAATATTCAGCGAACATGCGCCCGCCATCTAATCGGAGATTTTCAATATTACCTTTGGTCGAAAAATTATATTTGGGCATATCAAATCATGTCAGGACATATCAAGCCAGATATGCCCATATATGATCAATTTTCATATAAGTCCATAAATGGGTACATTGAAAATGATATATGGACATAGAAAGTCATATAAAAAAATTTTCTCGTGGATAGTTTTCGCAATCAGAACATATTATCCATTTTTAAGCATCGATTACGTTTTGCTTTATTGCATCAATATAAATAACATCAAAAGAGATTTTCTGAGATTTTAAGTACAATTTCTGTCAGTTGATTGAATAACTCGCCGTTATAAAATAAAAATAATTTCTCTTTTAATAGATATCAAGAAGAAATATAAAAGATTTATTGACAAAAGAGTCACACAATATTAAAAATGTATAGATAAATGGAAGAAGGATTGAATATTTAATATCAACTACTTTTCTTTATCCAAAAGGAATTGAATTATTAACGTTTAATGCAATCGCGTTGGATTCGATAAACATTTTTTTTTGTAAAAACTCAATTTTTTCTACCATCAATTCCGAAATTTATCCTGAAATTAATTATATAAAGAGCAAAAAATTTGTCACTCAAGTATTCAAGTTTATTTAATTGATGCTGTAAATACTTGACATTTCATTAAATTAATTGTAAAAAAAATAGAGGATATATACATATCAGTCTTGTCTAAATGTCAAAACATTTTAATTACCCTTACCACAGTATAATTTGCTAATTAAAAAAAAAAAAAAACGTGAATTAATTCCCGATTATTTTTTTTTAACAAACAATGATAAAACTTTTATTAAAAAAAAAAATTTTACTCTTAAGAGATAGAATAAATTAAAATAAAAATCACCTACTCAAGGTTTACTGAGTGAATATTTAACTAGTATTATTAATAATAAAATTAACGATGAGCCCATAGAGATAATCCTCTAAAACATAAATTAAAAATAATTATAACAATTAAAAATTTAGTGTCACGTCTTGTTCCAGGTAGTGTCTGAGGGTCTTAATAGTGTAACAGTTAGCAAAGTTACAGATGCATTAATAATTAAATAAATGACATGTCAACTCACCGTAGTGCTCTCGGCGTAATTAGCCGTGACGCAATGGGGTTGATCACAGGTACACTCAAACGAGTTGACTCCGACTTGTGAACAGGTTGCTGATGGTATGCACGGGCGCTTTTCGAAACACGGATAAGACCATATGCACCCAGCGACGATCCCCT
The DNA here is from genome assembly GCA_905319865.3 of Cotesia congregata. Lineage (NCBI taxonomy): Eukaryota > Metazoa > Arthropoda > Insecta > Hymenoptera > Braconidae > Cotesia > Cotesia congregata. The sequence continues at coordinate 14,017,560 of CAJNRD030001120.1, forward strand.
GACTTATTTTGACGTCAGGCAAACCGATCTCCGAGGAATCCAGGAGCATGTTTCTGAGACAGCCCTTGTAACTCCGATCGCCGGATTTAATGCCGCGGGCAATGGCCCGTGCACGTTTATTGAGCTCAGTCCCACCGATATACAATGTTTCGGCCAAGTCCAGGTATCGATTTCCGCCGGATGGTAAATTCAGCCGCTCTGTAGGCTCCTCGTCGATACTGATACCAATAATTGTTGGACTAAAATCTATTATTACTTTATGCCATTTTCCATCTTTCACAGTCAGAGAGTGAATCAGCTCGGTCGCGCCGTTCCCTTTGTTCATTAACAGTCGCACTTTGCCTTCATGCAATTCAATCCCCAAATAATCAGCGTGAGATGCCTGGCCTGCGTTATACAGCAGTAGTCCCATCTCGGAGGTCGTTTTCAACTCGAATTCCCATCTGCAATGCGGTGATACGATGTTCACAATGGAATACTCCAATATCATATCAGTGTTGCTTACTCTATACTCCACACTCTCCATACTTCACTCCGTACCCTACACTACACTCTATATCATTGCTCGTCTAGTCATATGACAACTAATATGATCTTAAACGTATATATCCTTTCTACCGAATCTCTGTTTACGTTTATGTTTATGTTTATGCTCCTGAGAAAACATTATTACCAATAATAATAATACCCAAGTTCTACACGTACTTTATTTGCTATTCATTAACTAATTGCCTCGGCTAATTAATTATTTCTCTTCTGCTAATAACGACACCGGTTAATTGAATCATTGCCGACTAAAATAAAAATCCTTTGTCGGATTCCCCATTGGGCTTATATTTGAAATAAATTAATACTCAGATTCTAAGTGATGCTAATGATAAATGTTTGAGTAGAAAAGTTTTTTGAATTACGCCATTAAATTCTACAGATCATAGATTTAATGTTCCGTCCTCTAAACTGAACTTTGGAATAAAAGTTCGACAAATTCCGATTGCCAAACGGGCTTTGACTAAATTTACAGATAAAATTTCTCGAATATCGAGACATGGGTTCGATGATTAGTATTTCGAATATTTCAGCGAGGCTTTTAAAAATTTCTATCCTTTGTAAATATTCACTCGTTGATTATTTTTTTTTTTATTTCTTTGTAGCTGATAGTATATATACTTGACTCGATAAATTAAATTCCTTTGATAATTTACATCGTTTGGGATGTAATACACCGTAAAAATTTATCATGTAAAAATACGTAGAGCTCATAAACACTCGACAATAGGATTACTCGACTGTGAATGATAAAATTTTTTTTAGAAAAAAGTTCTATACTGTAAAATACGAATATAAAGTGCAGCCGTTTATGTACATGTATGATACCTTTTTTATAATCCTATATCAATTTATATTTTTCTTTTTTCTTTATCATGGATATAATTCAACATCGTTATAAGAGATATGATCTGTCGGTCTTACTTCAACGACATAGATAGTCATGTCTACTTTTATTTCTTTTTAGAAACGTGAGACAAGGGCCTTATAACGAGGTTGTACTGTGCATGACAAAAGTTCTAGACGTCAAGACTATTATAAAAATAAATTCCTAAAAAATTATTATAAAAATAGTAGTAATAATGATAATAATAAAAATATTTCTTGTGGTGACAATAAATAACAATGTTGCAAATACCAATGAAATTTTTTTGAGTACATTCTAAAAAATTTTAATTCTAAATACTGATGTAAAATATTATTTGTTTCACATTTTTTACATAAACTTCACATTTTTCTATATTTACACGACGATTCAATACTTTTGAAGGATTAAAAACATCGATAATAAAATATTTATTTTTTTATTTAATATACTGACAAAAATATTGATGAAAAAGTTTTCCGCCTAGGGAAAATTATTAATTGCTGAAGATATTTTTTAAGCTCTTATAATTGAAAATGTTTCAAAGTTTGCCTTTAAATTTAAATTCTGTCTAATGAATGAGTAATAAGATGAAGTTGACAAAAATTTTTTCGTTGTAGAAAATTAAATTTTTACAAAAAAGTATTAAATAATTTTCGATATTAAATCAAAAATTTAATTTTCATAAAAAAATTTATTCATTTAATCACTCAAATAATTCTTCAGAGTCGAATGTGTTTTTTAAAAAATTAATTCGTTTTTTCTCAATCCCGGTTTTTGAAGTTTTTTACCTTGAGATAAAAAAGTCAATTTCAATCGCAACTATTTCTATTAAAAAGTGCTCGTCTTCAATAATTGAAATGTAAACAATAATAACGCATTTTAACCTCTGGAGTATGAAATATAAATAGATCTTATGTAATAAAAATATTTACCTAGAGCCTGTGCGGGATATCGGCCGTGAAATCGATAAAAATGCGCCTTCTTCGAGGAAGCTTATTTCTGTTTTTTTTGTTGCGTCAAATACCTTTGAGCAGCCCCACGTTACTGCACTAGCTTCAGATTTTCCTTGTCGTGACTTTGTGTATTCTATTACGTTTGCTCCATTGTAAATAATATCCGCCATACATCCGCGCATATATTCCGTATGACCTGTATATACACATTTATATTTATTTACAGTTAAAATAAAAATATATATAATAATAAACATCACGTATTATAATACGAGCTTCCGAGGTATAACATAAAAAAGGGTTTATCACTAAAAGTATTACATTATTCTATGCATATAATAAAAATATGAAGATATATTAGAGTGAAAAAAGTTTTTGGCAAGTCGGAAGTAGAAAAAGGTATTCATTTATTTATAAAATCTTTCAAATAACTTTTTTCCGATATGACATTAGTGTAACATTGTGAAATGTTTATTTCACAGTTTATAAGCTTTGAGTTATTCCGGAATAAAAATAGATGAAAATAATATTTAAGCTTAAAAAAAATTGATTGTTATTCATTCCAATGTTTTTTTTTAACTTTATTTACCAAAAAAATATTACTTGATTTAAGAAAAATATTTTCTGCAATCCCCATAAAAAGAATTTATATTAAAAATATATCGGATAATATATAAGAAATACATGTGTAAAAGTATGTAAAGTGTAAAAAAAAACTTATTTCAAACTATATACACAAAAAATATTCTTCAAAATTATTTTTTTACTTCAAAAATTTTTCTCTGAAATCAAGTTAATTTTTTTCGATGTATAATATTTTCAATATATTTTTATACTTAAATTCATTATATTTTCATAAGTACTTGTATTTTTTATTTATTTTAAGAAATATTTCAAATTAATCTCGATTATAGTTAGAACTAATAAAATACACACAGTTAAAATTTTGCGTCATTGCGTCAAAAAATTTTGTGTTAAATATTTAACACTTTTATGTGTAAATTTAACATTTATTATGTTAAATCAACACAAAAAAGTGTTGAATATTTACATAAAAATTTTTAATACAAAATTTTTTTACGCAATGACGCAAAATTTTTTACTGTGCATACGAAAATCGGCCAAAAATTAGTTATTAAAAATAATTTTTTCATACATACTTTATATAGTTTTATGAATCATTAATTTACTTTCAATATATCTTTTTTCTATTTCAACATATATTTTTGACACAAATTTTTTTCATGGCGAAAAGCTTCAAGATTTTAAGTTCTCTCAATTTATAAAATTAACTCTCGAGTCAATGAATTAAAGCTCTTTTGATAAAGCGTAAAAAAGTCTTGAAAGAAAACGAAATCGTTCTTTGTTGAAGAAAATTGTCCTTTGATAAAAAATTTGATTGTATAGATGGAAGATAATATACTCTTGAATCAAGTGACAATAGTTATCAATCGATTGGTCCCTTAAAAGCCAAGATGAAGTGATTCAAGACAAGAAATTCTTGAAGTAAGACAACCAGGTGTCTTAAAAGTAACTTTCTTGGATCAACATAATTATTTTATCATCAGTGTCCTGATAAAATTATTCCAATTGTAATTTTAATTTTTTTTTATTGACTTTGAATTTTGAAACAGCGAGAAATTCGAGATTTATCCCGCAGCGTTCAGTTTTTTATCAGATTTCCATTCGAATAAATAAAATGTCTCCATTATCTAATGAATTGAAGCCAGTACAAAAAACAGCGATAAAAAATTAGATAGCGACGCCAATGCAAACAATTTATGTTACAACAAAGCGTGAGCAGAGTATGGAAAAATTTAAGCGGTTGATTCACGTAGACGCAGATAGTTGGTTGTATAGTATGCATCACGGAAAAGATAGCATGTTTCATCCAAAAGTTTCTTAAATATTTATTTATGCAAATTAGAAAGTACATGCATAGGAAGGTGGGCTTGCGCTTTAAAGTATGCAAGTCGTCTGATAAAACATCCAACAGTGGTTTATCATTACTCGAAACAAGGAAAAATTGTAAATATACAAATCGAGTTATTCATTTTTCTAAAGTTATTTACATTTTATATTTTTTAGTTAAAAATAGATAAAAAAAGTATTTCAACCGGATTTTAATTAATGCTGTTAAATGTGATACGAGTTTTACTTAATAACTATCTATCACTTGAAATTTAAACGAGTTATTTTATAAATAAACGTCAGTTAATTTAAAATAAAATCCGCAAAAAATGTTCCCGTCATTAAAATTGAAGGTTGAAATAAAATAAGAAGTAAAATAACGTTTCTCGCATGGAATAAAATAAAGTAATTTATTTCTTACGTACATGAAAATTAATGCGGAGATGAAATACACTTTGAAAAGAGTAAAAAAAAATTTGATTAAAAAAATGTATGGAATGAAGGGTAAAGAAGCGTAGAGTTTTTTAATCTGTACCTATCTACTATACAGAGCTTGCATTATTGACTCTAGTGTGTTTTTTGTTGTAAGGTAAATTTTTGGAAAAGAAACTCGGGTATAATCTTGTATAGTTTCTCGGATGAATTTTATCTATATAACTATAGCTCGAGAGGAACAAATGAATTGTCATGAATATGTAAATTGAATTTCGCCGGTTAGCCCCGGGAATATTGTTCCAGGAAAGTCGCTGTTTGCGCTGATCGTATTCAATTTGGTGACCTGGGTTGTTTGAAAGAGAATTAGACGACGAAAGCGAGAAACACCTTATTCTTTATATATCGTTTTATTTTTATCATTACTTTGTCGTTTTTCTCTTTTTTTTTTTTTATTATTATTTTTCCTTTTGTCTTATCTACGAAGATTACTTCTTCCATTGTTGGTTAAAGCTTAAACTATGTGGCCTTCATTCCCATATACATTCATAAATTAAAACGAAAACGAAAACTAACACGAAAAAGTAAAGTATTAAAATAAAAAAAAGACCGAAGGACTGTATATATATTATACATATATATATATATAGTAAATATATACCGGTAGTATAAGCGGGAGTTTAAAAAAACCCTCGGCATACATATTATAAAATATATATGAATATACTTGAATAGATGTGCTTTAGAGAAGACTAAAGTAGTATTTACGCGATTAAAAAGCATGAAAGAAATTTTGTAAGAATAAAATAAAGGATAGACTACAATTCATAAGAATAATCTTGGTGACTCTCAAGTGTTTATTACAGAAGAGTATAAAATATAAAGTAAGAATTATTATATAGAGTTATACGCTTACCGAGAAACAGCTCGTGAAATTCTCCTTGTCCTCCAATAAAAACGCCGTAGACTATATTTAAAACAAAAAATTTTCCAGGCAATAATGTTCTCGTGATATGAATACCATCTATTTGTAAGGTCATATTGGCCTCCTGGCGCACTAAATGGATTTCGTGCCAACTGAGGTCGTTCAGTGTTAATCCACGCGGACTGGCAATTTCGCTCTCACCAGCCCCCAAATTAATATGTACCTAAGGACAAAACATAATAAAAGAAAATGTAACTGTGAGTAAAGATAAAGCTTAATAAATTGTTGGCACTTTTAAAGAGCATAAAATCTGCATTTATAATGTTGAGTTTCCTGGGGGTAGCACCGTGCTCCCTTCTGGTAGCTCCATGGCTTCGGATACAGAACTATTACGGCTGGTGGTCTCGCGCGTATATCAAAATGTTTCGAGACCTTGAGGGGCGTCTACTCTGGGGCTTGGGAAGCTGAAAAGTGCGGTGTCTTGAGAGACGACCTTATTTTCCGAGCTTAAATCCCGACCTCTACTCGGAAACTCGCTCGAATAGTTATGCAGATTTAACATAAACGGTGGAGAAACTTCAGCAGGAGGCAACCAGGCTCCCGAGCACCCAAGCACTCAGGCTCCTTCTACGCTTTACACAAACGCCAACGTTAACGTTGCCAAATCCTTTTCCCACCAGGAATAAAGGTTAATACAAATGTTACTTTAGCTCGAAGAGAAGCAACAGAATATAAGTATACGGATCCTGGGTTTCTGCCCGCTTCTGTGTGAGTGTCGGGGTGAGAGGTATACATAACGGAGGTAATTTTCGCTAAATATTTGCTCTCTGTGTCCATGTTGTGGTTAATTCACGTGAACAAATTCACAAATTGCGGTTTAACCATCACAAATTAATTCTCTGTTGACCCATTTAATAATCAATATCACGTATTAATTGTTATTTATTCATGGGTTTTACTTAATAATCATGATACTAAACAATGAGGAATAATGACTGGTACTATGCGACTAAATGCGACCGGAAAAATTGTCTCCGGAAATATTCATGACATGGAAAGCAGTCACTGACAATATTTTTCGGTTAGATTTAAAATGTTGTTTTAGTTCCTGTAATACTGAAATTGCTTAAATTTTATTAAGCTCTTAGATAGTAATCTTTATTTTTATCGAGCGAGAAAAAAAATATTATCTTAAATTATATTATACGTATTTAGAAAAAATGTCAAGAAAATTGAAAATTTTATTAGCTAACAAGAAATAGTCAAATCAAGTTTTATGTTCAATTTTTTACCAAGCTTTATATTTATGGTAAATATATCCTAAGAATTTCATTTTAAATATTTATTTTTTATTTTAAGGTTTATATACTTCATTTTACTCATACGCCACGATTGGACCTCCTTAAATTTTTTATTAAATAAATATAAACTAGTCACACATTTATTTGGTAGTCTGTCATGTAAAATGAATTTTTTTCATTTAATTTAATTTTTTTTTTTCTATGAAAGTGAATGAAAAAATTCATTTATTGAAAAACAATACTATAAATGAATACTTTCGCTTTCTTTTTCATTTATTTTTTTCAACAATATAATAAAAAAATTAATTTACTTTGAAATCAAAATCAAAGTTATAAAACAAAAATATAATTTAATTAATTTATTTTTTTGTAATCGTTCCATTAGAGTAATTAAAAATTTATTTTGGATTTGAAGTGAATTATTAAATAAAATCTCGATGTTTTATAATCTGCTATGTAGAGAATGGGTTTTGATAGAGCCCATCAATGATTTAAAATAATTGGCTTAAAATGTTTTCAATTTCACGGTTAAATCAAAAGAAAAAAAATTCATAAATAAGCTTGTAGCCATTAAAAATTCATGTAGAGTTAAAAAGTCACTCTCTTCACAGAATAATTTTCTAAACTTAAAATATTCATGACTTGTACGAATAGAAACGAAGGTTGTTTAAGGGCTCATTTGAAAAGTAAAACTCAAGGCTATATTTTTTGTTTATAAATATATATGTATTAGAATTTTTAATAACTTTTTAAGAGGATCATTCTAAGAACTATAATTTTTGTTTACGACTTTGAAACCGTAATTCGTTGTAAATTTCAGAATAATTGGCATAAAGGGTCGTTCAATTTTACCCGTCTCTGGTTAAGTACCGGACTAGCAATGAAATCCCGGGTCCCGCTGGTGCTAGTAGGAAAGGTACTCAAGGGAGAGTACATCAACATTAGTCTTACTGATAAATCCGTTGGCGTACTCTCGACAAACTAACACATCACATCCGAAAATAAATCGAAAATTTATTCTTTCTCTAAACAGCACAATAAATACTCTGTCACTTTATTTGACACACATATAGAGATTAAATTATTAATTAAATTATTCCGTAATTAACCTATGAATTACTTTTACATAAAATATGTTCAACTTAGCCCGCGGGTTAGTTATTATTAAACTTCAGGGAGAAAATCGGGAAAAACTCTATTGATTATGTAGTCCCTTGGGCTCGAACAGCAGTTGACAATCTACGAGGCTACGCGAGGATTTTCATTCAAAAGTTTCGGTGTATAGAAAGATTTATAAGAGGATTTGACAGGAAAAAAAATAATTTTGTAATAAATTAGCTGATAGAACATCAAACGTTTGAACTCTTTCCGGACATCGACATTGCCACTTGAAAGTTAAGTTTACCGTAGTTGATAATGATCAATTTGCTCTTTGACGAATTAAGTTTAAGAAAAAAATGTAATTTTTGAATCACGGTATCTTCCGAACGAGTTAACCGAATAATTGATCAAGAAGTTTTGGTCTTCTCTAACGGATGTGAAGAGAAAAATTATTTTCAGATCTAATTAATTTCGAGTCTTGTTAAATCATGATAATGATAATCTTTGACAAATTTTACCAACCTGAAAGTGGTGAAATCTGCTGCAGACTGAACTTGAAGATTTTAATTAAAGACAGTTACGTAATTATCTTCTAAAAGTCTTCATTTCAAAAGATAGTGAAAATACTTTTGAAAATGAAGTTATGATTTTCTTTTTCAAAAGGTAACACAGCTATAAAAATTTTTTTAACCGGTATCTTTAGCGTACACATTTATTTCTCATTTAATTACATAAGAAAAATAGATTCGCAAATAAGTACAAACATAAAAACTGAAATTAAATTGCGACACAGTTTCTTTATTTATATTCGACTTTTTTTTTATTTCTTCCAAACATTTTACAGCGACAGATCGAGTTGAGCAACTGGGCAAATTTAATCGTAAAATGTAAATTAAAATAAAACAGGGTCCTAGAAGTTTTATTATTAAAAATGTTATTTGTCATTTCATAACGACAAACATGAAAAGAACCCGGGTAAAAATAAAATAGGTATTATATATCAAATTCGTTATAAATGGGATATCTGTTACTGTTACGACTCTAACGCCTCAAGCTTCCAACAAACTGGTATGAATTTCTCTCACAAACGGTAATAACAACTTTATGGTGATTATCATTATCATCATGATCATTGATAAAGTTATATAAAGTACATTTGATAAAACTTCCAGGCGGTATATATTGTCCAGTAATAGATGAACAGACTGGTTCATTGAATGCGTTTTTACGGGATACACCACCAATGTGGCGGCAAAGGAAATCGCTCGGAATCGATTTGATCTGGCATATACCATCGAAATGCGATGACCTGGCCGGCCAACTGGAAATGCCGGTTTTTTAGTACTTAGATCACTAGTTCTCTCTGAAATCGAGTAAATACACTGGAGGATAGTTATATAAATAAATATATATCTCTCTATCTATACACTCGAGGATCGGATTGAGTGGGTGTGTGGAAAGATATACAAACACAAGAACGCAGATATATCCTCACAGTTTTACACAATCACGAAAATTTATGGCGAGGATGTTAAAGCATACATTGTCGGTTATAAGAAAATCCAAAAGGGTAGCTTTAATGTGTACGTATATAGTAGTTATATATAATATGAACGCACACACAGAGGAGGGCGGGGGTTGGAGGATAGAGGGCAAATGTTCTTTAGAGTTGGCAAAGATTCAGCAGCCGTGTCATTACGCGAGATCTCGGGTTCAAGTAGGAGCTAGCTTGATTAATTATCCGAGTAGCGGGGAAGATCTTCGTCGAGGGATTACGTCAATTTGCAATGTGATATTCGTTTTAGAACCGCGCCGGCTTGACCTCGTGCCAAGTCAGATCGTTAAGAGTTAATTATCACGTACCGAGAAATTTGCCGGTTTCATCCCCTAGCTTGCTCCTGAATATCCTTTGATATCGACTTTCCTTGAGCTTAAAGGATCTCCCTAACACCATGGTAACCCGACGTGCCCCGCTTGTAAAAAATATCAAACCACTGAATGGATGCTACAAAATAAGTAAAGAAAGCTCCAAAATATATACTGAGCTGGTTCAAAAAAGTTACTATTTTTTTTTATTATTGAGATATTTTTGGGGAGATCAGAAAAGATTACTTTGAGGTTTGAACAGGGAAAAAAGTAAACTGTAATATTCACTCGGATTCCGGTAAATTTTTATAGTTTCAAACAGTAAAGCGGACATCGGGGTGGTAAAAATATAAATATTACAGAACTTAATGTAAAAAGTATAAAAGCCACAATTTATAATTTAATATCCGAAATAAGTGTTTAGTAGCTGTTACTATAGTAAATAACGACTCTTTCATCTTAAAAAATTACAGTTTCAAACAGTAAAAATTGCCATTTCAATATATAATCCATATTATGAGGAGAAGGGGAATTCAGATGAAAGACAAGGGGGTCTCACTCTGGGAGAATTTAACATTTGGAACAGTAAAAATTATACTTTTAAAATATACATTTTACCTGTCCAAGCAAGTCAATAATTACAGTTTGATTTTTAGCGTTGCGTTTAAAATTTACCATTTTACTTTGTAAATATTGACGTTGCTTGTATTAGAAATTTACTAACTTTATTTTATACTTTTTACATATCATAAGATCATTTTTTAGGTACGAAATAATAAATATCAAAGTCTGAATTTTTAATTATTATACTTTAACACTTTAGACATTTACATAGCGAATATTACTGTTTGAAATGGTATTTTCTTCCATGTAAAGAGTAAATTGTAACGTTTAAATGGTAAATATTATATAGTGAATAGTAAAATCGCGATTTTACTGTTTGAAATGGTAATTTTTAGCAGTTGATCATTACTTATTATAAATCGACTGTTATTTATTACAGTTTACTTTTTTCCGTGAAGAACTCAACAGATTTAAAGAAATTGTGTATTAATAAAATAAGATTTTTTAGATAAAACTATCGTTATCATACTATTGAAATAATCTTAGAATTTCAAGCAGACTTCAGAAAAGATAATTTTGAGTTAAAATTCGTAATTAGTTTAATAAGTTTACGAAAAAAAAAAACTTTGAAAAAAACCTTGAAAGTTCTTGTGAATTCAACTTGAAACTCAGATAATTATTTAAGAAGTGAATTTATCGAGAAACCATATGAGACTTTTTTTGTAGAACATTCAACCCCCTACAAAAATATTGATCGACTGACCAGAATGACAATTTATTAATGAGTTAAAAAATTAAAAAAAAATAGTTTTTTCATATTAATAAAATACAAAATTAAAATTCGTGATATTAATATCGAGCTATAATTTTTACAATATTTTTTTCAACATCGTGTAAGGAAGAAAAATAGCTGATTTTTTTAAAACACTCTATATATTTATCTAGAGGCTAGTATAAATAAAGAGGATGAAAAATTCGAAACGAATGTCTATTTAGACAAACATTTTTAGTTATTGTTGATCCAATTGGATTCCATCAATTACCTACGGAGTTAATTTATGGCCATTTATTTAGCGCCTTTGTATTCGTTCATTCTCGGTGTTTCCTATTCTACTTGTTTTTAATTCTTTTCATTTTATTCTGCCATAGTAAACCCACTGGTATTGGATTTCGTGAGTGTGGGTGTACGTGGGTAGATGTATAGATGTACGATCTGTATGCTATACGGATATACATACATATATGTATATGTAGGATGAATAGAAGAGAGAAGCTAGAGAGCTATGCACCAGTGGCGAGTTTCAACGTCGACCAAATATCGATTACTATGGACCAACGGCTAATTCCCGACCTCTTGAATTTACGTTTTAGCTAACTTGCTTATCGTGCGATTTTCCCGGGAATCTATATATCTGTAACGATGTTTGTAATTACTAAATATTTGTCTGAAATAATTCGCTAAGTAAATAAGAGTTTACTAAATTAAAAGTAGTATATTTCAGTATGGAACTTTAATAATATATGATGTTGTTATAAGCCCGGAGTCCGGAAATAAAATACAACTATAATGCTAAGCAGTTGAATCATTATCAACCTCCAGCATTATCTTGACTAGAGAGCAAACCGAAACATTAAAAACTACTATCTGGATGGCACCTCGTTTTAACCGAACTCTTTGTTTTGTTTTATTTTATTTTATATATTTTTTTTTTATTTTCTTTGGGTTTTTTTATCGTAATAAAAAGACCACTGATGTGGGAAGCTTCGTCTAAAATGGAGGCCGAATCCCTGCGGCACTCGAACCAGTTGTAGTAGCGGATATAGTACCTCTACTTTGACTTATACTGGTCTAGTTGAGTAGTATAGTAGACAATGGAACGTCGAAAAGATAGGAAAAAAAAGCACTATGCTACACACACAAACCTTGAGTCTTGCTGCTTCGAGCTTGATCAAACAGTAGTCCGTTTTTCCAGCTGCCAATAATAGGATTGCATCGGATAGATGTGTTCGGAAACGAAAACTTATGTTGGTGCTGCCTTTGGCTTCTTGTACCGGAAAGTGGATGTAACTCGAACCATAAAATGATACTGCAATCAAATGAAAAAAACGTTATATTGAAGTAAATGTGGGAAATAGATTTTGCTTTTTTTTTTTTTTTTTTCAAGGATTAACAGTTAATCTGCCGTGTAGAATTCATGTTTCAAAAATGCTATTATCACTCGGTTCTTTTAATCTTTTTTTTTCTTTTTCCTGTTTTTGTAGAGTATGATCGTAAAATAATGGACTGCACGGATACATTTGTGTGTATAAAATAAAAAAAGCCCTCGTGGATTCAATTACTCGATAAAAAACAAAAATATTTATTTTACGAGCGTGCATTATTGCCGATTAATATTATGCGAGTAATTCAATACCAATTTTGTTCATTCAAGTGAACTTAATGCTGACCATCAACCATGACATATGATAAAAACTTTCCGAGTTGAAAAATAACGACATGAAAATAAAAATAAAAAGCTCCACTCGGCATAATGAATATAATGGATGAATGTGTAATACGTCATGTTGATTTTCCGTGCGGTTTTGCATTTAAAAGTGTAAAAATAAACATGAGAGAATAATTAATTGAGATTGAATGCTGTATCATGTATATTCTTATTGTATGTAGTAAAAAAACCCCAAGCCCAAGTGTGTATGTATAATGTGTTAGTACTGTGTGTTAAAGCTGGAATACAAACGGTTCTTGTATATGTATATGTGTTCATCGATAAATAAACTACCGCGAAACTCGAATGAGACAATCTAACAGTTGAAACACGAACTCAATAAATACATGTCCGTAGATATATATATGTATATTATACATTATAGAATGAGTAAATGAAGAGACTACATGAATGAAACTTTTATGTTTTCATCGAATACAAGGTTTAAAATTGAATTTAACGTTGGTTTAAAAGGTACATTCCACAAATATCCATTTGTTTGCTCACACAGCAAACTCGCGTCTGTTTGAAGCTTTAAGCTTTTGAGCTTAGTGATGGTACTTTGCTTGGTTGCATCTGTTATCCTAACAACAAGCTTCAACGCGGTGTACCAATAAGTATCCCCGGGTAGAGCTCACTCTAATATCATTATATTATATATACACAAATTTTCATAAGGAAAATCCTTTACTGTAAAGTTAAATAAAAACAACAAAGTCTCATTAATTTCTTACATCATGTTTCCAAATAGAAATACCCAAAGTAATGCTTCAAGGCGCTTCTGCTTCCCCCTTTACTTGTCTTAGCTTCCCACTAAATTTTTTAAATTTTTTTATCGATGGAATAAATTTAACTTTATATTTTCACTCTAACATTTTCAGCTTAATGATAGTTTTTTACTGTTTTCATTATCATTTTTTTTTTCTCATACTTTATTTTCAAAGCTCAAAAAACTTGAACTACTTACGGCAGAAGCTATAAATCAATCTCCTTTTAATTTAGTTTTTTAATATTATTATTATACATTTTTATGGATTTCATTTTTTCATTCGACACACTTTAGTTGAGCAATAAAAATAAAAAAAAAAAAAAACAAAATCTGCCGCTTGGCTTATAAATATTCAAATATTTATAGCGCTAATTTATACGCTATTATAATTTTATAAATTGACCTAAGCCAACTTTTAATACTGAACACATTTTGTTCATTATATACCCCGACACATCAAATATTTATAATTTCTTACCCTTTTTATCCACCCCGGGATTAAAGTATTCTCACTATTCAGATCACTTATTCCTTTTTGCAACGAAAAAGGTAAATAAATAATTTAAATTACTCCTCATTTTATTTTTTTTTCTCCCATTTTTAAACAACTTCAAACTACAATAGATTTAAAATAATATTTTATTCCTCTTCCACGCAATTAAAAAACCTGCACAAATTTTATAATTGTTATTATTATGAAAAAATATAAATATAGCGCAAATAACATACAACATTAAAAGTATAAAAACACAGAACTTGAATATCTCATTCAACGATTCATTATTTCATAAGCAAAAAAAATTAACAAAAGTTAAACAACGCCGCGCATAATTATAATACTTGATATATTTTTATTTTTAAACCAGATCTTATTTTATTGTAAAAACTAATAAATTTTTTTTTATTTAATCTTTACAGTAAATTTTTCTCTGTTGACTCTATAATTGGGTGTTGCCCGGGGGATTTTCATAATAAATAGAATAAACAAGGAAAAAGTGAACGAACCGAAGAAAAATGGAGAAAATATTCAAAAGAATCGTCAGTATTATTAATGTTTGTTCTTCAATTGCATCATAAATTTTTCGCGGAGTAAAAAAAAGGTACGTAGATATATGTATATGTATTATATGAAATATATTTATTATTTACAATCTCTCGTCACGTTTCGTCGAATAGTGGAAGTGAACCAGTCTAGTATAAAATGTAATGTATGAGAGAGTATCTTGAGGACATAAGCAAGCAAAGTCGAAAAGACAGTACAAGGTAGATATCTACAGTGGCGTCCATTCATCCATCCATACGTTACCTTTTTCATCTGTCTGGCAGTAGCCCAAGAAGATGGCTGCTGCAGCCAGCAACATCAACAGTTCCATGTCGACAAAGTTTAGGCTTTTCCCTCCGGTGTCTCGGTTCGTTTCTTTCCCGTATTTTCTTTTTCTTATTTATTCTTCATACAGATCCAGAAAGAGATACTGATATTTCTTATAATTTTTCTCTTATTTTTTTAACAAACTTTCGGTTTTTTTTTTGCCATATAACCAGCAAGAAGCTCTTTTATTTTCTTTTCTTGCCGCGTGTATAAAGAAAAGTAGTCTGGTCGGGACTAGTCTGGCTGGTATCTTATAGTCTTGCCTGATTTGAGATGATGCCGGCCGGGCTCGGTTCGCTTTCCCTGTAATATTCTTCAGCTTTTTCGTTCTTTGGCTGTTGTTCGGATAAACGGGGCTCACCAGAGTGAACAAAAATCTAAAGCGGCATCGATCCCCGGTTGGTTATACCAGCTCAGCGGTGTTATTTATGCGAGGCCATAAGTTACGTACTTTCGTGGCGTCATGTTTTTCGCGGCTTTTCCTTCTATTCGCCCCCGTGGCGGCTTTTACTGCGCTCCTTTACTCCTGTAATGCTATATATCTCCTCCTCGGTAGTTTCTTCACTCTTTCTTAGCTAGTATAAATCTATATTCGTTTTTACTTTGCTAAATTTTTTTTCTTTTATTATTATTTTTACTTTTCTTTCTTTGCCTCTTATCCTTCTTATATACTTTTTTCTTATTCCTCTTCACTTATACTTCTCTGGCTTTCACAGTGTATAGCCTCAAGAATACCAATAGCGCGTTTCAAGTTAAACGGCTGAATCGCGTGAACGGTTGGCCGATTTCCTCGGGAAATCACAACAAAACTCCCTTGTACGTCATTTTATTTTTGTAAATCACATTATCGGTATTTAAATTCGTTGTGATTTTTAAATTATTTTATTATTATTATACTATTTACATTGTTTATAATTTCATTGTATCAATTAATCCAGTTATTTCATTCCATTTCAATTCGTTAAATAATTACACAAATCTAATAGTCGGTACGTTTGATTAATTTCCCAGTTAGTTAATTCTGTCCCTTATTACTGAATTATTTGACGTCGTCGATCTGTGCCAGTTTCTGTGAAATAAAGGAAAATTAACTGAATTTAACTTTATACACTTCTTTTTATTTTATTCTTTATTATTTCAGTTCCTTTTTTTTTCGTGTGCTTTGTCATCGAGTTTTTTTTAACGTAATTACCGAGAGCCAGTTTTTAGTTTGAATTTTAATTTTAGCTTCATTTTTTATAAGTTCGATAAAAAATGTGACGCGAATTTAAATAAAAAAAAAAAAAAAAAACGTTGAAAGTAAAAGAGAAAATTTTATTATTCGTATTTATAAAACCGCGAAAAAATAAATTGATTTATGAATGATATATTTTTGATAAATATATAATACGTATAAGGTGAATTATATAGGATACTATTTTTCAGTTAAATGTATGAGGGAGAAAAATATCTGATAGATCTGAATAAAATAGCTGAGGCATGATTAATGTAATCTCGTTTTATTTGATCCTATGAGCAATGTGACCTTTGGGTGGTTATATTCACGAGTGGCTGTAGTACCGGTGCTAGTCCATTGCATAGTAGTTTTACTAGTAGTTGTAGTAGTAGTAGTAGTGAAGTAGCAGCCTCGCAAAAACCATTTTACCAACTATATACCCTCTTTCCCTCCTTTTTAAGCGTCAAAAAGCATTCCAACAGTAGCTCGATCCAATTCACCATTTTACCGAGTGGGAAAATGAAACAATGGTCGGTTTTCTCCCTTTCAATTTACATTTCGAACTATTTGTTCTACTTTTTTCTTTTTCATTTTCATTTTCATTTTTATTTTTATTTTTACTCTATTCTTTTAGCTTTTTTATCCTTTAAAATCTAAAAAAAAAATTTTTTTCTCCTTTTCTATCATAAAAATAAAAAGGACAAATAAAAGACCAAAGAAATACATCAAAACAAATCCCCTGGCTCTCTGGCAGTTTAAAGCGTACAATTTGCAAACGAAAAAAAAAAAGTGAACAAATTTTCTATTATTACTATATTCTTTTATGTGAATTTAACAGTCTAAAGAAAATAAAAAAAAAAAATAAAAATAATTCGTACAATTCAGTGTCATCCGACCGTGAAGATTGTAATTTTACGGCTGTCATTTTGACTCGTTTATAAATCAGCATCTAAAATTGGTTTAAGAGAAAAAAATAAATAAATAGTCCAACATTGGAAATAAATTAGCATTAGCATTAGTATCGATTTTGATGTCAGTTACGTGTTAAAAAAAATCCCAGGTGATGTAGAATATCACAAAGTAGAATATAAATCCATTAAGAGTCAATCGTATCACTGAAATCGTATATTGATAAAACGATAAAATAAAAAACTTGGCTTTATCATTTCAACTATTATTATTCTGCGTACAAAGCACCTGCACTAGCTTTGTTCTCCGTGACATTTGTCCGTACTTTTTAAAACTCGATCATGCAAACACATGGACACTTCACGGTTTCGAAATTTCGTCCCGCAGACAAAGGATCCGTGGTTCGATAAAAATTATTTGATTATAAAAAATTTTTTTCAATGGTCAAAAGAATTTTTTTTAATCACACAAAAATCGTTGGTGAGAGAAAATTTTCCAGAGGTCCTTTTAGGGTCTGTAAAAAAACTCGGACAGAAATCCACATCACAACACTAAAAAGCGGGACAGAACGCACGTTATGCCGTGGATCGGAGTAAGCGACTAGCGTTCGAAGAAGCGCTTTTGCCCGTCAGTAGTACGATGAGCTTTGCGCCGCCGCTCCAGAGGGTACAGAGCTACCAGCAGCATCCACGGCCTTACTCATCACATCTCCTCTTCTCTTCTCTGGTCTTTAGTGGTGTCTCCTCTCTCGATACCACACCGATACTGGCTTACACTGTACCACTGTACCAATGTATTATTTTCTATCCTATAGCGACAGCACATCGCACACACAACAACCTCGGTGTGTGTCTTGGCGAGCGATGATATGAAGCTGATGTGCCATGCGCACAGTGTGCCACGGCCGAACGACCTGGTACACCGAAAAGCACTGAGCAAGAAGGAAAAATAGTATTGAAAGCCCGGAGGCTGACGGAGATGGAAAAAGAGAATGAAAGTTGGGAGAGGAGCGAGCAGAAGAGAAAGCATAGCAGAGTTAGGAGTTTAGAGTGTTAGCTAGCTAGCTACCCTGTATGTGTCTCGTTCCGTTCGTATCTATTCGCGCCGCCGCGGCTCCACAGTGGCGGTGAGGAGAGCTTTTTTTGTCATGTTCGTACACACGACCAGTTATACGTCCCCGAGTTGAGTGGATCTCTGCTCCTCTGTATTAGTATGGCTAAAAATGCATCGGACACTGACTAAATTCTGTTAGCAAAAACGGGAAAAAAAATTATAACATTTTTTATAAATATAATAACATGACAACTGGATAAATGAAGAAAAATTTAATGGTCAGATTTGCGATAAAAAAAATTTATATATATATTTTTATAGAAAAATAAATTATATTTCTTTACAACAAATGTTTTATTACTTTTTCCCATTTCACTTGGGTACTTTAGTCGTAAAGCTTAAAATTTATTAAAAATTAAAAGGCACGGAAAAAGGTTTTTAATTAAAGCGGACGGTCTTAATTGATCTTTTTCCACTTGCCGGTTGTCTCTGTATATGTGTTACGGGGATGTATATTATAGATAGATACTGTCCATGTGGATGGAGCAAAAAATTATGCGTAAATTTTTTTATAATTAGTGATGTTTGTAATTGGATTTTTGTAAACATGTTTTATATGCTTTTAAGGTGAGAATCAGTTGGATTTTAAATTTAAACTAAAATTCTGTCTGTGCGAGATGTATAGAGACTTTTTTTTAATTCCATTTTCTATGGAGATGTTTTTTGATTTTTTTTTGGCAAATACGCTAATTTTTTAGATGCACGGTTCACATTATTTTAACTCATAAAAATGAAATTTTTTTTTTTTTTGAGAAATGGTTATAGTTATAAAATAAAAATTCTTAATGAAAAAGATTTATTTTGGTTCCAAATTTGTTTGTTTTTACACGTAGAGCAAAAATATAGAAGAAAAAAAAATAATATCAGAAATTTTTATTAACACTAAAAGCTTTAAAATTTATTTTAAAAAATTTCTATGATTACTTTCAAAAATCAAAATTTTTAGAAAAGATTAATTTTTTAAGCCTACAAAATCCGGTGACCGTGAAATTAAACAATGACCTCAAATGTTAAGATTTTTTTTCTCAGAATTCAGATATGAAATTTTTTCTAATCGGTTACCTTATTAAATTTCATGATAATTTCCAACTACTCCAACGATAAGAGAAACAATAAAATTGATAAGAATAATTTTTATGAAAATTAAATTCCACACGAAAAAAAGTCTTCCAAAAATTTACGATGTAGAAAAAAATAAAGATTTAAAACTCCAACTGCACATAATTTTATCATCAAAATTCATTTAAAATGTAACACCATTGGTGTCGGAATTTCCCCTAAAATCATAGACTTGAGATCGAAAACCAGTAATTCAGAATGTTGATATACAGCGGCGGATATGGGTTCTGAGACCTCCTGAATAGATCACATCAACTGATTGAGTACGTGAATATATAAATTTAAAGTTAATGTATGTAAACGCAGGACGATAAATGGCGAATGAAAAGCTGCCGGTAGTGGAGAGAATCGATCCCCATTCCGTTTGCCAGTAAAACCCATACTCTTACCCTTTTACGGATGAATCCGTAAGATTGCCTCCAGCTAAAGCCGTTTTAGCTGCCCCCACATGCCTATTTTATATCCTCAAGAGAACGATTAAACGGCGTGCTGGAAGAAAAACGTTTATAAATATTTTCCGGGACTCCGGCGAGCCCTCGACTGTATACCATTCAAAAAGATTCTCATCCTCTCTTAATATACATACACAGATGTAAAGGGATGATTGTGAGTGTGTACATGTATACTTAAAACCTCAACTTCTCGGCTGGGGCTACTCACCGCCGCACGGGCTCTTCCCAACACAGCTGTCGCTCTTATTTTCTATCTGGCTTTCAACTCTATACGTGCTTGACACTTTGCCCCTGCCCGCTGAGTATTCACGTGTGTATATTTTATGTGTGGATGTAGATGAAGGTCTAGATGTATAAAGAGCTACATAAAAGATTCAGATGTGTCCGTGAGAGAAGGCCGTGTGGGGCAAATTTGTTCAGCATCCAGCCTACCACGGCGAAGGGAATTTTTAAATAACCGCGGACATTATACGCGAACACAACTTGTCTTATCCCCTTACTTGCTCAATGGTTATTGTGATACATCATCTTTATTTATGATGATGGGCTCCTACATCGAGAGGTTGTTGCCGTAGGATCGATTTTATACACAAGTAAACGAGCTTTATATTGGATAAATTTAAACTTTCATTGTTTAACATTCAACGCCCGGAGGTGGAATTTTTTTATTTTTTTTTCAAACAAATTCTTAAGGGCCTAGAGAACTGTATAGAAATATTTTATTCTTTCGATTGTTAGTGTAAGAATATTATTGCTATTTTCTTCTCTTACGTTGGCTTTTATTCCAAGCTCAGCATATAAATAGTTTCTTATGAGGGATATATGACATTTTAATAAGCGATGATAACATGATTGTAAAGAAAAAAGTTTGTTTTAATTTTTTTCCGCAGATCCTCGAGGGGCTTGTTAAATTCATCTCCAAGGAAATACTTCTTCATCGTTTGTGAAAATATCCGCATGTCTTGCAGCAATTTCTAAAAGCTTTTATAATGATGTCTGTTGTTGGTTTTTTTGCGAATGTATGTTCGCATGTGCAGTGTTATTGTCTGGGTTTTTTTGGGGATTAAAAAATGCTTCTTTAATTTTGCGTTGATTAGAAGACGCGCTTTTAATATATATGTTGGTGAAAATCGAGAAAGCAAATTCTTGGATCTTTTGAGAAAGAAACGTAGTTTGTTTGAAAAAGAAAAGTTGTTTCAGAAATATGCAAATTTATTAATTCAAGCTGAAAAATTCTTCACTTCTTTTCAAACTTCCTCAATTTTTTCCTGACAGATCTACACGGAAAAAAGTAAATTGTAATATTCACTCGGATGCCGGTTAATTTTTATAGTTTCATACAGTAAAGCGGACATCGGGGTGGCAAAAATATAAATATTACAGAACTTAATGTAGAAAGTATAAAAGCCACAATTTATAATTTAATATCCAAAATAAGCGATTAGTAGCTGTCACTATAGTAAATAATGACTCGTTTATCTTAAAAAATTACAGTTTGAAACAGTAAAAATTGCCATTTCAATATATAGTCCATATTATGAGAAGGGAAACTCAGATGAAAAAAAAAAGGGGGTCTCACTCTGGGAGAATTTAACATTTGGAACAGTAAAAATTATACTTTTAAAATATACATTTTACCTGTCCAAGCAAGTCAATAATTACATTTTGATTTTTAGCGTTGCGTTTAAAATTTACCATTTTACTTTGTAAATATTGACGTTACTTGTATTAGAAATTTATTAACTTTATTTTATACTTTTTACATATCATAAGATCATTTTTTAGGTACGAAATGATAAATATCAAAGCCTGAATTCTTAATTATTATACTTTAACATTTTAGACATTTACATAGCGAATATTACTGTTTGAAATAGTATTTTCTTCCATGTAAAGAGTAAATTGTAACGTTTAAATGGTAAATATTATATACACGGAGAGAAAAATGTGGAAATCATTCCTATAATTTTAATAAAATATTTTCCTATACCATTTTAGGAGCGATTACTTAAATTATGGAAATTATACCCATAATTTTTGGGAGATGTTACTATAATTATGGGAATGGTTTCTATAATTATAGGAATGATACCTATAATTATAACTGTAATATCGGCATAATTCCCATAATACATAGGAATGGTTCCCATAATATATAGGAATAGTTAATAATATTGGAGTAATTTTTTTTCACACAACTGTGGTATTTAAAATTTATTTTTTTTGAATTAAGTGATTCTTTTTTTATAATACATAAATTAATAAAAAAGTT
>CAJNRD030001120.1:14052577-14115067 GCA_905319865.3 Cotesia congregata
AAAAAATTTAGTTTTTGATAGAAGTAAATTTTCTTGTCTTGAGAAAATTTTTCTCTTGCTCCAAAAAATTAATTATCTTGATAGTAAATTTTCATTAACATTTCTATTGATTAACATGTCAAATGGCAAGATCAAATAATATTGAATCATTGTTTTTCATTCAATATGTATAATTGCGCGCTAAAATAATCTAAAATGGGTATCAAATATTCAAGAGAAAAATTTTCTCTAGATGAGAAAATTTTTTCTCTTAGCTGAAGTAGGTGGCGCTGCTTCCCTAAAGTATCTAAAAATCTTGATCAAATATAAAAATTTATTATATCAAGTATTTATGATAATTTGAATTAAGAAAAAATTACTTCCACCAAGAATAGAATTTCAAAAAAATTTTTACTTCGGCCAAGACAACTTGGGTCTTCCTTTGGGCCACCGAAAAATTACTTGAGCCAAGAATTTTGTTCTCCAATCAAGAAATTTTTCTTTCTGTGTATGAGTACCGGAAAACAATTCCCACCCTCACAAGTGGAGGCTTCGAATTGAAAGAAAAAATCCGAAAAAATTACTTGTCCGCTTTTGTTTGCACTCAAAAAATTCTGAAGTATCTACAACACATATAGACTTAAAAAAAAAATCACCGTCAACCTCCGTACTCCGGAACCGCGTTAATCTGCCCGCACATGTTACAAAAAAATTGAAAAAATTGAGAAGAATTACTTAGGGGCTGTTCATAAATTACGTAAGCGCTCATTAGGGGGGGGAGGTCAAGCTGAATCTCTATGTATGCTTACTTAGGGGGGAGGGCGCTAGTAGACAAATCTTACGTAAGCAAAATTTTTAAATTATTTTAGTAGTCGGTAACTTAAATTACTTTTCTACTAAGATTCTCGATCGATAGTTCAATTGCATCGATAATGTCACACACAGTTTTGTTTGATTATAAGTTGTTAAAACGAGGCGGAAAGAGCGAAGCTGACATGAGTGTCAGAATCTTTTATTTCAGTTAAAAAATGCTAGTTGATGCACATAGTAAAAATTAAACTAATTGAATTCTATTCAGTTGGAATAGTTTAAATAATTTATTTGGGGTTTGTAAGGTTGAATCTTACCTAGTTGGTTGTAATTTGAAAAATTCAACCTGGTCCGTCAAGTTTAATTAATCCGTTTTTGCCTATTTTGTAATAAATAGTTTGATTCACTTTGCCTGTTCAGTCAGAACAGTTTGATATATTATTATTATTAGTAATATTCGAAGCACCTAATATTACTAATTAGCTCCAGTTTGTGTGTGAATGTTGCCAAGTTAGGCATCAGTGGTTAATATAATTTATTTAATAGTTAATAAATAAATTATCCAACGAATAAGTCAATCAGTTATTTGCATCTTGCCATTACATGCCACTCCCAGTACGTGGTTTGAGGTGGATTCACCAGAACATGTACCAGAGGCCACGTGTTCCAATTCACCAGGAGAAGCAACACCTACTAGAAGTCCTTATTAAGCTATACATAAGTATTGGTGTTGGTTTTATTAGTTTGTACGGCCAGTTCGAGGTATTTATTCTTCGATTTTATAAGTAACCGAGTCTCTGGAGCCAGGCAGAACTCACATTTTGAAACGTACCCTGAATGATTAGAATCTAAGATTTAATTTATTAATTGATAAATTCTCTAAATAAGAAGTGACGCATTCCATAGCGTTCCCATTAAATCTATTACGTTTCAATGGCATTTGTTAAAAATTAAAAATATTTTTTAACTTATTGAAAGCCCAAAATTGATGTATATCTTACGTAAGATTTCAGAGGGGGGTGGATGTATCAGTTGAAAATCTTACTAATGCTTATCATGGGGGAGGGGGGTTGTAAAATGCTCCAAATTATGCTTACATAATTTATGAACAGCCCCTTATATGCTTTTGTTTACTCCGAAAAAATTCTGATGTGTTAAGGATACTTGTACAAGCGTAGAAAATAACCACGGTCGCCTTCATTACTCCGAAACCTATTAAATTCCACCCTCGCATTTTATTAGTGAATTTTGAAAATTATGAAAAAAATATTTGTATGCTTTTGTTTACTCCAGAAAAATTCCGAACGTTTGTAAAAAAAAAGTTTAATTTTTTAAATATAAAATCACATAATAATAGCTTCAACTTGAATTCATGAGTGCGTTAACAGTAAATAGCTGTGAAACTCCATCGTGTCCATCGGTGATTAAGGAAAAAAATGAAAGGTCTGGAAATTTCTGTACATTGTACTCTACGATTTCCATGAGTTTTTTACCTTTATCACTGATGGACACCGCGAGATGAATCTTAAAAAGTGAAACTCTTGAAATATAAATTTTTTTTGTCTAAGAGATGAGGTTAGGGGTGGTTGCGGTGGTTGTAACGGGGTGTCGATTTATTTGTATGTTTATGGGGTCAATACAAAAGTGCGTACAAGAATCTAGAGTGTCAATCGAAAACACTCTCGCCAAAAAAATTTTTTTTTGTCTAAGGGATGAAGTTTGGGGTGTTTTCGGACGTTTTAGAGGGGCGAAAATTTTTCTAGAGTTTCACAGCTATTTACTGTTGACGTACTCATAAATTCTCGTTGATGCTATTATTATGTGATTTTATTTTTAAAAAATTAATTTTTTTTTTACGCACGTTCGGAACTTCAGGTACATGTGTACCATCTTTTTATTCTTCTTTCATTCTCTCCAAGATCAGTACACTCATACTGATATATTTATAGTAATATCTATCTTGCAGAATTAAAAAAAAATAGAAGAGTTATCATTTCTATTTAAATATATTTTTTATTAAAATTTAATAATTAAATGAAGGCGATTAAACACTCGAGACGTCTAGTTTAATAAACCATTTAAAGTATAGCAAAAAAAAATAATAAAAAATGGCTAACAGCTCGTGATACTGAAACATAAAATTCGATAATTATCCTCTTCATGATTATATATCTTAAGAAGGTTTAATGTCTTTGGCAATACAAGTTGTTGGACCCAAGACGAGGATTACTATTAAAGTTGTAGTTGTTACTGATACGTTACCCATGCCTATGGGAGCAAAGACAGGGACGGTATCTCTATAAAGTTACAGTTAATTACCATCAGTTCGATAACGAGTTTTAAATATTTTTAATATTATTTTTTTGGTCTTCTTAACATAGGTTAATTACTCTAATGGATTTGTGACGAGTGGCCTCACTTGATGTATACCTGATTTCTTGTCCCCGTACGTTTTATACATCACTCTGATTGTGGATGACGAGCAAGGAGCGTGTGTCCTCTTCGTCATATTATCGTACCGTGTATTAAACGTCTAACAGCATCTGAGTACATCAACTTCCTCGAGGGAATACGAGGGAAAAGCTACATACAACCATAAGTATAAGTATAATCATATATATAGATGCAGATATTGTAGGTATTGTATATATGAGTATGGACTGAGGAGACTTATGTTGAGCATCACGAATGGCAAGTTATACTGCAAAAACGATAATTAGTGGTAGCGGTAATTAAACGATACATGAATGGCTACAAGCCAGTTTAGTTGGATATACTAGTGTTGTTGCTGGTGCTCTTTCCTCAGGATCCACAGCTCACCATCTTTGACACGATCAAGAGTTACTTTTATATTCGTAGAAGGGATGGGACGAGTTATCTGTCAATTCTAACATACTTCCAAGGATTTATTTTATATTTTATACATGAGTTGTGGCTGGCAGTTGTAGTTTGAGAATTTTATGGGTTTTGTAGCGATTTTGATGATTGTGACTCTATTATATTTATACTTGAGTTATTTTTCTGGAGCTACAAAAAAAATGTTCTTGAATCATGTATATAATTTTGAAGAACTTAATTTTCTTGATTTGAGTGAAAAAAAAAAAACTAGTTCCACAATTCACCACTAGATGGCGCACGAACCCTTTTTTTCTCGCAAGTCAAAATTTACTTCAAAAATTATTTGACTAATAAATTTTTCTTGATTTGAGTTAAAAAAAAATTAGTTCCACAATTCACCGCTAGATGGCGCATGGGCCTTTTTTTTCGCAAGTTGAAACTTACTTAAAAAATTATTGGACTAATAAATTATCTTTATTTAAGGAAATTTTACTTGATTCAAGAATTTTTTGTCTTAATTCAAGACCATTACCTTCTTCAAAATTGTTTTCTTGGTTCAAGAATTTTTCTCTCGAATCTAGATAATTTTTTATAGTGTATGAATTGAATAAAAGCGAATGGTAGAGGATGATAAGAGAATTAAAGGTAATATTTAATGTTAAAAAATGAAGGGCAGAAATATATACCTTGCACTGAAAAAAAATTTCTAAGACAACATAAGAGAAGTTGTGATAGCAAATTATTTTATTAGCAAAGGGATAATTATATTTTTAAGATTGAGAAAAAAATGGGTTATAATTTATACACAGAAAGAAAAATTTCTTGACTGGAGAACAAAATTCTTAGCTCAAGAAAATTTTCTTTCTGTGCACATTAATACACTTTTTGGACTTATCATGAACAAGAAACCAACAAATTTTATCTACAACTATGATAAGCCTCAGTGAAAATTGAAACAGCAAGTTGACAGTTTAAAAATCAAAGTACTGCAAAAATAAAACAAAGTGACCGGAAGTTAGATCGCAAAGTACATAAGTGTCACATACTGAACAAGTTATCTCACTGAAAGAGTCTGTGCGCGCCTGGAGCGTCACACTGTGGCAGCGAACAAATAAATATGACGAACGAGACGTCTGACTATGAGTCGTAAATCAGCGGTTGTTGACGTTAACTTGGTTACACATACATGTACTTTACTTACTTTACTATCACTTGGTTTTATTTTAAATGATCAAGATCATAGAGTGGATTAAATAATTTTTTTAGTTTATTAATATGTATTTGAAAGTTGATCACGGGTTATCGCTAAATGGATACCTTTATCAGGCGTTAACTTAAAAAATTGGCTTTTTATAATCATTATATTATGAATTTAAAATTTTATTTCGACTAATTATTATTTATCAATTCAGTAGTTTTATACTTTTATTTATCGCTTCATGAGATATAATACTTATAAAGAAGATTGGCGAAAAGTTCTGGTTATAAAGCTTTTGCATCGCCGGTGATTCATGGATGAGAATCATTTAACGTTCTTGGCAGGGTCATATTAAGAGTCGTTACCCCCTTCAAGCCAGACGCTTTACAATTATTAACAGGTTGCAGAATATTAATTCGCATTCTCTTTTTTACCTCACGAGTATTCATAAAATAAAAACCCAAATTAACAAGATGGAATAATCTTTAAATATCTGTTAAAAAAATTAATCGATTCAACAATTTTTAATTTATGATGGTAATGATGCCGATAACTGGATCAAATGTTATAAAATTTTATTATATAGGACGGACGATGATATTTGGTAAACTATCTTGAAAAAATTATGGCTTTTAAATTTTTGACTTATTAGGAATAATAACCTACACAGAAAAAAGCTTCACTTTAGACAAGAAAATGTTTTTCTTGCTAATCAAAAAAAATTTTTTTACACAAGAAATTTCACTTATTCCAACAAAATTAATTCTCTTGCTTTAAAAAATACGTATCGTGATCCAAGAAAATTTATTTGAGTCAATAAAATCTTGTTTTTTTGAGAAAATTCAGCCTCTTGCTCCAAAAAATTAAATATCTCGATAAAAGTAAATTTTCATTAATTTTTTCATTTATTAAAATGTCAAATGAGAAGATCAAATAATATTAAAAAGTTTATTAAAACTTAGATAACTTAAATAAGAAAATTTTAACTCTCTTATAACAAGATAGTTCAGCGACAATTCGCCCTCTCTTGGCGATTTCCAGCATAACTTTGAATGAGATTTTTTTCTTACAAAAACATTGCTACATATTGTCTCAATTACTTTTTACTACATTAAATTAGAACTATGATCATAAAAAAAAGAAAAAAATACATCACAATTGAGTTAGATTTTTCAGCTTAAGTTTAATTATAATTAATAAAAATGTCGTATTATCTAAATAATGATAGGATGCCGATAATGATGATTAATGTGAGTGCTTGGAGAAAAATAATTGATGATTCATTACAATCTATGAATCATAAGCACAAGCTATGAGCCGAGCAATAAAAAGTAAATACATCTAATCTCTATAAAACAAAACAAATTAATTCGGTTGTTGTTATATTATTACAATTGGACTTCCGGGTTCGAACTGGGGTTGGAACGGTTTTAATATACCGATATCTGTTCACATATATCAACCGGTCAGCAATTCTTCTCGTTATCGTATACGTTATACTCACATCAACGAAAGACATTCTCGTTATGCCCGAGAATACGACAAAGCAAAGACACCGCGGAAAAAGATTGAGACAATGCTCGATTCTGGTTATCGATCGACGTTCTCAAGTTCTCAATTTTATTTAGTTTTTTCCTGATCCCATCTTGCTCTTTTTTTACCGATTCAATGTACGATTGAGGTACATTGATAAGTGACAATCATGGATTTTAAAATACAATTTGATTCACCAAAATCGAATGAAATTTCATAACTGCCTGGAAGAACCACAATAATACTTGACACTCAATAATAATGCCAAATTTAATAACAATCCCTTTTTTTTTGTTCATGTCATGATTTTAAATAAATTTTTTTTTTCCAATTAATACCTTTTAAATAAGTTGGAAATTGCGTTAGACGCTATAAAGTATAATCTAGTTTACTAAATGAAATTTACCGAAAATAAAAATCTTCATCATATAAAATCAAATTTATAAAACTTAATATTTTAATGGTTTGCTGCTTTTTTTAGCTAGCGAAAAACTCACTTTTGCTAATAAATTGCATCATAAGTCATTAAAACATTTTAATATGTTTATGAAACAGGTATCACTTTTTATTGAAATTTTTTACGACCCTTACCTTAAAAAGTGGAGTAGCAATTTGCTTAAAAGTAATTTCTATTTTAAATTCAATATAAATTTTTTGTTAAAAGTTAGAAATGTTTGATTTTGTTCACAAAAAAAAATTTTTCTGGAAAAACTTAGTTTCAAATTAAATTTCTAAGATTTTTAATATTCATTTAACAAATAGTTGTTTTTAGAAGTGTAAAATTAAATTTTAAATTGTCAAAATAAAATTTAGGATTTTATACAATAAAAATTTTCAGTTTTTAAATTTAAAACATTCTACACTACCACAGTAAAAAAATCTAAAATTTCATACCTAAACAAATTAAACATGTTTTTACTCTCTCATAAAACCATTTTATTAAAAATTTATGATTGTGTTTAAATTGTATTGATTTACTGTAATTATTTTGAAATGATTTGACGTATGAAAATTTATAAAGATTATATCTAGAGATAGATCAATATAGATTTATAATTGCATTGATGAATATCTGTTATAAATAATTAAATCTAAAAATATCTGCAACTACCGATAAGTTGACAATAATTTACACACCAACTTAATTTTCTATCGATAACTTACCATTGAAAGAATTTCTAATAATAATCCAATTAGAATCAATGAAATATCATCTTACAATTTTTATAATCGCCATTTGAAATCATCAACTAATTTTATTCCTAATTATTATCAATAAA
Organism: Cotesia congregata; assembly: GCA_905319865.3. NCBI lineage: Eukaryota > Metazoa > Arthropoda > Insecta > Hymenoptera > Braconidae > Cotesia > Cotesia congregata. The sequence continues at coordinate 14,060,216 of CAJNRD030001120.1, forward strand.
AAAAAAAATTGGACTAAGTAGTTACAGTAGATTTCAGTCAGCCGCAGATGATTAAAAAGCTCAGCCATATTATCAAGAATCGCTGAAAGCTCTGTCGGTAAATTACCACGTTGCTTATATAAAATCAATAAATTTCTCGCCCGAAGTTTAAATCATCCAGCATTCTTCATAAAATGACTTACTAAAAAATTCCTCTGGAAGCATAAATCAGTCTAAAAGCTAATAGCAAATGCCGTAATTACTTCCGGACTCGAAAGGAGCTCAGTGACTAAAATGAAGGAGCAATCTCGGCGGAATAATGGTTATTGGAAAACTTAAAGAACAAAAAAGCTCGGCCTGTTGACAAATAGCCGACCAAATCAATAATCTTCAGATGAATCTCTCTCTCCCTCACATTTATAAGCACACACATACACCGACATAATTATCAGAGCAATTACAGCAAATCGAGTGTAGAGATATTATTATCTCTCACTCGAATTGATCAGTAAGAGACTGTACTAACTGTATAGAGCATATGTGCCTATACACTGTACAGTTATGTCAACAATGACAAATATCGATTGCCCATCACAATTTTCTCTCTCCTTTTTCTCAATAGTCTTTCCACATATGTAACCAATAACACAAGATCGTGATATGATTCTTCCGGCAATTGTCATTGTGTCCACCCAGACTGGAAATAACCTAACAAAAAGATCCAATAGGCATAAACTTCCATTCACACGCAATTATATTCAATCTAATATCAATAAAGCCCTTTTTTTATCTCTATCTCTATTATTATTAGTTTCAGATACCGATTCATCAAGCACAATGGTTCGCCACAAAACCACAATAATGAATACAATACTCTAGGTAATATCTTATCCATCAATAGTTAAAATAATGATAATAATTTTAAATCTATAATAATAAATAAAAAAAAAAAAAGTATCATCTGTTTTGTTGAACAAGTGAAAAGTTAAGACAGATAGATTGTCAGTGATGTATGACTAGGGACCAGGGACTTTACCTCCCTGTCTCAGTCCTAAGCACGCATTAATTCATAAGACGAGGACAACGCACACGTAGACAAGTAAAGAAACAAATCCAGCAGCTTACACTTCCTCTTCCTCGTTCTTTCTCTGTCTCAGCTGGTTCCTAATACAACGAGAAAAAAGAGAAAAAAGAAAAACTGAAAAAATATATTAAAGTTAAGTTAAGGTTCGACTGAAAAACGTGTATCGTGGACATGTGGTGGTATAAAATAACGTTGTAGTTAGTTGGAGTCGACTCTCGAATATCGAGCGGGCCCCGGTTTGTACCAGAGGGTTTGTCTTGCGTGCTTTTGGTATATAACGCAAGCGCGTTACAATATCGTTCAGAGACTACATCTTTTTTTACTCAACAGACCTGAGCTTTTTCCGTCCCGCTCGGGGCTCGTGGATTTACAACGAGCAGATCATGCGCAGAAATCCTCGACAACCGGCTCTCACTTCCACCCCCAAGTTTAGTTACCCTTTTAGACAAAGACTAAAAACAAGGACTGAAAATTAGTAAGGACGAAGACGGAGGAGCGAGAGGAAGATGATTATGATGTGGACGAGGACGAGGAGAATGCGCCGATTTTTAGATCGACAGAGGGCGCTCGAGGAAGACAGGAAGGAGGACTAAAGCTCTACGGGAGTGAGAATGGTAACCGTAACGGCGCGGATAACTGAGAACTGAATATTGAGAATAGTAGAGGGTGGTATGTTCCAGTGTGCAGCGGGCGAGCATCGCGGCGGCGACGCCGTTCTGCTGCTCCTGTAGATGGTGTCAATACACCAGTCAGCGTGTCAAACGTGACAACAAGCCTTTCGTTCATTATCATATCACAAATACACCTTCTGGCTGTTCTGCAGCTTACAGACGTGTGGAGTCGCTCTTTCCAATTTTTCTTCTGGAATTATATAAATATCAATAATATTTATCGTCCCTTTAAATTTTGTTGGGAAAAATTCGTTCTAGTTTGAATAAAATGAAATAACGGAGTCAGCGAATAAATAAATAAAAAAATATCTGAAAGGTGCTCTTGAGTGTGTCGTGGTTTAATAGGGTCGCACAGAAGAACCAGTGCCGCGCCTATTACCGCAAAAGAGGAGGATGCGAGCGCGAGTCGACATGAGTCTCGGGCCACCGTGACACAGGGCAACTTAGTTGCTGGATAACTTACTCCTATATATTTATCATTTATAGATATATATATATATATATATAAGTATAAGTGAGAAGTGTGTGAGTGAGTGCGGTGATAAGATAAGTGAGAGATAGTGGCTGCGTGTCCAAGTGAGGATGCTGCGGCATCAGTGTAAATAATAGTATTAATATTAATAGATAAAAAAAAACTAATAAGAAATAAAAAACAGTGGGCGAGAGGTAATGTCGTGACTACTGAGGCAATTAGAGCATTCGAAGCAGGAGTGAAAATGAAGGGGTGCATCCTTTCACTTCTGAGGAGGACGATGGTAGCTCTGGTGGTGCTGATCGCAGCGTCGACCTCTTCCACTGGGGCCCACCGTCCTGTGCCCAATAATAGCCCAGCGCTGGTTCCAAGCTCGGCCTCGCCCGCGGCAACGCTTCAGGGGTTCGGCTCCAATATCTCCAGCGTAAACTCCTCTAATGGGCATCCCAGCGAGCTGGACATTGGGTACGATGGGTACAATGCGACTCTCCATCATCGGCACCACTTCGTTACTCCCCACGGGGCCGAGGACAACACCACCGTGGTGGAAAAGACACCCCTGTTCCCCAAGGATCTGTTCACCTTCGAGGAAAGGAGACGCGGGGCGGTGATTTTTCACGTCCTGGGGGTCGTTTATATGTTTGTCGCACTTGCGATAGTCTGCGACGAGTTTTTCGTCCCCGCGTTGGATGTTATTATCGAGAAATTTGAAATCGCGGACGATGTGGCAGGCGCGACTTTCATGGCAGCCGGAGGCTCAGCTCCAGAACTTTTCACCTCGGTGATAGGGGTGTTTGTTTCTTTTGACGACGTGGGAATTGGCACCATCGTCGGGTCTGCGGTGTTTAACATTTTGTTTGTTATTGGGATGTGTGCGATTTTCTCGAAAACAGTTCTGTCACTTACGTGGTGGCCGCTCTTCCGCGATTGCACTTTTTACAGTGTCAGCTTGTTAACTTTAATCTACTTCTTTCGCGACAACTTTATACATTGGTACGAGGCACTAGTACTCTTCGGGTTCTACCTGGCCTACGTCGGGTTCATGAAATTCAATCAACCTATGGAGAAACTCGTCAAGAGGATATTGTACAGAAATAAAGTCACAAGGGTCAGGTCGACTGACCAGCTGATGCCATCGGTGAGTCCATCTTTTCGTACTAACCTACTTACTTACTTATATTCATTTACCAACTAATCTCTAAGTCCATGAAAGAAATTTATGTTAAAAATATTAAACTAATATCAACAGACACTTGATAATTTTTTACTTTATTTAACAAATAAATTATTTTATCAAAATTTTACAATTTTAAAAGTGGAATTTTTTCACAAAATTTCTTTTTAATAATTCATTTGATAAAAAATTATAAAAATTATCAGAAGTCTCTTAATTTCAGTATCATTTAAAAATAAATGAATAATATATACGACTGTATAAAAATATCAATATAAATTTATTTTTAATAGCCAATTTTTTTTATATATTTTAACTACACAGAAAAAAAAGTTAATTTTAATAAAAAATATTTTTTGGAAAAGACCAAAATTGTTTTGGAACAAAAAGAAATTTTTTTAGTTTAATAAAACTTTACTCCAGTGAAGGGAATCTTTTTTGTCAAATATTGTCTTGAGTCAAGAAAGATAGTTCTCCTTCACAGAATTTTTTCTTTCTGTATATAATTAAAAAACTTTAAAAATAAAAGTATACACCCTTAATTTTAACTATATAATATTTTTAATAAATTATTATATAGTTTAAAATATGTTTCAATTATAATTAAAATATATACGAAAATTGGTCAAAAATTAGCTATTTAAATTTATTTTCTATATATTATTTATTTTTTTAAATATATTTTTAATATAAATTATTTTCATCGGAAAAAAACTAACTCTTAAAATAAAATTCAGTTCAGTTCCTTCAAAACCAGCATAAAAACCACCAATACAGTAGAAGCAGTTCTTGTAGTTGTTACGCTACATAACCCGCTTGCTTCCATCTTTCATCGATAGCTTGTAGATGTAACTAATATTATAACAAACCATTTTACCCGTTACTTAATTATCATCATCTAAGTAGTTCATCCATCGATCGGTTCATTTATTCGCCGTCAACTTTTCTGAAAAATTATTGAAAGATGTACCTACGTATATTTATTAATAACAAAAATAAAAATTATAATTTTCAATAAATAAAGCAGAAAAGAAAAAAAAAACATAAAAATGCAAGAAAAATGACCATAAGGGAGAGAAGAAAGAAAGGGATGAAAAGGAAACGCTGATACACGCCTCTGAATACTCTATTCTGAATGTTGACTGGACCGAAAGGTGGACAGGAGCTGATATCAGCATTTGTTCTTCCCACGTCTTTCCTGCTGACTACATAGCTGACTACATTGTCACAGAGAGTTTGCTTTCGAAAATCGTCAGCGAGCGGTATATTGTCTCAGGAAAATTTCTCCCTCACGGTTTTTATGCTTATTAATTTTTTCTGTATCGCCCTTCACTCAACGTCATTCTTCACTCCTCCATACACCTATACATTTATATATTAATATTTATATTTATATTTATACTTATACTTATCCGTCTCCGTTATTATTTTTTTATCTTTCCTCCTGAATATTGTTTTGAAAAATAGCTTTTGGAGGGCGTGAACCCCCGGAAAGTTCGCAAATTCATATCCAGATTAATAGCTCAGTAAAACAAGCATGAATTAATGCTATTGGGGAGCTACCGAGCGTTAAAATACGTCACAACGGAGGCCTCTGGCTTTAGTGAAGGACAAAAAGAAAATAATAATAATAATCATAATGGGAAAAAAAGTTTTTAAATTCGTACATACGTCTAGTTTCTATCCCACGAGAAATTTCAAACCCAGAAGAGAAGAGACGACACGATTTGCATTTCTATACATTATTATACTCACAAATCATCCTATAAATATATCTCGATTTTTTTTACCGAATATTTTGCCCGGTAGTCAAACATTGGACACCTTTTCGTAAAACATACATTTGCTTTACCATATGTACACATCAAGATGTATCAAAAAAATTAAAAAAAAAATTCGTCAGAGCATACCTAAATAATAACCATGTCAAAACTCGAGCCTTCAATATTGACATTTCATGGAAAAAAAAAAAAAAATATCTTCGAGCTTTAGAATTTCATATTTTGTTTTACGAACAACTTAATGACTAGCGTGACACATATTTTAAAGAAAATTAAATGTTATACAAAAAAGTATTTTTAAATTTTTCGATATATTAACTTTGTCAAAAGTTGTACCAGATTTTAAAGATGGACACCTTAAATTATCGAATTTTCTTTAATTTTCCGAGAAATTATTATGATTGAAAAAAATTCTTTATCCATTTTCCCATTTAATTTTGTAATAATCAAAAATTGAAAATAAATTTTAATATCATTGGAAAAAAAAAATTATCGATTTCCGTCATCTACTCTATCATATTAAAAACGGGCAGGATGAGAGGAAAAAAAGTTTGGAAAATCCAAAAGTGCACGCCTCATAATCTCATTTTCCACAATAAAATTGATTAAAATAAAATATAAATAAAAATCAAAAACTCTGCTATGGTTTAGTAGCGCCATAACTCTAAGGTGAGGAAAAAAAATACTATAATAAAATGTATAGATAGATATACAAAAAAATCCACAGTCATATATTAGTTTTTTATAAATAATAATTTAACGACAGTGAATTGAACGCTCATATTAATTAAGAAAGTCCTTCGTGTGTTACTTTAGATAATAAAAAAAAAAATTATTCCTGTACGATCATTTTTTCGAACAATTTCCCTGCCACATACACCCACACATTAAAAAATTTTGCGTCATTGCGTCAAAAAATTTTGTGTTAAAAATTTTTATGTTAAATATTTACCATATTTTTGTGTTGATTTAACATAATAAGTGTTAACTTTACACATAAAAGTGTTAAATTTACACATCAAAGTGTTAAATATTTAATACAAAAATTTTTAACACTAAGTTTTTTGACGCAATGACGCAAAATTTTTCACTGTGCATCCATACACGGACGTCCAGAAAAAATTATGTTTAATGTTATTATTTACTATGTTAAACAAAAAAATTGTTGAAATATATTTTATGTGCCTGACAAATTATTCGACTTGATATAAGTGCACTCATATTAACCTGTAAGTGCGATATAAATAACAAAAAATCAATTTAAGTTTCGAGAAAACTGCTTTTTTTGAAATGTCGTGAATAGAGCACAACCTCATTGCTTCGCTTATGAGGCGTGCAATTAAAAAACCGAAAAGTTGACGAGGATAATTTGAATTCCGCTATTATTAGTTTTACGTTGGGCGCTACCACTCGATGCCACTATACGACTGAGTACTGCTACTACTACTACAACTACTACTACTAATACTATTATTATTATTATTATCATTAGTGCCACGTATCCATCATACAAAGCTTGCTGTTTAAGTTTATTCGTTAGACATTGAATAGATTAATCTATATTTTGAATATTCAAGTTGTTATTTGTGCTCTACTGTTAGCAGACAATACTTTAGCGCTTTGCTGATCAATACCTAAAACTTTTAGCAAAGCTCACCATCAACGTAGTTGTACATACATAAACTTTCAATGCACGTAATAATCAACTGTCAAAGCTTATGCTTGCTTACTATTTTTAATCTCATACATTATTTATATTTATACTTATACTTATATATATACTAGCCCATCTAATAACCCAATCTTTTATTCATCATTATTATTATTCTCTCATTTATTTGTTTATTTATTTATTTATTCAGTTGTTTATTATGGTCGTATTTAAATTAACAAAGTAATGAATCAACATAAATTATAACAAACTCCGTAAACAATGTCCTTAATTTACTAACAAGTCTCTTGAGTAAATATTGCGACTTTATAGTAACTGGGTATTTCTTGCTTGCAGCACCAGAGCGCTGCCCAGGCATTGGTGAGTCGCATGTGTATCTTCAATTTTCTCTTATCAGTATATACTTTTTTTTTACTTGGTTTTTTTTTTATTTTTTTTATTTTTTTTATTTATTTATTTATTCTTACAGCTATTTTTTTCACTATCATATGTCATCCGCATATTCCAATATCAATACACTCGATCGCAACAAACAAATATTACCTACTTTTATATACGATATACGAATACATACTTATCAAATAATTGGAAATTATTTTCATAAGCCAATAAAAAATATATATTTACCATTGATAATCGATTTTGCTATAAATAATAAACTCGATTCAAATATTTATCAGAGAAAGGAAAGAGCATACTCATGAAAAAATTTACGATAAATATTTTTTTTTTTATGACTAGATAAATATTTGGTCTCGATATAATGTTGATTGAAAAATTAAAATGTTGATAAAATGGAAGCATTAAAATAATAATAATAATATTAATTTAATAAATTTTTTTAAGTTTAGAAAATATTTTACTTTTAAAAATAAGTAAAAAAAAAATTTTTCATTGTTGCAAAACATTTTTGTACTGCTAGATACAATACCAGTCTCTAAATTTCAACATTTTTTTGTCAACTTTCAAACAATTGACTGAAAACAATATAACAGTTTTCAGAGAATTGAAGTTGGGAATTATTTGAAATTCAAATAAAATAACTTACACAATTAAATTGTGAAGAGTTATTGTTTTTCAATGAAAGGTATTTTTGTTTTTATCTATATTTTTATTGGTCAAACTTTTTAATTTTTTTTAATTATGAAAAAAAAAATTGACATAGTTAATTTAAGAGAACAAATATTGAATCTAGAAAATCATTTTGAAAAATTAGATGGTTTTGAACAAAGACAAAAAATATTTGAATTAAGTAAAATCTATTAAGCCAAAATCAATTTTTTATTGGAACATTTTTCTGATTCAGGATCATGAAATTTTTCAAAATGATTTTATTGTTTTAAGATTTGTTATCTTAAATTAACTATGTCAAATTTTTTTTTCATAATTTAAAAAAATAAAAAAGTTTGAACAATAAAAATATAGATAAAAACAAAAATACCTTTAATTGAAAAACATTTTCTTATTAATTTAACTATGTAGGTAATTAAAATTTTTTTCTCCCCTCCGTGCGGAAAGCGTCAATTTTCTGCTTGCTGCGCTAAACGAAAATGCCGCTTTCCGCCTCCGTCGAGGAGAAAAATAGTATTCTCACCACGGGCAGGAAATAAGAAAGCCTCAGATCACATGTTTGTCGACCTCGGCTTCGCTTCGGTCAACAATTACATGTAATCTGAGACATTTCTTATTTTCCTGCCCCAGGTAAGAAAAATACTATTTTAACTTTTGGACATGCTTAAATAAATTTTCAAGTATTAAAATTTCAATAAAAAATAAATTTAAAAAAAAATCCTCATAATTTTTAACTTGAAAAAAATTCTCTAAAACTACAATAAAAATTTTTTATTTATTCTAAAATTTGTATGTCATAGAAATACAGTTGTATTGCGTCCATTTTGTCTCTTGAAATAATAAAATAATAATAATAAAAACTCAAGGCTCCTTTTTCATACAAAGAAAATGAACGTTCGACAGAAATAATACACGTACTACTTACCAAGAACTCAAACATAAATACTAATACTTAATCTTGATTATCTGTGTATGATTTTTTGATACATTTGTTCCTGAGAAGACGTTTTTAATTAAGCTTAATTGCCATCGTTTGACAAGCTGAAAAAACGCATTTAAGAAATTAATCTCCAGAGACAATAACTAAAATGCAAGTGCAAGATCGCTTTATATTATGCTTTAAAACCAAGAATCGATAGTCAGTGTGAAGCGACAAGGTATACATATATGTGTATATCCACATGTACTTGCACACGTACACGTGTATATATTTTATATAGTGAGTCTTGAAGGCAGCTGACCGACTTCTCGGCACTCACTGCAATTAACCCTCGCAAAGTAACCACCTCGAGAAGTTTTCATTGTGTATGACCATACTCAGGTTTCCATCATCCCCTGCAGCCTGAGTATTATAATCAAAAAACATCTATTATCTTTTTCATTTAATTCTCCCCTCTGTACACACTATTTTTCTAAAATAAACTTACGTTTTATCTCATTTAATCATTTAACCGCCCTCTTTCGCTTTCTCACTTTCTCTCACATCCTTTCAAACTCTTATCGCACTAACAGTAAACGGTAACTTTAACCGTGCAAATTAAATTCAAGTGCTTCTCTCTTCATTTACTATTATAATTAAACAACTCGGAAAATAAAGTCGTCTCATCATCATCATCATCATCATGTTTATTATTAATTGTTATCACTGCTATTGCGGTCAAATTGTTTTTTTTTTTTATCATTAATATAGTTAGGGTTTATAATTAATAGTCAAATACATAATTAGATCCTGATTATAAATTAAGATATCACTACTATTATTATTATCTATAATCTCGGTGATTAAATATCACCTATTATTTGTTAATTAATTACACCTTCACACGGAGGTTAGTTATTGGTGAATAAATTAATAAATTACAAGCACACAAATTTCATTTAAATAGTAAATGCATAATATGATAAATTGGTGATATTTAAAGGTGCATTCGAAAGTGTTTGATGTCTAGTTCTAGTTAAATGTATGATCATTTTATTAATTAGTTTTTTTCTGTTCACTTTCAGTTAAAAGTGTTTCTTCTTTTAATATAAAATATAAAATGTATATTTCTCTGAAGTCTATTGAAAATTTTTCAATCGGAAAATTGTCCTAAAATTATTCATTTTTTAATTGTAAAATTAAAATTCTTGTATATTTCTATATAGTATTTCGTCGAGATAAATAAAAAAATTATATGTAAAATTTAATAATTAAATTACATAAAGTCCTTTTTTAATAATCAAACCTTAGTAAAATTTTTTTGCAATAAATAAAAATTATTTTTCTTACTATAGACAGCGTAAAGTTTCACAATAAAATTATTATTGAACAATAAATAAAAAGTTTGTGTTTAATTTTAAACCACTTCAGTATTCTTTGATAGTTTATAAATAATTCTTTATTTATTTATTTATTTAAAAAAAAAAAAACTTATAACAGTTTATTAATAGTATCTACGATAATCTGATGACGATATATTAATTAGTATTTAAAGTTAGCTGACTGAGCACAGATATGACACAGGAAAGCTAACTCTGTTCTTATCAGCGATCATTATAAATTATAACAACGATCCAAATTAAATTTATGATCATTTTTTTTTTTTTTTTCAATAATTTATTTTTATAAAAAAATTATTTTGATACTATCAATATTAACAAAGTTGAACTTTTTAAATTATTTTTTTAATTTTAGAAAAAACAAATTTTTAATTAACATCTCCATAAATGTTTTTTATTTAATACAATTTTATTTAGACAGAAAAATTTTTCACCGAAAAAATTTATAGTAAAAAAGCTAAAAAATAATTTGAGTAATTAAATAAATAAATGGTTTCTCCCGTTTAACACTTTCGAATGCACCGAGCGTAATTTATTCAAGGGGAAAATATATTAGGTGAAATAAATATGAATATATGAGTAAATAATAAATAGTCTTTTGACAGGGATATACAAAATAAAGGCGCATGAATAATAAATATTTAATAATAAAAAAAATTGTGAATTATTAACGATGAGTAAATGTAGGTGTATGTTGGGGTGTGTGTGTGTTTGTGTTGTTCCAGCAGCATCCAAACGCAACGAATAGCAGTGAGACGAGTGTGGGAGGAACATCAGGTGCCTGCGGCAGCAGCGGTGCCGCGATAAACGCCGATGCCGGATGCAGTAGCAGTCGTGGAGGCAGCAGCAGTGGCCAAGGCTGCGAGCAGTCATCATCTCATCCAGGTGCTCGACACTCATCAAGGGAGAGTCACGCCAAGTTTAGGCACGGCCTATTACAACTAATGATCCACACAATTGATCCGCTCCACGACGGTCAGTCTCGCGCCGGTATAACTTCAACACTCTCTCACTCTCGCCTGCCTGCTTGCTAGCACGCTGCCCATTATTTTATAAATTGATTAATTAATTAATGAACTGATTAACAACCCAATTAACCACTAACCACTAACCACTGTAATTAATAAATTATTTCCCTTAGATCTGTTTAACCAGAGCGATTCTGAGCCAGAGCCAGACTGAGCAACTTTCTTCTGCTTGAATCTTTTTTTATTTTTTTTTCTATCGAAATTTTTTCTATCCACAACCCAGAGGACGGTAGAGTCGTGTACAGATTGTCAAGAGCTAGTTGATAGTCCAGTTGAACTTGAGACAATGTAAAGGCGTAATTGTCCTCTACACAATTATCCTAGTCGTGTGTGTCTACTTAAACTGGAAAAACTCGTGAGCTCTCGAGTGAAGGTGAGAATGTCATTGTTGGGGAAAAAAGAGTTACGTTGATGAAAAAAAGTAAAAATGTATAATAGGAAAAGAGAAAAGGTTAAAAAAAGCTAAACAAAAAGAAATAAGGGAAGCAGTGCCACGGGGTCGCTTGTGGAAAGGGCAAAAAGATGTCGTAGGCATTGAAGGTTAATTCTGCTTTCGATAATGTAGGCCGAAAGCTTTTGCTTTTGCAACAGCCACCAAATGCCCTTACCTACGTGTACGATATACGTGTATGGATGTATTCAAATACATGTACTTAACAACTATCGCTGTTATGTGTATGTTTCGAGTGTATCCCCCAAGTACGTACCTAGTCGCGAGTAGAGCGAGTAGAGCGAGTAGAGCGAGTGTATCGAGACCCTGACCTACAAACCGCTCTATCGATCCCAACTACCGACTGTACATTTCGCAAGCTCGAGGTTATACCTTCTTATCTTTTTCCTCAAATTTTTCTCCAATCATCTTTTTTATTTTAAATATCCGTTTTAATTTTTATTTTTATAAAAATTTTGTTTAAATTTTCAATGAGTACAAACATGTACGATTGAAAAAATTTAATTCTTACTGTGCTCTAATACAACAATTTTATTATGCCCATCAAAATCATTTGTGTTAATTAAATTTAACACGGAAAAAAGTAAACTGTAATATTCACTCGGATTCCGGTTAATTTTTATAGTTGCAAACAGTAAAGCGGACATCAGGGTGGCAAAAATATAAATATTACTGAACTTAATGTAGAAAGTATAAAAGCCACAATTTATAATTTAATATTCAAAATAAGTGATTAGTAGCTGTCACTATAGTAAATAACGACTCTTTCATCTTAAAAAATTACAGTTTCAAACAGTAAAAATTGCCATTTCAATATATAATCCATATTATGAGGAGAAGGGGAACTCAGATGAAAGACAAGGGGGTCTCACTCTGGGAGAGTTTAATGTTTGAAACAGTAAAAATTATTCTTTTAAAATATACATTTTACCTGTCCAAGCAAGTCAATTATTACAGTTTGATTTTTAGCGTTGCGTTTAAAATTTACCATTTTACTTTGTAAATATTGACATTGCTTGTATTAGAAATTTACTAACTTTATTTTATACTTTTTACATATCATAAGATCATTTTTTAGGTACGAAATAATAAATATCAAAGTCTGAATTCTTAATTATTATACTTAAACATTTTAGACATTTACATAGCGAATATTACTGTTTGAAATAGTATTTTCTTCCATGTAAAGAGTAAATTGTAACGTTTAAATGGTAAATATTATAAAGTGAATAGTAAAATCACGATTTTACTGTTTGAAATAGTAATTTTTAGCAGTTGATCATTACTTATTATAAATCGACTGTTATTTATTACAGTTTACTTTTTTCCGTGTAGTCAATTATTATTTAATTATCATTTTCTCAAGTTAATTTTTATATAATTTGAATATATTCAACTAAAAAATTGCCAAAAAATTTATTTTTGTCACAAATTTCTGCACTAATAAAAAAATAAACTTGATTAATTCAAGAAAAAAAATCTTGAACCAATAAAAAAATATTTAATCAAATAAAATTTACTCATCAAAATTATTTTTTTGGTTCATCATTATTTCTCTTTGATCAAATTGATGATAATTTACATAAATAATAAATCTAAATTTATTCAAAAATTTATTATGATTATTTAAACTACTGGCAAAAAAAATTTATAATTAATTTTATTAGTCATTAATTCTGTTGAAATAATAATTGTAATTTGAATAAATTTCTAAACGTCAGAAATATATCAACTTTAATAGAACCATTTGTTTCGAAACGTCCAAATATATTAGTACACACATAACAAAACACAATGTAAAAAGAAGAAACGGATTGGGAGAAATTAATCAGTTGAAAAATGGTGATTGGAGCTCTTTAAAAATGTAAAACAATTATTATAATTTAGGTTCACCCCTAGCCGTCCGGCCTAGTTAGCTTTATAATATTTACCAAAAATAATTATAGTAATTTACCAATTTTAGATAAATAACATAAAATCCGTTTTACTCCCGGGATTCGACAATGTAAAATATTTCTAAATATATTTCTTCTACTTACATTGAATCATTAAATAGCAAAAATTATTTTTGCTTTTCAAATAAACTTCAATCATAAATTTTTAAATAATCCATTTTTCCCAATTAAATTATTTCTTTTCATTGTTATTATTTTATTTCAAACTTTTTAAAAGATTTCTTGTTACCACATTTTATAAATAAATCTCTTTGAAAGCGCAAAGAAACATGAAGGTTGATTATCACGAGCAAACTTTAATTTTGTTAAAAGTCAGTGACGTGATGTAATTAGAGGTTCTGATAATTCTGTTTAACCACGATTCCCAAACATAACAAAAAATAAAGCTCTAACTTTCTGAAAAACATTTCCACATTCTGAATAGAATCTTATGAATTAAAAAGAGTTTATTTTAGACAACTTATGAATAACAATTTAATTCTTTTGACAAGATTGAATTCACTTATTGAATCTGGGTTAAGAATAGATGTTAAAAAATCAATTAAGCTTGAAAAAATTGTGACCTGACATGAATTAAATTACTCAATTGTACGAAAAATTTTCATTTTTTATCCTTTAATTTTATTCAAAGAAATTTTTTTATTTAATTAATCATTTCTTTTAATTTTTAAAAATAAACACATTTTTTTTATACTTTTCAATTTAAAAAAAAAAAAAAAAAAAACATTTCTTTTCTTAATCTTGTAAATTCTAAAAAAAATCTTATAACTTTAAAACTTATTTTTTTAATAAAATTCATTACAAAACTTTAAAGTACACATATGTAGGTTATCCTCGCTTGAAATACTAAGCAAACATCTACCATCTTTTAATTAAAGACAAACAATACATAGTGTTTAATAATCCGCGCTTGTTAAAATCCATATTTCAATTACATTAGTAGAATAAAAGAAAAAATATTTTTCATCATGCAAATACCATAATTTAAAATGAAAGTAATTAAATAACTGTGGTGATTGGAGGTTTTAAATCCCAGAGAAAAAAATATAATATATTAAAAACTGTCAAAAGAATAAAAAGTATAAAAACCCGAGAGATGAAAAGATAAAAAGTCGAGAGAATTGAAAGTGTCTGACAATAGGTAAGGGATGGATGCTAGAGCAGACACACTTATGATCTGGAAAGCTCTTACGATTTTGAGGAAAATGAGCGCAGGAACACTGAGAGAATGTCGTAGCCGGGCGACATTCCAACTAGGCGATGCAGAAGGAATTCACGGAATATCGGGTGACCTCTTTACCCTCCTGGCACCTTTCACCTCACCAAGTAGTAATGTGTCGCCTCTGGGTGGTTCGGTCGCTGGCACCACCACTTCCACCACCGGGTGTTTGTTCTCATCGTTTTGGCTGACTCAGGAGCCCTCCAGATATCCTGGCATACGGATAAAGACACGCCACTTTACAGCGTTCCATTGATAATTCAAATCAATTGACCTGATAAAAAATAAAAGAATCCATTCGTATAAAAACTTTTGTTCTCCAGTTTTCAGTCCCCGGGCAAATACAGTTGCTGACACTGACATCTCTTTCTCTCCATCTTCCTTTTCCTCTTTTTCGGATTTCCTCAAACACTTTTCAAAACGATAACTTTTTATTATTAAATTTATAAATTCCCAGCAGAGCCCTCGAGAGTCTATTGCTGTCATAGTTCAAGTGTCTATTAAAATTTTACCCATCAAACTCGTCCCGATTGCCCGTCCGTGCAGAACTTTACAAGTAGTTTATTGTATTTTCAAGTACCACTAAACTAATTGCAGACCATTCCATCCCTTGTGCCCATTTCCCCCCTGACTATTCTCTAGTCTCCAGTTGCTGGTATATTGGGGAATTACTGGTTTAGTTTTACGCCAAAACCTCAAAAACTAAAGTCCAATTACATACAAGTAAATCTGCTGGGCTACCATTTAAATTGTTTGCAGCCAAAAAACAGAAAATAATAGAACTTTTAAAATGTTTTTTTTTTTTTGTAGCATATAAGTTACTTGGAAAGGCTCCAATCAGCAAAGAGCGCTTTTAAATATTGTATTTTAGACAGATGGACATTAAATTTCTTATAACTTTAAAATTCGTAACGTCAGAAGAATAAAACATTTTGCTAGAAAAGGAAGAATCTTTCAAAGTATGTATTTTGTAATACCGACCGCAAAAGTTGGATTCTCGAGCGATGTTTCTATTCGCGGAGATGGAGTATATGATTCATGATAAACTATAGTTTAGTCAATTTTACTCGTTCACGTACCAAAAAGTAAATTTTCTCGCTCTGTTTTTACGTTCCACATGTTTATTAGAAAATATCGAAATTTTTTTCCCCTCTCCCACGAAAAAAAATTTATATGTTCAACGTATAACTGTTTACCCACACATAACGCTACTTTCGCTGAAAACTTATATGAACAATTTTTTATATGCATCATATATCTATATTCACATTCTGAAATGTAACCCACATTTAGAAAATTTTACAGCAAATGGTAAAAACGGTTTATTTTTAACATTCGTAAAAATAGTTATTATACAACTTGACCTTTAAATTTTCAATATGAACTTCATAATATTGTTATAAATCCATACTTCAAAAAAAGTCGAGTTACCACACAGAAAAAAAAACTTCTTGCACCAAGAAAATTTTAAGGGAGACAAAAGTTATTTTGAAGCAAGAATAAATTTTCTTGATGGCTTAAATTAAGAAACTTTGACTTTATTCAAGAAATTTTCAATTAAGAATGTTTTTTTTAATGCAAATTTTGTGGGTTGCATTTTAGAACGTGAGTATTGATATGCAAATTACATTACTTTTTGCTAATTGATAATTGCATAAATGGAAGGCTCCCCTCCTATTTTCAGCCATGAAAAAATATAAACATTATTCTAAAATATTTTTTCGAAATATTCTACTCTTTGCCAAATTCAATTTTCAAAAAATTCATTTTAAAAAGTCTTTAAAATTAAAATTTTGATTTTTTATCAACAATTTTAAGCTGATGCATTAATTTCTCAACATCAATATATTTTTTTTTCATTGTTTGTAAATTTATTTTTTAATTTTTTGAGCCTGAAAAACGGTCGATCCTCACTTCTATTTAATTACCTTATTTTTATGTATATTAAATATATCTGTCCATAAAAAAAAAACTTGGAAATATATCCAAAAATTGGTAAAAAGTAAATTACTTATTCAAGACGTTGTCTCGTCAGTTATAGTCCGTTTGTAATAATAATAACAATAATTTATGTTTCTTCATGTATGATAAAGCGGATAAATCCTACATTTAAGAAAACAAATATGATTTTCAACTATGATGCATATTAGAAATTGTTCATACATTTTTCCGGCAAAGATATGTGTTAATATAAATATTTTATGTTTTCATGTATGTCATTAGGAAGAAACAAAAATAAAATCAGTTTTAATAAATTTATTCTCAACCAAAAAATTTTATAGAATTTCAAGTTCTTCCTTGTCAAAACCAGCTTTCACTGTCGATATTGCAAGAATATTATTCGATACATTACGTGCAAAGGTAGTAATCCTTGCAGACAGGGCGAACGCAGTGGGACCATTTATTACCTGCGAGGTCTCAGTGACAAAGCGCCATAGGCTTAAACTTGTAAAGTCAATCCAAGCCTAGTTTTGTCAGAATTTTTATCTTTGCACATATGTATGAAAAATAACTGTTTTAACAGGGTTGAGAGTCGTCTCATGTGACTCATACTTTAACATGAACAAATTGAAGTGGAATTTATTGTGGATAGCTTAGTAATTCAATGTATTTTTATGCTGAAAGTTTACGGATGATTCTCTTATTTAAACTTGTATCTAAAACTATTGTAATTATCTTGAGTAAATAATTGTAATACACTTGTAAATTGGTTCTTGAATTAACGGCTCATATAACAAACTTCACACTTGAGTAGGTGCTAATTATTTGTACTGGATAAAATAAATACTATTTTTGAGTCTTAAATTAAATACTATTAATGAGAAATTAAAAAAAAAAAAAAAAAATTAAAATTTTATTATTCATCAAAGTATTATTCTAAAGAATATTTTTTGAAAGATACCAGTGCATTAATTAAAATTTTCATAATTATTTTTAATATTTTTATTTTAAAATTTTCAGAATTATTTTAAAAGAAAATCCTCAAAATTAAATTATTCACAAAAAATTGAAAATTATAAATTTATCTGACAAAATTCTATTTAAATACTATTATTTTAATTTAATTTGTCAAATTTTTCATACTTAAATTTATTAAACTCAAGTAAAGCTTATAAACCTTATTAATTTTTTTTTAAAATGATATTTTCTAAACTACCAGTGAATTAACTTAAAATTTTCAAAACAATACAAAATTTTTACAACCTGAAATTCCACAAAACCCTTAAATACTCTGACCCGAAGTAATTATCGTAAAAAAGTTTCTTAGCAAGACACGTAGATAAAATATAGCGAGTTAGTTGTTGTAATAAAAGCGTGCTGGAAGTAAAGCGTCGACGGGTCGATACTTTGATCGCGTTGCCAGCGCTCGCCCGTGCTCATTCGCTCCACTCGGGCGACCTTAGCCTCCTTTGCCCATTTCGCCGGTCGGTTATTCGATCCTACGGGACATACTCACACCCGTTCGGTATTTATCTCTCTATCTCTGTCTAACTAGGGGTTATCTCTCCCCTCTTACTTACACCCATCGAGCTCGATAATGCCATAGTATATACCTAAAAGATAGATCGTTTTTCAATAGTCGCGGTGAACTCGGAAAAAAAAAGCCCAAACATCAACTGCCTCCGTTGGACCTGATCGTAAAGTGCTCTCTGGAATCACTGAATCAGAAATCCCGAATTTAATGCTAGAGATTGTTAATATTTGTGAAATAGCTGTAGCAATAGTCAATAGCGACTAAATCTAGCATACTCACTTGTACAGTTGAAAAAAAAAAATACATAGAGCATCTGATTTTTAAAAAACTTCTATTCATTTAATAAATTTTATTTTTATTATTTAAAAATAAAATGAAACGGCATACATTTTTTTTCACATTTAATCTATTTAAAAAAAAAAAAAATACATAGAGAATCTGATTTTTAAAAAACTTCTATTCATTAAATAAATTTTATTATTATTATTTAAAATTTTTTTTTTCCACATTTAATCTATTTAATAGCCAAGTTAGTCCTTGGAGTTTTGTTTAATTCTTAATGATGCTTAATGATGTATTTAATAGTTTAAGATTAATAGGTACGTTTAAGAGTCCAGGTCTTGTGAATAATTAAAGACAATTCAAGACGTTTGCTAGAGAATACTCTCACGTGTAATTACATCCAGTAAGGATTTATTTAGAGTTATAGGGGCTGCTTTGAATGCTGCTTAAGAGCAAAACAGATTTATGTACTTACTTTTTTTTTCTTTTCGTTTTATTTTTACGTCTCTTTGGTTTATGTTTTTATTCAGTTTGCTTCACTGGGTAATCAAATATTTTATATTTATAGGTCATTTCAATCAAATCGCCAAGTTTGTTTTATGCCTTTATGTGTATTGAATAAACTAAATCAAAATATAAATCATAAATTAAACAACTTTTTTAAATTTATCTTTTGTCCATTTGAGAGACACCTTGAATTATCGAGGAATTTTTAGCTGTTAATTTCTATGATTAATGAATTTTTAAAAAATGTTTGAAAAATTTATTTGTTTCATAAAGTTTGATATTTAAACTTTTTTAATTGTTTGATTGGATAATTAGAGTTGGTTTTTATTAATTCTTAATCATGCTTTAACATTTTTCTTTTTTGTAATTTATTTTTTTTTTTCTATTTATTGTGAAAAAAAACTAAAAAATTGAAGCGCTGCTGTTTTAGTAGCGCTTTGAAATGATGGCTGACCTTACATGGGGCCTTACTCCTTAACTTCACTACATTTTGATCGTTAACAAAATA
The DNA here is from genome assembly GCA_905319865.3 of Cotesia congregata. Lineage (NCBI taxonomy): Eukaryota > Metazoa > Arthropoda > Insecta > Hymenoptera > Braconidae > Cotesia > Cotesia congregata. The sequence goes on from CAJNRD030001120.1 coordinate 14,079,864, forward strand.
TAAGAAATATTAATACTCGAATTTATTATTTAATACGATATAGAATAATAATTGTAAAGTTTTTGCGATATTTTATCAAAATTTTACTTTATAAAATAATAAAATAAATAACACCAAACATGGGTTGTTAAAAAATATGAAAATTAATATATTTCTTCTTTATTTAATTTAAAATAATGTTAGTTTCCTTTTCAAATCATTTAAATTTGTTAGCTGTAATCCAAAGAGAAAATTCAAAAATTTTCAATTTTTTTAATTTATTGTTTTCAATCTTTTCAATAATATAGATTAAAAAATAAATTTCTAGAAATATAACTGATAAAAAAGTTTGTTAAAATTTCTAAAGTCATTTTTAACTTTGCGCTTTGAAAAATATTTCAAGTATTTGAAAAATATTTTTGCTAAAAAATGACTTTGGAGTAAAAAATAAAAAAATTCATGAAAATGAAGTTAGCTGACAATTGAAAATTTTTATCAATTTTTTATCGAAAAAATTTCAATTAAACAATTAAAAAAAAAAAATATCATATGTTAAAAACTTAAAAAACTATAAGTGCAATTTTTTATAAATATCTTTTTAGTTGTAATTTAATTGAAAAAAAAAAGTCAAAAATTTTTAGACGTCTGCTAACTTCAGTGTCATAAAAATTCACATATTTTTAAAAAAAGAAAAAACATAGTTTTATATTTAAAAATTTCAATTTAAAGTAAAAAAAATCCAAATTTATTTTTACAAAATTCTAAAAATGAACGAGTAAGATATTTTTAATACACTTGAAGAAATAAAAAAAAATTTAATGACTTGGTATGAAATGAATTGTGTATATATATTTAGTACTAATAGACAATATTTATTAAACAAAGTTAATTGTTTTGATGATTGTTCTAACAAGTGCATGTACACATTTAGAATGGTTTGAGTATGTTTAGCGACACGACACATGTGTCAGTTACACTTGTTACTGCTTGGTGTTGAGTCTGTGGGTTGAAAGTGCCTCAATACTGACAGGGGTTTTTGGACATTTAGGTAAAGTGGATGAGAAGGCGACGCAGTTGCACGCAATAGCGTCACTGAAAGTCCTCTTGGACGCAACAAAGCCACAGAATGGAGCTGCGACGTCAACGTCTGCCCAATACTCGGGCTGTGTCTCCAAAGAGACGGCGCTTCAACTTCAGCAGGGATCACAAGGTACTACGACGACAACAACCACCACAACAACTGCTGGTACCACTGCTGGTATCCAGGAACTTCCTAATGGCGGAATAGCTGCTGGCATTGACGCTGGTCTTGAATCGGTCCGTACTAATCAATAGTTTTTTATTATTATTATTATTATTATTATTATTATTATTATTATTGTTGTTGTATATGAACAAATAAGAAATAAGAAATAATGTTTATATTTGTAGGGTGAAGAAGATGAACCACCAGAAGCGCTAGACATGACGTGGCCCACTAGCCCAAAAAAGAGACTAACGTATATTCTAGTTGCGCCTATTTTATTTCCTCTCTGGCTAACTTTACCCGACACGCGAACTCCGAGAGGTAAAACATGATCTAATAAATCCTTGTATTATTATTGATCAATATATGTAATAATGAAATAATAAAAATAACTAGAACTAATTATTTTCAAGAACAAAAAATATTTTTCAAGTACAACAATCAAGGTCAAATTATTATTATTATTACTGTCGGTAATAAATCCAAATTATTACATGCTATTGAAAATTAATTTTATAATAGCCTGGTAAATTTCTGATCTTATAAAAGAATTTTTATTCTTATAATTAATTAATAATTATGTTTAGTTATTAAAAAAAAATATTAATTCTTTTTTAATTGGACTTTTTTGATCTGAAAATTTTTATAATATTACAATTATAATTTTTATAAATCACGATTTTAAACAATAATAAATTTTTCATTTTAAAAAAAAATTGATTCACGTCATTAATTGTTAATCTTCAATTGAAGATAAATAAAAATTTATAAAAAATACAGAGAAGATAGGAATAAAAAACGTAGCTGGAACGAGTTGGCTGCCCAATTTCAAAATACACTAACTAACATTTCAAATTTTTTTCCAATTTTTCCTATTAAAAAAAAAGTTTACCCGCCAAATTGATGAAAAATTTGATTTATGAATAGAAAACACTTGAATATAAATATTTAAAAAAAGATACTTGAAATTAAGGTCTAAAAGTTATAAAAAATGCAGCAATACTAAAAAAAATCAGGTATAAAAATTATGCAGTTACTGTGTTTTAAAATTGGGCAGCCGGAGTTGTATCAAAAGAACTAAAATTAAACTGTATTATTTTTAGGAAAAAAATTCTTCATAGTGACGTTCTTTGGATCGATTGTCTGGATAGCAGCGTACTCGTATCTGATGGTCTGGTGGGCGAACGTAACTGGCGACACAATATTAATACCTCCCGAAGTAATGGGTCTTACATTCCTGGCGGCTGGGACCAGTATTCCTGATCTCATAACCAGTGTAATTGTTGCACGAAAGGGTTTCGGTGACATGGCAGTCTCTAGCTCTGTCGGCAGCAATATATTCGATGTGACAGTTGGGCAAGTGTTAATTTGATTAATTGCTTCTCAAGTTCTGTCCACAATTTCAATAGAAACTATTATAATTAAAATTACTAGTTATGTTAATTGGGTCTATATTTATAATTAATTAGAATAAATCTGACCGATATTTTTCTTGTTGATATTTATCGTTGGTTAGCAACTACAAGACACATAAGATATTAATATAATTTAAAATACATTGTAACATAATCCATAGTAGTCAATTAAATTCTCCATGGAAGGAATTCGATGACAATTAAAAAAAAATGTAAATTTTTCATTCCATGTATTGTACATAATATATAATATTATATACTTAATATAAAATTCACTTAAATTATGAAAATTATACAGCAAGGTTTTTTAATAATAACAATAATAGTATGTTAAATAATTTTCATGGTAAAAATAATGTATTAAATTATACCTGACTATTGTTGATTAATTTTATTGCATATAGGCTTGTTTTATAACTATGGATTACATTACATTGTATTTTATATTATGTTTATGGATTATGTGTCTGAAGAAGTAGGCGCTAACCAACGAAACGTCGCACTAAAGTAAAATAAATTATTAACAAGAAAAATATTAGTCTGATTTACTTGAATTACAACTTGCAAACTAGAGTCACTATGTGATTATTAAGAATTATAAATTATGAATAAAAGAACTTTGGCTTCATGATTTTTCAATTTTTTTAATCACAATGTCAATAATGTGGGAACATTTGAAATAATTTAAAAAATAATATTGCTATGACAGGATCAATTACCATTAATTTAATGGAAAATGTGACTGATACAAACTCTTAGAAACAACAAACTATTCAAGCTCCTCCAAAAAATTAACATGAAAAATTAATAGTCACAAAAAATTACATAAAATTTTAAAAAGGTACACTGATAGAAATTTTAACTTGACTCAAGAGCAAAAATCTTGAACCAAGAACACCAATTGGAAGAAAATGAATTTCTTGAGCCAAGAAGAAAAATATATCTTGACCCAAGAATTTTTCTTCTTGGCTCAAGAAATTCATTTTCTTCCAATTGGTGTTCTTGGTTCAGATTTTTTGCTCTTGAGTCAAATTAAAATTTTTATCAGTGTACAAATTCAGATCAAGACCTTTCTTATCTTACCAAATTTAACTACAAAAATCCCTTTTATTTTTATTTTTATTTTATTTTATTTTATTGAAAAAAAACAAACCCAACAGCTTGCGCCATTAACAGGGTTAATAGAATTATACATAAAGTAAATATAAATTTATATATTTACAAAGCTTACCAAGATGTCGTATAACTAGTACAATATTTAATATCGAATATAATATTTAACAAAAAATTTAATATTTAATTTATACCAAAAATATGCCTCTCGAAAAATTATTCTTATTCTTTTAATTATATGAAATTCGAATCTATTTATAACTACTCTGGAAACTTATTATAATAAATTAATTATGGTTGAAAAGTATATAAAATTTTGATAAGCTACAAATTGGGTCAAGACCTTTCTAATGAAACTAAAAAAAAAAAAAACCTATTTTCTCATAAAAATATGCCGAAGATAAAATTTTTCTTATTCTCTTAATTATATATGTAGATAACAATGAAAATAAAAATAACAGTTAGTATTGTTACTGTCATTGTGATATTAGCCAATAAGAGTCACCCTTGAGTATCAGTAGCTGTAAGATACGATAATTACATAAATAATGTGAGGTTTTGGTGAGGTAATGTGTTAGTATTTGCGATAATCCAGATAATACTAACTGCGGTATATTAGTGTATATAATATAGTATAATATTAACGATAATGATAATGAGTTTGATAAAACATTAACATGATACGAATTATGGTAGGATAATAATAATTATTAAATTAATGTTTAACAGGCTTCCGGTCCCATGGCTTCTGTACGGTTTGATTTACGGCAAACCAGTGGAGGTTAATTCTGTCGGGATGGTCTGCAGTATCGCCATACTCTTCTGCATGTTGCTGTTTGTAATTATGAGTATCGCTTGCTTCAATTGGCGAATGAACCGTGGCCTCGGATTCACCATGTTCCTCCTGTACTTTGTTTTTGTAACAGTATCGCTTATGTTTGAATACGAGATTCTCGTGTGTCCTGTTTAGGAACTCTATAAAACGAGCGACGTATACATCAACGACGACAAATACAATAATATTTATATTAATTATAAAAACAATAAAAACAAAAATAATAGTTACGAGATTAACAAGATAGATAAGAAGATTTAATTAAAAATCAAGAAGAAGAAGAAGAAGAAGAAGAAAGTTAAGAATTTTACGCATTTAAATTACTCGACTCACCGACTGATCAGAAGACAATTACACCCTTAATTCTAATGTAATTGTCCAACGGAACTACAATAATCGATTTGTTATTCAATGAGGTCTGTAAATATGTATAAAACCTTGAAAACTGTCCTTGTCATAGTCTTTTTATCTAGACTAAATCGGCATATTAATTTATAAGAACGTCAGTATAAACTATATGGATATTTATATAAATAATACTCGACTTTTTGTTTGGTTGACTATTCAGGTATTATATTAGGTACTGTAAGAAAAAAAAAAAATATAATAAGGTTCGCTTTTTATTTATTTAATCAAGACACTCGTTAGCTATTTTAAGAACTTGATAACAGAGCTTCGCACGCCTACCTCGTTGCCCGCGAGGTTATTATAGTTGATAGGATTAAATTTTTCGCAATTTTGTATTACGTAAAAATATAATATATATATATGTATATGTTACATTATATTTATAAAGAACAAAAATAATTTAATAAATCGATGTAATAATTAAATCGATTAGACTATAATTCGGAGGAGCTTAGTCATAGTCTTCGGCGATGAAGCAAACAAGTTCTCTTAGAGTGTCAGTAATTTTATCAATTATTATTTTTTTTTTTTTTAACTGCATCAGGATCTCTTTTTTTTAATTTGTGGATTTAAAATTGAAATTGTAAAATTATGGCGTGGAAAAAAATATTGAAAAGTAAAATTTAAAAAATGTCCAGGTTATTAAGCGCCTAATTGCGGCCTAGATTATTAAATTGCCATCAAATTGAATTCAAGATCATTTTAAAAAGTAATTAAAAAAGATTACTTGGAGTTGAAATTAATCTTAATTTAATTTTATATTAAATTTGTTGTGAAGAAATAATTATTTATTTATTTGAAGATGATAGTGTGTGTATATATATATATATATATTTATAAAATACTGACGTTTTTATAATTAATGAGCGTGTTAATTTAAGATATTAAGTTTTTTTTATATACGTATATATTTATATATGTGTATATAAATGTGAAGAACAATTAAATAAATGTAAAACTGTGTTATTGTTAGTAGTGATATATTGGTGGAGCAATTTGGATGATGATATATATAAATATAAGAGTAAAATGAGTGGTTGAAGATCGTGATCATATCATAAAATTGGATGTACAGCGAAATTGTAATGTCGGTGAGTCCTCAAAATAAAATTCGTACTGTAATCAAATGCGATCGATTTTGCGGTAGTGAGTCTGTGTGTTTTTTTTTTTATTTTATTTTTTTCTTTCATAACACGCTTGAAAATCGATCGCGGCGTATGAAGTACGATGGAGGTAGCGTTACTCGGTACAGTAGTTATCTAGGTGTAAAATAATGAAAATATTATCCATTAAAATAATATAAATAAATGAATGAATAATTATTAAAGTAAACAATAAAAATATTAATAAATGAAATTAGTTAATTATGCACAATACGATCTTCCCGAAGTATATTGATCCGCGAATAATAAATGGCGACGCCCCATTGCGAAATTAGAGCTTAGTAAATAGATGAAAATTAAAGTAAACATTTTAAATGAATATACCATGACAGATTTATTTATTTTATTGAATTTTTTCATTAATCGTATTTGTTTTGATTTACAAGTACAATTAATAAAAAAAAAAAGTAAAATAAATATCAAACAAAAAAATAAATAAACAGTGATGTGATTACAGCTCACACAACTTGCGTGTTTTGCATCGCGTGACCCTTTTACTTTCACTCCTTCTTACTGTATTAATAACAAATCCTCCTCTCCGTGATTTTCTAATTTTATCATGGCAATAAATTAAAAAAATTATTAGTTTTTTAATTTTTACTATTCAATGTCAATTAAAATTATTGTTAAATTGTTACCGTATAATTCGAAAATTTTTATAGTTTTAATTAATGTGAGTTGTTATTACACTACTTGTTTCAATTAAACAATTTAAATTTTAACGGAGAAAAGATAATGATAATTATTCCAATTTGTCCTTCTAATTATTTAAAATTTTTTAGATGTACAATTTAATTAATTTATTCTATAAAATAAATAAAATAGTATGATTATAATTATTGAGTTATATTAGAGAAATTGCAATTTTAATAAAATTAATTTTTATCTAATGTAAAAGTTATAAATATAATAATTGCTATTTTCTTATCTCCGTTAATTAAAAAAAAAAATCGCGATGAATAAATAAACCGGATTGATTTATTGAATTTATTTTAGATTACTTACTAAATATAATTAAAATAAATAAAAATTTGGCCTGTCGATTTGGGGGATTTAATAACTTGGTAAGGCAATCTGGCTTATAATAACATAACATATGCTGATCGCTAAATCAAGTTAAAGGTGAGCTGAAAAAATAATGAAATGTTATAATTGAATTATAACTTATATATATTTGAATAAAAAAATATATATAGATACATATATTTGTCGTAATAAAAATGACAAGGCATGAACGCACATATCAGAGAAAGAGACGTTTAAATTTAGATATATAAATATATTATTATTGATTATGATTAGTAACGGTATTAGATTAGATAATTCACTCGTGTAAGATCTAGAACGTTAAAGTTTTTAATATTACGAAAATATAATATAAATAAATAATTAAGCGACAATGACGCTGATATAAATTATTATTATAATTATAGAGACAAATTATTAATCGATAGGTAGGTCAATATAATTATAAAAATTTTCCATGTATCGTATTAATATTAATATAAAATTATAACAAGATTTAACGATAAAAAAATTATTATTATGATTATTATTATTAATATTATTATCATGATTATATTTATTTATAGCGTTAAAATTGCATACTATAGAATTCACCCCGTCCACCAGCGTTGTTAAAAAATTAAATGCATCACTATCAATATACATATACATATATATGTATAAGTTAATATATATATATATATATATATATATATATATATATATATATATGTATATTTACTGATTGATAATTAATACATATTTGAATAATTTAATTAAAAATTGTCATTGTTAAAAAACAATTATTTAAAAGAAAAATAATAATTTAATAATAAATTCGAGACACGAACCAACGAAATAAAATAAAACTAAAAGTAAAGAGATTGTAGCTTGAATATTTTATTGTATTACTTGTAAAATTAATTTATAAAAAAAGAAATTTGGACCATTTAACTGTATATGTTTTATCAGACTAAAATTAGAAGAAAGTTTTTTAAAATCTCTTAACTGTTTTTCTCCAGAATAGAACGGATAAATAAATTGTTTAAATAATTCCCAATCAACGACCACCGCATCCTGTGGATAATTATTATAAATAAATAACACAGATAAACTAATTAAAGAGAACATATGTTCGCATTTAAAAACACCGATTGCGACAGTAGATAAAAAATTAAACATAAAATAGGAACTATATTAAATAAATTATGCAAAAAAAAAACGCAATCTTACAATATGTTTAAGGCGATCGCTTTCGGAGTCAGTATCGAATTAATGATGGAAGCAATATTCGCCTTCTGTGCCGATTATTTTGAGATTATTCAAATTATTATTATTATTATCATAACAAAAAAGATATATATTATTATATATAAACGTGATTATTGTATAGTGACACGACTAAACTAATCAAGACTGGTCATTGATTATCCGACCTTGTCATCGTCGATGATGAGTAGATAAGTGCAACATGAGCTAGAAAAAAAAATTATTTATAATTTTAGAAAGTTGTTATAAATGTTTGTAATTCGCTACCTTGTCGCAGTAATTTTTAAAAGCGGCTGTTTATTTTTTTATGTATTTGTTTTGTTGTACAGTAATTATTACTATTCTCTTCTTGCTGAAAAATAATTTTTAAAAACGACTGATATCGTTTTCAATAAAGTATTTGTACAAAAAAAAAAGGAGATTACTTAAAAAAAAAATTATTATTATTATTAGTTATGTTATTTTATGTATTAATTATATACAGGAACAATAACAGTGATGCATTTTAAAAATTAGTAAAATGTAATGTACTTTTTTTATCGCGTTTATTCACAGCCGTAATTAAATCGACATGATAAATTACTTATAGCTGTTGAATGTTTTATTATTAAAAAAATTAAAAAATAATAAAAAAAAAAAATATAAAAAAAAGAAGGAACAAAAAAGGGAACTAAAAAATTGATGTTTAAATTGCATTAAAAATAGTCTCGCAATTCATGATACTGGCCCCACTGCGAATACTGCGCGATCGCAGTAAAAATATATATATAAATATATAAATAAATAATGAATAAATATAAAAAAAATACTTAACATTTATTATATCCTTATATACAAAATTTTTACGGCATATACGAAATACGATATAGAGCAGAAAATTTTAAATACATGCGTAGGTTAATCGTTGTTGTCTACCATAGTATATTATACAAATAAATCTATAAATAAATATATATATTAGTTAAAATAATTGATAATTCATTAACTAGAGTATTGTTTGATTTTTAAAATGAATTAGAACGCTAACGATTGTGAGGGAGAGAGAGAATGAGATGAACGTACGCTCATAAATAATAAATAATAATTAATAATAAATATTAAAATATTAGTATTTTTAAAATAATTAATACACGTCACATAATTTAACAAACACATGTGAGCCGTGCAAAAAATTTTATCATTAGTTTGTTATTTATATTTATTAATTTATTGAATTTTATTTATGTAAATGTTGACCATATATCCACATATACATATACATTTATGTTGTACTGTACATATCCGTATATGTATATATGTTTATACATATCTATATATTTGTTGTTGTACTTAAAAGGTAAAGGGATGAAACAAAGTAGAAAAAGTGCTATGTGACTATTATTAATAACAACTTTATGTAAATCAATAAGAGTGCTAATTGTTTATAACTATAATATGAAAAATATCAAAGGGTGTTGCCGAATAGTTATGGTAAAAATTTTATTTTAAATTAATGTATCGGTATATTGATACAATAATTGCAATTACTTTCTCTAAAATTGATTGAAAATTTTTTTTTATTTATTAAAGCAAAAATAAATTCATATTTTTTTTCTAATTTATAAAAAATTTTTTAGTATAAATTGCAGGAAATTTTTTATGACATACAAGTTAGCCGTCACTTAACAATTTTTTAATTTTGTTTATCAAGAAGATTTTTTCCAAAAAATTATTTTTAAAAAATTGCATTTTTTATTTTTTTTTAATTTCTAAATGTCACTTTTTTTTTTGCCATAATTTATTTGTTAATAAATTTAAAAAATTATTAAGTATGTGCTACATTAATTTTCATAAATTTTTTATGATACTAAAGTTAGCCGACGTTTTTAATTTTTTGATTTTTTTTTAATAATTAAATTAGAACAAAAAAATATTTTTTAAAAATTGCACTTATTGTTTTTCAAGTTTTTAACAAATGACAATTTTTTTTTCTTTTTTTTTGTAGTCATTTTTTCAATAAAAAAATTCTTTTTAATTTTTAAATGTCGGCTAACTTAATTTTCATAATTTTTTTTATTTTTGTGGACAAAAAATTTATTATTTAACAACAGTGCTTCCGCTCATTTTTGGTCCTAAAAAATCGATCGGGCGACCTTTTTAGATTTGTTTTTTTAGTCGTTCTTCTCTGCAGAAAATGTATGATAAAAAAAATTAGAGCAACTTTAAAAATGAAAATTTTTTTATGCTCTGCATTAAAATGTTTATAACGATTCGCTCTATTTTTATGACAAAGTGCTTAAAAAATTTTTTCTTCTTCAAGTTTTTATTAACTTGAAGGTATTTCCTAGTTTTCGTGGCCTGGAATAATAATAACTTATAAAATATGTTCCTCAGTTAAAATGTCGCATCAGAATTTAATTTTTTTTCTCAATTTACACTGGAATTTTTATAAACTTTATGAATTTTTTTATTATAATAAATTTAAAATAATTTTATCCAACAGTTTGAAAATAATTTTTGATTAACAAAAAAATTAAATTTTATAATTTGAGTATTTTTGCCATAATTATTCGGCTCCAGCCTTATTGTGTTTGTAAGTATTGAGAATTGTTAAAAGACATATCCTGTAGCAGGACATATGTGTTACGGAGTTAAATATTATTATATTATATTATAAAAAAATTATGTGACCGTGTTATGTTTAATAAATCTGAGCACGGTTCCTCATGTTACACGTTGAATTATTATTGAATTATTACTAAACGAAAAAAAAAAAAATGATGAAAAGACAATTAATAATCTACCAAGTCCGTTAACTTTTTGGTCTGTTGCTAACTTGTTTGAGATTTATTAAAAATTATAAAGTCTATCATATCATACACATATATGCATTAAAAATTACTATTGAATATGTTACTTAAAGACGTAAATAAAGAAATATACTTGCCAGTTGATAATTAAAATAATTAACATAACTTTCGTAGTCTGAATTCTGCGCCTTGCTTTTAGTATAACTGAGAATTATGAGTGTGCTGTAATTCGAATTTTTGAAATATTGGAAAAATTTATAAATTAATAGTTGTTAATTATTATTAATGAATATGGATATCATTATTTATTCTTTATAATCAATATTTATTGTTTTAAAAAGGTGTACGGTTAAAATTGTATCGAAATTTTAGGGAATTTATTTGAGGATTTTTCAGAAATGAAAATAAAAAAAAATTATTTGACGTACACATTTATAAAAAAAATGAAGAGTAAATAAATTAATAAAACAGCATATCTCTCACGACTCTACTACAATGTTTGAAACTATTTTCAGAACAGTTATAAATTCATGCTGCTTATTATATATTTCCACTTGAAAAAAAATCGATTCCTTCCTATAGTCGCTTTATACTTATTCTAAACAAAAATATTTAATTCGATCGATCTTGTCACTAAGAAAGAAATAAAATTGCTGACGAATGATTGAAGTGCAAATATAGAATTTTATTAAAAAAAAAAAAAAAAAAAAAAGTCTACGGAAATATTAAAAACTGACAATTGCACTGAGAAAAAAAATATTGAGTGGATTTGCGATAACGCAGACGTGCACGTTCAGGGATTTCAGTGATAAAAAATTTTATGATTGACTAAAAATTAATTTTTTTTTTTTTTATCATTCAATATCACAATAAATTGATGAAAAAAAATAATTTTAATTAAAAAAAATATTTTTTAAACACTAATACAATTTTTCTTTAATTTAAAATTTTATTTGAACTAAATTTTAAGTTAAAAATATTTTTTTCCTCAGTGCAAAGGCATGATAATAACTGGTATGTTGCAGTTCAATAAAAGATGATAAAAAAAAGAGTTAAAAAATAAAAGTAATAATCAAAATTATCAATTGCTAAATACTTTCGCTGCCATTTTCTCCTTTCATAAAAATTCAAGTATCATAACTCGAAAAAAACTACTAACGCTCTTTATTACTAAAAAAAATATTATACAGTCTTCTCGCTTTATCAATTACCTGACATTAGCGTCAATGAGTGAATACGTGCGTTAATAAGTTATTTGTCAAACTCTTAACATAATATGTACGAGGAAAGCTACTGGGGTAGTTCATAATACCCTCGATTTAAACACAAACAGTTATTATTAAAAATAAATATATACTTGTAATTTATTTATTATAAATTATAAACTATATATTTATATATTTTCGTTTATGTTTAATAAAATTTATATTAAAGTTGATGGTTGATTATTATAAATTATAATTACTATTACAATTATAATTATCAATTTGAAATAATAATTCTAAAATATTAGAGATGGAGATTTGTTGTACTGCATTATCTTGTGAACTCTTGAAACTTTCCTCTAATAAAATTAAATTATTAAACAAAAATATTCGATGCCTCAATTCTGGCTAAAAAATTAATTGATTATTGCCAGATACATCAATTTGTACCAAGTACAGCTAATAATGTCAAGTAATTCGCCATAAAGGCCGAATCAACTGATGCAATCTAAAACTAACTACTTTATTAAAACTAATGATCAATTAATAAATAAATTGAATGGAGTGAAAGCTAGGAGGCCAAATTGGACCATCCAAATGTTTTCCTTCTTCCTAATTCTCCATCTTTACTTTTTCTCCACCAGCCTAAAAAAAAAAAAATTAATTGAATGAATAAATAAAATAAAATGAATAAAATATTTCATGAAAAATAAACAAATAAAAACTAAAAAGATAAAACATATTGTAATCTATTGTAGATTGTTGTAGATAAATTATACGGTTTGACCGTACATTGTTACTTTTTGTCGACAATATAAAATACACAGAGATATAAGTAACTATTTAAAACGTATTATTTATTTGTATTTACAAGCATTACCATAAGTTTTTTTTCTCCCAATAATTACACTGTAATGATTAAAAAAATTCTTCATGTTTATAAAAAGCAATTCACTGATAGAAGAATTTCTTAGCATTTAAGATTTCTTAGTATTTAAGAAATATTTTTTATTATTTAAGAAATAATTTTTTAACATTTAATAAATTATTTCTTTGTAGTTAAAAAACAATTTTTAATATTAAACAATCATTTTTTGATAGTACACGGAAAGAACAAGATGACACTGGGTATCATCCCAGATTACATCATCTGTGATGTGGTGAAAAAAAATTTTAAATAGTATCAATAAAAATTCAGATTATACCGCGTAATATAATCTTGATTATATTCATTATAATCTAGATTTTACTAACTACGATCTGAAATTTTTTTTTACTCAGTATAATCTGGAATGATATCCAGTGTCATCTTGTTCTTTGCGTGTAAATATATATATATATATTGTTAGGTTACACCTTACAATACGCTGAGCAGTAAATTCATTAAGTATTAATGAATAAATATTAAATATCAATATATAATTATTAACTATAAAATAATTATTGTTTAATATTAAAATTTTTTATTTACTAGAAAAAAATTATTTATTAAATGTTAAAAAATCATTTCGTAAATAATAATAACTATTTCATAATTAAGAAATGAATTATTAAATACTAAGAAATCCTTCTATCAGTGTAGATAAATCGTATAACGATTACGATTATTTTAATATCATATTTTAATTTCCAAAATTATATATCAATAATCGTCAATTAATTATAAATACGGATTAATTAAATTATTAATACTTATTGATACAATTTAATAGCATCAATATCTATAAAAAATTGAATGACTTCAGCTTTTCCAGTAAAATTAAATTGGTAATTTAAATTAATAATTAATTATATACACCCAACAACATCGATTATTTCTGATTTCACCTCTTCATTTTTAGGCATCAATGCTGCAGGAATCGTCAAGGTCTGAAATTTAAAAATAAATGAATATTTATACATTTATTGACATATTGATTAAAATAAAAAAAAAAAAAACATATAAGGTCAATTATTTACTTTTCCGGGTGCCAGGGCTTCATATTGATGACGCAGTGACTGTAATTCGTAATTGCAAGTAACAAGAGCTCCTTGGAGTTCAAAGTGCAGAATAATGTCACTCCTCAATTCATTGAACTGCTGACAAATTTCTTCAGTTGGCGGAGGATTCAAGTCCATCTTCAGTTCGTTCAACATAGTCTCAATGACTTTAATCTTTTTTTGGCCCAAACTGCTGGGCAATTTCAATCTTTGTCCTCTTAAACTGACTCCACTATTTTTGAAATCCGGGAACTTGATACCCGCGGACTCAACAACTTGGAGTTTCTGCGTGTAAGCGGTATCAGATTTACTTGGCCTGTTCCTCGAGGTAGTGGTCGTCTTCTTAAGAGCCTGCTTGCGTTCATTTTTCCTCGGGTCAGCTTGATGATCAGCCGCAGTGATCAACTTCTGGAGATCCTGAGTCTTGCGATCGCGCTCCTTCTTTCTCTGCTCGATTTTCCTCAACTCGGTCAGCAGAGTCTGCTCCTCTCCGACCAACTCCGGCGTTCTTTCAAACAATTTCTTCAGCTGCTCCTTGCGCCGCTTTTCATGATCCGCGTCAAAGACGTAAATTTTATCAGAGTAAGACTTAGCTTTGGTCAGCGCTCCGCAAACTTGGTAATATCTCTCCTTAAGATCCTCGACAGTCCTCGGGGAGTATTTGCTGGTGTCCCACCGGTCCTGGATGACAATAAACCTTAAATCAAACCTACGACACAAATCAAACAGGTGATCAGTCTCTGCGCGAGTCCATCCGTTGACAGTCAAGTGCTGGTTGTACTCCGTGTTGGTGTACGTCGGCACAGGAATTTTTTTGTTAAACTTAGCGAACGGGTACTCCTTGTTAGTGTCAGCAGCTCGCCTCCAATGATGAAACTCAGCACCGTCAGTCCGTGCAGGATTCGTAAACGGTGTCCACTTCCATTGACGGACTTTTTTCATACCAAGCTTAGCACGCGCTTGTTTGTACCCTTTCCCCGTGTCAGTTGGAAAAATTGGCGGAACATCAGTGTTATCTTTGCATAGCAAAGCAAACACTTCTCTGTGCATTCCCTCAGGACGTTTTTTTACCTTGTAATCATATTTTTTGACAGTTTTTTTATTGCCAAAGATTGATTCACGGGTTAGCTCTCCAGCAGCTGGACTTTCAATGTCCAAAATATCTCTTACATCCGCCATTGTACTTAATTATTATTTTTATTTATTTATTACACATTTATTGTTTAAAATTTTATCAAGTAAACTGCACACAAATTTTTAGGTTAGAGCTTTGTCAATATTTCGGATTAAAGCTGAAACAGTTGAACAGAAACTCACTAACTGACTGAGCGCTGCTGTTCCCTGAAGAGTGCTGCCCTCTATAAGTAATTTTTAAATTATTACACTAAGAATTAAAGATGTATTATCTCCGAGGGGACTTTGCCCTCAATATTTTTTTTTATTCTACTTAGTATTAATATCACAAATTAAACATACAAGTTTCTTGCAATATTTCACTGAAATTTAAATATATTTTATATTTAAAAATTACACTAGTGATATTTAATTATTGAAAATTTTTTGGATAATTAAAAAAATGTTTGCAAATTGTTTAAAAAGTGCAAGGCATAATAAAGTAAGTAAATATTTTATATAATATTTTGTTTAAAGTTTTTAAATTATAAATATTTATTTATTTAATTACTTATTATTGAGGATGTGTTTTAAAGAGACTAACATATGTTAATCTTACAGTTTGGATCTCTGGCAAGATTCGAATCAACACTGGTGATAGCGGAGCACAATAATGAAACCCTGACACCAATTACCCAGGCAGTGCTTAGTGCTGCGAAGAAAATCGGAGGTGATATAACTGTGCTGGTTGCTGGAACAAAGTGCGGACCAGCTGCGGCAGCATTATGTAAAGCTAATGGCATCAGCAAAGTACTGGTCGCTGAGAGCGATGCTTTCAAAGGATTTACTCCAGAGTCTATGACGCCTTTGATTCTGGCGACTCATAAACAATTTAATTTCAGCCATATTATGGCTGGAGGTAGTGCTTTTGGTAAAGCATTAATACCACGGGTTAGTTTTTTTTTTCTATTTATATTTAAAACAATTATTTTATCCTTTTAAAATTGTTAAAATCATCAAACGTCTGCTGATCTTGATATTAAAATCATTTCCATTTATATGTCCACAGAATAGCTTTTTTGCTTCAAATTATATTCTACACAGAAAAAAAAATTTATGACATTAAAGTTAGCAATCACTTGATTATTTTTTAATTTTTTTTAACAAATAAATTTGTTCCAAAAAATTATTTTTGAAAAATTGGATTTTTAATTTTTAAAAATTTCTAAATGTCAATTTTTTTTCTAATTTTTTTTTACCATAATTTACTTGTTACAGAAATTTTTAAAATTATCAAATATCTGCTAAATTAATTTTCATAAAAATTTATTTGAACCAAGTAAATAATAATAATAATAATAATAATACTTTATTTGCCCATTTTTTTTTTTGGGGTACAAACAGCGGATCCCCATTTCGCTTACAAATATTGTGCTTAAATCAAAATCTTAATCTAAATACTTAATTATAAAAAAAATTTATTTGAACCAAGTAAATAATTTTCAAGAATTTAAATTTCTTGATTTGAGTAGAAAAATTCTTAAATTAATAAATTTTTCTTGGTTTCAGTAAATTTTACATGAAAATTAAGTTAGCCGACAATTAAAAATTTTTAGAATTTTTTTTTTATTGAAAAAATCATTACAAAAAAATAAAAAAAAAATTTCATTTGTAAAAAACTTGAAAAACTATAAGTGCAATTTTTAAAAAATATTTTTTAGTTCTAATTTAGTAAGTAAAAAATAATCAAAAAATTAAAAACGTCAGCTTACTTTAATGATATAAATTTTACTTGACTCAAGAATTTTTCATCTTGATTCAAAACAATGAAACTTTCTCAAATTATTTTTTTGGTTCAAGAATTTTTTTCTTCATTCAAGTTAATTTGTTTTTTCTGAGTCCAATTTAAATTAAATCTAGATAAAAGAAATTCTCTGTACAAAATTACACCTACAAATGTAGACAAACTTTTATCAAAGCTTCATGTTTATGTAAAACTAATTTACTATTTAAAAAAAATTAGGTCGCCGCAAAACTCGATGTATCCCCAGTGAGTGACGTTATCAATATCAAGTCTTCAGATACTTTTGTCCGACCTATCTACGCTGGCAATGCATTACAAACAGTAAAGGTCAAAGATAGCATCAAAGTTGTTACAGTCAGAGGCACTTCATTTGAAGCATTACCCTTGGAAGGTGGAAACGCATCCACAGAGCCGGCGCCAGCCGGGGAGTATAAATCAAATTTAATTGAATTTATTAAACAAGAACTGAGTAAATCAGATCGCCCGGAATTGACATCAGCTAGCGTTGTTGTATCGGGTGGACGAGGTCTTAAATCTGGTGATAATTTCAAGCTGATATACTCACTCGCCGATAAGCTAAACGCCGCTGTTGGTGCCTCACGTGCTGCCGTAGATGCTGGCTATGTACCCAATGATATGCAAGTTGGCCAAACTGGAAAAATTGTTGCTCCCGTAAGAGATATTTAAATTGCTTGCTAATTTTATTTAATTCTCTGATTGATCAATTATTATTATTATTATTATTATTTTAAGGATTTATACATCGCCGTGGGTATCTCAGGTGCAATTCAACATTTAGCTGGTATGAAAGACTCAAAAACAATAGTAGCAATAAACAAAGACCCGGAAGCTCCAATCTTCCAAGTTGCTGATTACGGATTGGTTGCTGATTTATTTAAAGCTGTTCCCGAGTTAACTGATAAATTATAATCAGGTTTCGATAAAAAAAATGATTAATAAAATTAAATATTTGTATTAATGCAAATTATTATTTTTATATTGGTATATTTTTTTACATGTTAATGTTAGAGATAAAAATATTATCGTCGTTAAAAATTTGTAATTTAAATTTTAAATATATACACATACATATAAATATTTTAGCAAATATATTTAACACATGAAATACTTAACTTAAATATGCTACTTATGTTGTTTGTCCTTGGAATGTTTATTATTATTAGTGAACTAAAAAGGATAAAAAATAACGCTTAAACTGACGGCCAACTAGTTCCTACACCGATAAAGCGTTTGGTATCTGTGATGAAACAAATAAACAGTGTGCAAGTAAAAACATTGCTACAACTATGGAATACAGTTGTTGTTAATATCACCGGCCAGAAGCTACCAGCCACGAACTCAAGACCCGAGTCACTGTCCAACAACTAAAGAAAGGGAAAGCATACACCAGCTACCGCTCAGTCTACCAGACGCGGTTTGTGATACAGTCATCGTTCAGTTTTATCGTAATCCAGCTCATCCTTCAACAGAGTATGTATTTTTATAATAATTATAAATAATCTAATCCTTTGATAATAATTAAACCTCTTTACTTACTAAATTACTACTTGTCACATTAAATTACTACTAATCACACATTGCTATTATACTACTAATACTATCATTAATAAATTTATCACTCAAGATCACCGGAAACTATCAAGACCGCTGGAATATATTTTGCAAGAGACAACTTATTTAAAAAAATTAAAAAAAAGAAGAAAAAAAAAATTTTTATCAAAAATTTTGCTATTTTATGGTTGACATACATCATAACGTAATCTAAACATCATATGTGATGGATTGAATAATCCTATTATGTGTAATAAGATTGCGCAAGAAGAAAATTTCTCTTTCTTGCAATTATGACCAGTTCTATTATTACTGGATTTTTTGTTATCACAAGATACAAATGCTAAGACATGTATAACAAACATGTGCATGACAATTTAAATTGTCATTGGAAGCACAGTTGATGTATATAATTATTTATCAGTATATATTTATATAATTGATATCAGTGGTTTATACTATTGCCAATGTTGATAGCAAAGAAGCGAAAAATAAAGTATTTATAAAAAACATAAAGCATTCTCTATCGCAGATATTGCTTCATTACCTCTTTCGTCAGTTTTACTACGGTAAGTACAAGGACGACCGCATCATACATACTTTCAAGCGTCGCAACTCCCTGAACAAGAACAGTTTAAACGCTTGAATAAAAACCATAAAAAATTTTCACCTATTCTTTTAAAAAAAAAAATTCTTTTCTTCAATTATCTATAAGTCTAATGAAATTTAAGACAATTGTACACCTTTTCTTTTTTTTTTTTTACAGAGATGCTGAATAAATTAAGCAGACGATGAAACGCTGATGACTTAACAGCCATGATAAATATCTGAAGAAATAATTAAATATTTAATCAACGATAAAATAATTATTTGACAATGTTAAATCCACTAGCCGGAATTTCACCAGTTTGGTGGTTAATTATTTACGCAGGACTTCTGTTACTATTGTCGCCAGTTGTACTCTTGCTGGTAATATTTTTACCGAATTTTCCATTACTATTATTAAGACGAATGTGTTACATTCCAATTGAGCCGATATAAAATGCCAGAGGCTCAAGGCCACTCATTGCTGATCTGTCATACGCATAAAAGTTTCCTCCTACTTTGCCATTAAAATAATGATAATAAACTATATAAATAATAACAATAATTCCAACGGAGTATTTATTTAAAAATTAATAAATTTAATGAGAGTTAAAGTTATACATCTCGTTACCGAAGAAGAAATGTTATTAAATTAATAATAACGTAAACAAATTGATCGCCGATTCATCAGTCACGTCCAGACATTTATTTATAAGTCTTCTTACAATACTAGTACTATAATATAATAATGTCATATACCATACCAAGTACTTTCGCCAACTGGGTATGTAAGTGGGAGTTTACGTCTGGAGTGGTCTGGAGACCCTGGTTTCGATCACGTATATACAACGTACCAGGTCGAGAATCTTGCTACTTGTTATCTACTGCTTACAGACTGGTGCTCAATAAAATATGAAGTTACCTTTTCACGTAAGTACTTACACCAATATTTCTTCTTTTGCTATTTCTTCTCTAACTTAAACTTCACCCTGACCCTCGTCTGAATCTTTAACTTCAACCGATTCTTATTCTTCACCTCACACTCTCAAACGTTCATGATCCAATCCATCAAGTCATATGTAAATTTTATTGACCATTAAATAAAATATCGCACGGTAAATTCACCTCTCAATTATTCAAATATATTCAATATCTAAATGATTTTAGTTAAACACTTGACTTATTCTGTGTAAATATTTTATCAACTCTTATATAAGCTAATTATTGATAATATTTTTAATGGTGTCAAAAGAGCGGATGTAAGAAATAAATCCTTGAGGGCCATCACACCCCTATAATTTCATAATAAAATACTATTCTTCTTCTTCTTCTTCATCATCATCATCTTTTTATATAATCAATAATAATCTATATTATTAAGAGAATTAGCAAAATTTAGTGGCCAGTATATTTATATGATTAAATCATTCTCACCAATAGTCAACATATGATGATAAGTATTTAGGCTGCATTAGAAAATGCTCTATCTCTAGATACATAATTAAGAAATAACCTTGTATCTTGTGAACTATTTAATATTTTTAAAGATATATATACACGTGCTTATATTTATATACATTAATAACCCCTGTGTACAATAAGCATGATATAAAAGCTGTTAAAAAAACAACAATATTACCTTCAAAATCCCAAATTTTGTTACTACAACTTATGAACAATCAGCTTAGAATCTGAAGACTTTACAATATATAAAATAATATTAAACTAGCAACCTTGCAGTCACTATGTGAATTGTGAATTATAAATAAATTAAAATTTTGCTTTATTAAATAATGACTTTTGTTAAATTGCACTGTACTTTTTTGGTTATTGATGTTTTTAAAGATATAAGTTCATCCCGATGTTACACTCATCAAGTGCTTTCATTTGAGTACCTATAATATATTTTTCATATATTTATATATATTATATATATGTATATATGAAATATATATCAAAATGCATGTGGGTACTCAAATGAAAGCTCTTGATGAGTGTAACATCGGGATGAACTTATATCTTTAAAAACATCAATAACCAAAAAAGTACAGTGCAATTTAACAAAAGTCATTATTTAATAAAGCAAAATTTTATTTATTTATAGTTCACAAGTTACGGCAGTCACATAGTCCTAGTAACTTAATTAAAATAAAAATACTAATTACACCACAAATTATGATTTTAATTTTAAAAAATTTTACAGATATTACTGCTGACATGTTTACTGTCATTAAAAATATCAGCAGAACCATCGCCGAAGCTGCTAAAAAACCCTAAGGTGTACAATGTGGTGGTGACAAGTGATCAGAATCTCCAACCATCGCAAGCTTACCCAGTGGTCCAGCCAGTGTCTCAGAGCCAGGTGGTTGGATACTACCCGCCTTATTACTACGGTGGATATTATCCGTATAATTATGGACCCTATGGATACTACGGAAATTACGGGCCTTACGGACCCTACGGAGGTCCATACGGACCTTGGGGACCGTACGGACCCTGGGACCCAGCACTAGGTCCCGTGCCTTGGGACCCGCGAATGCCGAATCCGAACCAACCAGGAAACCAGCCATCAGACAATCCCAACACAGAATCAGTGAACAAAGACATGAAAGAAGTATCCATTAATTTCGGAAAGCAAACGGACGGCTCAAAAGACTCTGAGGCTGATGACATGGCTAAAGAAGAAAAGATAAAGAGAAAAGATAATGAACAAACGCCATTGACTTATTATCCTAGTACACGGTCATCAGTTTACTTCAATCCTTATTACTACGGCTATAATCTTCTTCCTCGTGCAGCGCCAGGAAATTATTACTTTAATTATCCACCCGCAGGTCCACTTCCAGTAGCAGGCTCGGGGCTGCCAGAGCATCCCGACACTCAGAATTTAGCTCCTCAAGAAAAAGAACAAGCTAAAAGACCAATTAATCTTCAAAAGGCTGAAGAAATGAAAAAAGAGAGCCAAACTAAAATCCCAGATGTTCCGCCGCCTCCACTGCCAATCACAAGAAGCTCATGATTTTTTACCAACCACTTAGTCACGTACATACTTTATAATAATTAGCTATTAGTTTATTAAAACTAGCTTCGTACCCACCGTATTACAATGTCAGCTTTTAGTTTTCTTAATAAGAATTTTCATTAATTGTTATTCTGTTAATTTTTTTTTTTTTAATTTTCCATGGTTTAATATGATAAGAGATACTTATTTTTTAAGCTTTTAATTTTTAATTAAGCTTACACTGAGAAAAATAAATATTTTATCAAGATTCACTTTCTTGATAAGAATCCCGGAAAAAATTTTAAAGTTATGAAAAATTCATATTATTTTATTAAAATTGCATTTTTTAGATCTAGACTTAAAATTTAAATAGAGTATTGTTTTGACTTGCACAGATTCCCAATTCTATCGAATTGGTATGCACCTTTTATCCATGTAATTATTCTAGCTAATATTAATTGTAACTTTCAATGTGCAATCATTATAACATTCCCGTGTCCTTCTTACAATAATGAATAATAATTGATATGAAAAAAAAAAAAAATTTTTAATGAGCATTGAAAGTTTCAGTTCAAGAAATTGCAGGCCTCATAAGTGAAGAAATCTGCCTAGTATATAAACATAATCAATAGAATGAAAAAATTTATTTCAAACAAATGATAATCGAATAGAATAAATTTAGTTACAATAAAAATTCATTATTTCTAAGTCAAAAAAATATAGGTTTCGGATAAGCCATCACCACCATATCATATACTAAAACCTTCTCCGAAACACGCTGCATCTTATGATATAAGTATTATTCTGATCGGTTCAATAGTTTTCGCAGTATAACCGGACTAAAAAACCGGCTCTTGATTTATTAGTATAGATTATAAAATAAAAATTATAATATTTTTTTTTGTAACAAAAAATGGAGCATTCTAGGGGTGCTTGTTTTTCAGGAAAATTGTGGGGGTGATATGATAATTTTTATTTTATAATAATTTTAATGAAATAATATGAATTTTCCATCTTAAACATTTTTTCCGATTACCTCTTAATAATTATCAAGAATTCTTTGTTAATTAAAAATTATATCTTCAAGAAAATATTTCTATACAATGTAATTTATTTTTTCTCAGTGTAAAATAATTGAAATTATCGGGAGTGATTATTGAATTTGTGAAGAAATGCTTGAACCATCGAGAACTTGGACAGTGACGTCAAGTGGTTGTGATTGTCCTTTGAATCTAATGCCAAGATGTGATCCTCATTGTCAGCTTCCAAGATACTTATGTCACCTCGTTCCAGAAAACTGTCTACTTTTGGCTCTTTCTGTTAATTAATTTATTCAGAAGTAGAAAAAGCTTCCTGCAATTTAACGCTTAGATTATAAATAAATTAATTAAATGTCTTGCGGTTATACTCTGAAATTCTGATGTCAAGAGACAATTGGCATAAGTTCATTTGGATTATTATGTATATTCATAATTATTTGTGTGACGATCTATTGATCGTCGCAAAGCTGATGACAATGGTGCTGCTAAGTTATCTCTTTGACGTTTAGGTAATAGCAATTCATCATGACTTTGGTATAAGTAATCATACTTTTATTAATCGTTCTTTCATAATCTTCTCGATAATAGAATTTGTTTTTGCTTTTTAATCTTGACAGTGACCAAGGACTATTTTTTATTTTATTCATAATCTTTACTATTGTTTTAGAGAAGAAATCATAAATCCAAATCAATAAATTCATTAAATTGCAAACTCAATTTTTTGTTTCAGGTAAGTATTAAAATAATTACGCATAGTATTCTAACAAAATTTTAAATAAAATAATATTTACTTGTAATATTATCAAAATAAAATTTAAAAATAAATCTCACAAACTTCTTCAATATTAAAAATTATCTCTTAATTCCGGAGCAGCGAACTTAATACTGATAAGAGCGATTAATCATTTATTATGTCTAACTTAAAAATAAATAATTATTAAAAGTAAGTAAACAGTTATTGTAATAAATATAAAAAATTATTTTATTAAAATGACATTATTAAAAAAAATTAGATAGATTCTACGACGACAGAATCGTCATCTGAATTTTCATTGCTGTTGTTGGAATTCATCTCGAGATTAGGATCGACTTTTTCGTCGAGCTTTTCAATCCCGTCATCGTCGAACGGTCGCTGAGTTGTCGTAGAAATCGGCTGCTGGGGGACGTAGCTTGGCTCTTGAGGAACATAGCTAGGTTGTTGAGGAACATAACTCGGTTGTTGAGGAACATAACTTGGCTGTTGAGGAACATAGTGCGGAATAAATGGCTGGAGATTTGTGAATACCTGCTATTTTATAAAAAATATTATGAAAAAATTGAAACACTTTGCTGAGCTTTTAGTAGTTGTATTGATAATAATAAAAAAAATTAATTTTTACCGGGCTTAATTGGAATCCATAATTATAAAGAGGAGATCCGTAGTAATTGAATGATGATGTTACGAAGGCATCACTCGGATTACCATAAGGATAATTTAGGGCTGGATATGATTTCTGTGGATCAACCTGTAATTAATAATAATAATAAGATTGTTAAGAATAAATATTTATTTTAAATTAATAATCGAAATTTTATTTACAAAGATTTTTTTAATGAAACAATGAAAAATTTATTTTTAGTTGTTTATTGAGAAGAAAATGTTATAAATGAAAAATTTTTTTTTATTTCAAAATTAAAAATTTTAATTTTACTGTAAAGTTAATCTTCAACATTTCACTTTAAATATAAATTATTTTTTCAATTTTTTTTTTTTTTGAAAAAAAGAATTACAAGTATTTCTTAGTTGCAAACAATTTGAATTTTTTCTAATATCAATTCAATTTTGATCTGTCATTGCAAAAAAAAATTTTCTAATCAAAATAGTCTTTGAAATTAATAATTAAAATTTTATTTTACAAAGCTGTTCAATGAAACAATTAAAAATTTATTTTTAAATCCATTTTTGATTATTTATTCAGAAGACAATATTAAAAAAAATAAATTTTTTTTAATTTTAAAATTAAAAATTTTAATTTCATTGTAAAGTTAATCTTTAATATTGCACTTTAAATATAAATTATTTTTTTAACTTTTGTTGAAAAAAAAGAGTTACAAGTGTTTCCTAGTTGCAAATAATTTGAAATTTTTCTATCAATTCAATTTTGATTTGTCATTTCAAAAAAAAAAAATTTTTAAATCAAAATAGTCTCTAAAATTAAAAATTAAAATGTTATTTTACAAAGCTTTTTAATGAAACAATCAAAAATTTATTTTTAAATCCACTTTTGATTGTTTATACAGAAGAAAATATTAAAAAGAAGAAATTTTTTTAAAGTTTAAATTATAAATCATCTATAAAAATTTTATTGTAAAGTTAGTATTTAATATTTCACTTCGAATATAAATTTTTTTTATTAATTTACGTCGAAAAATAAATTACAAATATATTTTAATTGCAAAAAATTTTTAAGTTGTCTAATATCAACAATAAAAAAAAATAGAATTTTCATTGTCTCGTTGATCGTTCATTAAAAAAAAAAAAATACTTTTCAATAAAAATAATCTCACTTGCAAATAATTGTAAAGAAACAGTCGTGGTTGATGAGAATAAAGAGGCGACTGCATATAGTTAGCCGATTCAATACTAAAATCATTGAATTTGGTTTGAATTTTCAGCATTGATTCCATGGGGATTACTGCGGCTCGACAAACTCCCGCGAACAGTAGCAGAGCAATCATTTTTAAAATTAAAAAACAACCGATTCGTAAATAAAAACTTTTTCTCTTATAATAAAATTAAAACATAAAGAAATTTATTTAAAAATCACTACTCTATATCGAGTAACTATCCTCACTAACCAGATTTCAGTCTCGCCCACGAGTTTATATATTCTCTCTTAGGCCCGAATCCGTCCCCACCCGTTGGCATATTTTTTTAGTTTCAACTTTTAAAACCACCGAAGAGTGTTTTATATATTGTACTGAACTGACATATATGAGGCCCAATAACACTTGAGAACAATAAAAATAAATAAAGCAGCGAGACATAACAACTGAAGAAAATATATAATTAAAAAAATATTACGAAAGCTGTAAGCTGTAAGATTACCTTAACAAACTGGGAATTGCATTAATTCAATACTCGGCTTTGAATATTATCTGTGTGTAATTTAATTTAATATCCCAGTAGATCTCGATATGGATCAAAATTATTTAATAACACCTCATTGGGCACGCTGGGCGGTCGTTAATCAATTTTTTATGACAATCTGGTCATTATCAATCTGATACTCGGTAAATGTAATGTAACTTAAAAAAATAACTAAATTTAAGATAAGTTAAATATAAAACATTATTTACAATTACCCCAATCGGTCAAGGTTGGCTTAACTCGACTTTTAATATAATTACCAAACGAAATAAATTTTCACACAAACTCGAAGGCGAAACTTGCAGCGTCGTTTGATACTAAAAGTTTCATTCCACGTATACTCTACTCTGGTAATAAACATACACACCTTCTCTCATTAGAGCCAAAAATACTAAGCTGTTTTATTGTAATTGTTCGTAGAAAATCTAATTAATTAAAGCTTTAACAATTGTTTATTGCTTATCCTGAGGTTTAATGCCAGAAATATTATTTTCACGTGAGCTTTTTCAATTAAAACTTTTCTTATTTGTTTCCATTTAAATCAAATTATTAAAAGCTTCATTTCATGTGTATTGATGAACTTTTAAACTTTTGTATGTCAATCTTGATAATTCCCACCTGAATTTCAAGAAAAAATTATGCTATTAATATCTTCCACCAAAAAAATTTTTTTCTTCTTTCTTCTTGTACTAGATCATTAAAGAAGACTTAAATAATTTATTACATATTGATTGACCTAAAAAACTATTGCAAGGTTATACAATTAGTAGTTTATTAATTAAAGACTTATTTGAAAGGGCATGAAGACTATTTTGTCAGTCTAAAAATGTTCTGTTGTAAAAATATACGCGCTTTTATATATTAATCAATAATTTGACAGAATTTATAGAATTATATTTTTGGATGAAACAAAAATCCCTTTATTTCTTCAATAACTGACAAATTATAAAATTAAACAATAAATAATTGTATGACACTAACATTAACAGATCTTAAAATTTTTTATGACATTATTTTTGTTTTTTTTTATATTGCATCATGAAATAAATTTATTAAAAAAATTTCACATGAAGAAATTAAAAAAAAATTATCAGAGCGACTGAACACTAATTTCAAAATTACCTGACTTTTTCCTGAGCAAAAATGAAATTCCAGAACCTACAAAAAAATAATTGTTATTCAAATATTTGTTATAATTGCAAATTATTTTAAAAATAATTTTTTTTATGCTAGAATTCATATCTAATATCCAGAATTGAGTAAAAATTTGGAACTATAAATTATAATTTTTTACAGATTTTTAACTATTCAAAAAAGATCAGTTTCTTTTGAAAATTAAATTAAATAATTAAACTTTTGAAAATACAATAATTGATGATATTAAAGTTAGCCGACGTCTTTAATTTTTTTTTAATAATTAAATTAGAACAAAAAAATATTTTTGAAAAATTGCACTTATAGTTTTTCAAGTTTTTAATAAGTGACAATTTTTTTTTCTTTTCTTTTGTCGTAATTTTTTCAATAAAAAAATTATTTTTAATTTTTAAATGTCGGCTAACTTAATTTTCATCAATAATTGATATTATGACTAGATCATTAATCATTTAGAAGTTATACTTTTTTTTTATTATTAATTATCCATTTAGTTTTTTGAATATTATTGATCACAAAAAAGAAGAAATCTGAATTAAGAAATTAAATAACATCAATTAATATTAAAAATTATCTCCAGTACGATTTTTAGAATGCTATAGAAATAATACGACACTGAAGTTAGCAGACGTGTAAAAATTTTTGATTTCTTTTATTAATTAAATTGCAACTAAAAAGATATTTCTAAAAAATTGCACTTATAGTTTTTCAAGTTTTTAACATGTGACAATTTTTTTTTAAATTGTTTAATTGAAATTTTTTCAATAAAAAATTTCTAAAAATTTTAAAATGTCGGCTAACTTGATTTTCATGAAATAATTTATTATTTCTACAGGATTCTAGTTTATTTTTTAAAATAAACTAGAAATTTCTCTGACCCAAGTTAAAACTCCCTGACTTTTCACTGACTATTCCAGAAATTTCAAATTCCAGGTTTTCCAGGTCAATCGTCACCCTGATTATGAATGCGAATTTTTTAAAATATTTTTTTTTATCACAATTGATTTATTATAAAAATTCTCAAACATCTGGCTGATTTTACTATCACATGATTGTACATAAATATATTTAAATTATAAAAATATTCACATTAATAAAAATAATCTTCTCAATTAAAATCTTCAAGTTCAAAGTTGCAATTTACTTTGATTGCGGTGCTACTATACAAAATAATAATATTTTCTTAATAAACAAACCAAAAATAATTAAATCCTTTATCTGTGCCAAATTTCACAACTGGTTAAATAATCCTCGATAGCGATCTTTTATTTAATTTGGAACTTCCTGGCATCAGAACCTGAAAAAAATGAAATTTATTAGTGATGTATTAATAAATAAAACTAAAACTAAATTTAATTGTCAAGAAGCTAAGTGGTTGCATTAAATAGTCGTTAAAATTATTTAGTAATGGATAATGGAACATTGCAGTGTTCAATGCAGTTTGAGGATAAATTAAGGGCAACGTACCCCGAATTTAAATCACGATAAGCCCGTAACGGTACGAAGAACTATCGTGTCTCGAAAAGTTACACTATGCCTGGGGATTTAGTATACTGAAACTTATGAAGATTATATATATTGTTTGATTGTTGTTATAAAAGGGCGATAAACGTACAATGCCGTGACGAGTTGAGTTTATTCGGTTCTCAGCATTGCACCCGATTCGACACCATATCATTTTTATTATCTTCCCTCTTATAAAATTCAAATAATTCAATACTTTTCTTCAGTCTATCTATTGAACTACAAACGAAATCACTTAACTTTCAATTTTTTTTTATTTCTAAAAAAAAATTTAAACAATTTTAACTTTAATTAATATTAGGTAAGTTTAATTAATTTATTATTCAATTTTATAATTATAATTAGTAATTAGTAATTATAAATTATTAATTAGAGTCTGTTAGTATCAAAGTGTATTTTTAGTGAATAAAAAGAAGAAATTAATTGCAAATTCAAACCATACCGCCGTAGGCGATGAATCAATACTTGGAATGAGTGCATTGTAGTGACTGGGGGTTGATATTTTCTCGCGAATATAACAATTTATTCTGTTAATAAATAGTGTAATTTAATTTAATTTAATTAATAAATAGTTTGATGATAGATTTATTGGGTATTGTGTAATGGAGTTAAGACTTGTCATGTTTATCAACAAGTAGTACTGCTTTTGAAGCAAGTCAATGGCTTTGAGTATAACATACACAAGTTTATGTAAAATATTGTACCTGTATACATTTGGACTCGAGGGTGAATAAAGTCAGTCTGTTTCTGTAATCGCTTGACACGACAGTCACGCGATATTTTGTTCGCTCTTGTGTACAGCTAAACAAATTTATTTTTTTGTTTTTTTTCTGACAAATGTCAACCTAATGTCTGACAACTCTAGTGACACTCTTAAAATTATACCAGAGTAAGTAATTTACTTATTTTCATACAATTTTTTATATATTCCCTTTTTTTAATTATGAATTTTAATTTTTATAAAAAAATAATAATTAAAATTTTTTTTTAAATAGAGCAGGCATCTAATAATTTTTTTTTCAATAAATAAATTACTACTTAAAGTTTTTTTAATTGCATTAATAATTTAATAACTAATTTTTTAAAATTAAAAAATTTTTTTTTTCAATTTTCTTAATTTTTTTTATTAAGAAAAATTAACAAATTATCAGATTTATGCAACATTTAATTATTATCAATATTTTTTTTTATTGAAAAAAAAAATCAAAGTTATTTTTTGCAAAATGAATTGAGAAATTTTCTTCATGAAAAATGTATTCCCTTTTTTTAATTTTTGTAAAAAATTAATGATTAAATTTTTTTTTTAATGGAGCAAGCATCTAATAATTTTTTTTTTCAATAAATAAATAAATTACTACTTAAAATTTTTTTAATTGCATTAATAATTTAATGACTAAATTTTTACAAATGAAAAAATTTTTTTTTAATTTTCTTAATGATTTTTTTTTATTAAGAAAAATTAAAAAATCAGATTTATGCAACATTTAATTATTATCAATATTTTTTTTATTAAATATTTTTTTTTGCAAAATAAATTGAGAAATTTTCTTCATGAAAAATGTAATCAATGACAAATTATTTTTATAAAAATAAATAATAAATCCAAGTCATGTATATTAATACACTTAAATTTTGGCCGCAATAATAATAATAATAATTTAACAGAATTTTAAATCAAAAGATCCGATCAGAATAAAATTTGGCATAAATAATATTTAATGATCGTCATTATTTAAAAAAACATTGAAAACAAAAACAAGAAAACGTAGTATAAGATTAAAATAAATCAAATATATATAGAAAAGCATAACCGGGTTCAATGTCTTTAGATTCTTAGATCTCACTGTACCAAAAATAATTATACATTACCTAGGCTGGAACAAAAAAAGCTAAATAAATTAGATGAAAAACAAAAAAAAAAAAATTAGCCAGAAATTGGAGAATCGTGAGAGGTTTTGGAAAGAACGAGCGTGTTATTAATAGCGATCCCGCGTGTGCACTTGGGATTTAAACATAGTTTTGGCTGAAGAAAACGTCAAACCGACTTTAAAAGTCGTTCGGCGCGTTTCGTTTCTCGTTTTTGCAAATTTTATCTTTTAATAACAGTTGTAAGAGAAAATTTACGCGCTTATTCATTTTTATAAAGATTTTTTGTACTTTTTTAGTGACTTTTGTTAGATATATAATTATCATTATTATTGTTATTGTTATTATTATTATTATTATTATTATTATTATATGACAAATGATAAGTTATGAAGTTGTGTATTGAGTAATTATAAAACTATTTCCATGCGTTCCTTTAACCCACATTATTTGCAAGGTGGTTCCGTGTGAATATTTTTAGATTCGGCGTTTAAGTATCAACACAAAAATGATAAAAGATATATATTTTTAATGTACATAAACATTTTCGCTAATAGTTTAGATTTTAGTATTATAAAAAGCAAATTTTTAACAGTTTTTCTTATTTTATTCGCTTCTTTTTGATTATTTAAATAAATATTATTAAACTAAAGAAAAATTTGTTATAAATTACGCTCTTGTTATAATTTTTACAATATATAAAAATTAATTTTTAATTAAATTGTTGAGTTTTAATTATTATCTATAGTTAATAAATATTATTAAAAAAAAGACAAAATTTTGAAAAAAAAAAGTTAGTAAATTTAAGAAGGTAAAATTATTTATAAAAATGAAGTTAGTCGACATTTCAAAATTTTCAGAAATTTTTTATTGAAATAATTTCAATTAAACAATTAAAAAAAAAATGTCACATGTAAAAAACTTGAAAAACTATAGTTGTAATTTAATTAATAAAAAAAATCAAAAATTTTTACGTCTTCTAACTTATGAAAATTAAGTTAGCCGACATTTCAAAATTTTCAGAAATTTTTTATTGAGAAAATTTCAATTAAACAATTAAAAAAAAAAATGTCACATGTAAAAAACTTGAAAAACTATAAGTGCAATTTTTTATAAATATCTTTTTAGTTGTAATGTAATTAATAAAAAAAATCAAAAATTTTTACATGTCTTCTAACTTGAGTGTCATAATTATTTTTAGAATTTATTAAATTTTTTTTTGTGTAAACTATTTGTTTCACAAAATTTTACATGATAAATGTTTCAAAATCATTAATTTACAAATTACGACTGTCAAAATTAAAAAAATTAGATTATAAACTGGTTTTTTTATTATATTAAAAGTACTTTATACCGATACTTAAATTATTAAAAATAATAATAATAACATTGATAAGAAAGTTATATTTAAAATCGAGCCGCGAGTAAAACCGTTTTATAAAACCGATAATTTGCAATTTAAAAAAGATTAACACGTATATTCATACCGTCATACTCAATTAACGTAAATTTCAACATTTTAATTTCACGAAAGATGAAATTTTATTATTATACTCGAAAATAAAGATAAACACGGAATTGTTAATTAGAGCGAAAATCTTATTGACCATGAAAAAATCGAGAGTTGATGACAAGGAGAACCACTGGGTTGAGGATAATAAATTAGATAAGTTATTATCTCACAATGATCAAATGTAATTACATTTTTTAAATCATTTTAAATTTGTAACTTTAAATTACTCTGATCAATATCAATTATTTTAGCGTATAACAATTCAAAAAAATGTTATTTATTACCCGAATAAAATAAAATAGTCCACTTTATTTATATTTGATCTCAATAAATTGTTAAATAAAAGAGACATTGACATTAGAATTTATTTTATAAACGGAACAACTTGTGTTTCTGTAACTGACAGATTCACCCTTTGGTGGTCTGCCAAGTTCAAACGATTAATTGCCGTGTTTCATAGAGCCCCATTAACCAAATGTCGTCATTTATTTTATTACTTTTATTACTTCTACTAGTATATTTATTAAATTATCACCTTCAAATGTCCATAACCCAACAAAAGTTAAAACTCTCATATTTTTTAGAGACATGTCAGCGATAAATAAAATAGAAGACACTATGAATGAAGCATTGATTGAAAAGCTGAGACAATGTTTACCAAAGCATCAGGAAAATTCAGAGAATATAAAAAGTTTGCTGGCTAAGCTTTACACTCGTATTACATCTTCAGGTAATGAAAATTTATTATTGTCAACAAGCTTTTTATCACTTATAAATTCACGATTAATTACAAAACACAGTTGACTTGTTAGGACGCTAATGTCTGACGACAGTAGTTGATAATTCATTTGTGTTATTTATATATAACATGTTATGTTACAACAAAACTAAAAAACAGACTAATAAAATACTCAAAATTTACTGAGAAATTACGTAAATTATTTTGAAGGAAGCTAATGGTGAAGAGTTTGGCATTAATCCAATTTTTGTGACCGTTAAAAAAATATTTCAAGTAAATTTTGATACATTTTTATTCAATAAAATTTCTTCAGTTTACATTAATTTAAATATCAATTTTTTTTAACAAAATAATTGTTACAAGCAACTTTGCAGTCACTGTGTGACTGCCGTGATTTGTGAACTATAAATAAATAAAATTTTGCTTTATTAAATAATGGCTTTTGTTAAATTGCACCGTACTTTCTTAACTATTGACATTTATAAAGATATAAGCTCATCCCAATGTTACACTCATCAAGAGCTTTCATTTGAGTACCCACATGCATTTTGATATATTTTTCATATATACATATATATATATATAATATATATAATATATGAAAAATTGATGTGGGTACTCAGCTTATATCTTTAAAAATGTCAATAGTTCACAAGATACAAGGTCATTTCTTAAGTATGTGTCTACAGATAGAGTATTTTCGAATGGAGTCTAAATACTTATATAAATTGATTATCGGTGAGAATGATATGAAACCTTGAAAAGGCACAAATTCAAGTCAAGACCTTTGCAATGACACTAAATTTCACTAAAAAAAAACCGATTTTATCATATAACTATCTCGGAAATAAAATTTTTCTTATTCTCTTAATAACATAGATTAATTATTGTTACGATTCCAGATCGAAAAATTCGAGAGCGTACACTGGAAACATTTTGGAGCAAAGAGTACAACGTTATAGAAATATTTATGGTGTTACTGGAGGTAATTTTTAAAAAGATTTATTATCTCAATTAGTAACTCCTTTTTAGTAAAAATTAATCACTAATAAATTAACATGATTTTTGTTCGATAGGCTTGTAGAGATAATGCGGTGTGTTGTAACATTACTGGAATATTGCATGAATGTATAGCACCTCGGCAATCCAAGGTGAAATTAAAAGGAGCCAAAAATAAGCACTCGAGTAAGATTTATTATTTAGCTTATTATCTATTGAATTGACTCTTTATATTTATGAGTGTTATTTTTCATTAGAAAGCGCCAGTCGTACAACCATTGCTCAATTGATCCAGTTTGGTGGGACCCAAGTCTTCTTAAAACTCTTGATAAATTCACAGAGAAGCGATAACACCATGTCAGAAGTATTAGTTCATGAAATTCTCTGGATACTAAGTCAGGTTAATTATTAATTATTATTATTAATAACTTTAATAATAATAATACTTTAAAATAATTAATAGATTGCTCAAAAAGACGTCAAATTTCCATTAAAAGTAAGACTTTTAAACGTCACCAAAGTGTTTCATACTTTATTAAAACATCATTACAACGATGCCCGACTTCTTCTTCCACTTCTTCTTATTCTTAAAAGTATCGCTAAAAATAGTAAGTTTCATAAAACTTATCTTTAATAAAAATCTACGACATTAAAGTTACTTGACAATTTAAAAAAATTTTTTTTTAACAAACTTTGTTCCAAAAAATTTTTTTTTCAAAAAATTTGCAATTTAAAAATTTTATAAAAATTTTTCTACAT
>CAJNRD030001120.1:14115087-14271455 GCA_905319865.3 Cotesia congregata
ATCACTATATATATATATATATATATATATATATATATATATATATATATATATATATATATATATATATATATATATATAATAATATATATTTTTTGCCATAATTTATTTGATAAAAAAACTTCTTAAAATGATCAAATATTTGCTAAATTAATTTCCATTAAAAAATCTTAATAAAATTTTTAATTTCAGCGTTTGCAGTTCAAATTCTAATGAAAGACGGAATAGCGTCAACCTTTGAAAAAACTTTTCTCTGCATCGGATACACACCTAACTTAAAACTAAAAGTTTTATTAGAATGCCTGAAACATTTCACAAGCAATCGTAATTATAAAGTTTTATCATAAAAATTTATAATGTATTTATTACCTTAAATAATTTATTGTTCTTCAAGGAGTTTGCTGTGCGAAATTTGTGAAAGGAAATTTAGTGCACATGCTGATGCGCGTTTTCGATCGCTGGGACAGGTGGGACGGGCAACTGAGACAAAAAGTCGCCAACTACGGACTTTGCACTCTCCATCACTTGTGCCTGATAAGTAAGCATTGGATTAACAATATAAATTGATTTAAAAAAATGATATTCCATCACCGTTTTTGTGAGGGAGTGGCCAAAAAAAAAATTATTTTTTATATTTATTATCATTTATATTTCATCTCCGGTATTAGATGCATCAACCCGGGTATGTTTGGAGCTAGTTGATGCTATGAATTATTCATAATACCTTTGTTCGTCATATCAAAAACCTTTATACACTTACATTTATAATACATAATACAAAACATCTAAATTCAACATTAACCACCGAGCTTAAAAAGTATCTTCATTTTATTTCTAACAATAAAATGTTTTGATCTTTGTCAGTATGTTATTTTATTTTTGCCCTTGACTAAAAAAAATTTCATGCTGACTCAGCTATGTAGAACCAGTTATTGTCACTATACTATTTAATGTACCATAAATCTATTTGTAAGTCAAATTAACAATACTATAAATTTATATATATATTTCTGAATATTACTTATGATTTATGATCTAGAATCTGGGAGAAAAGCACTGAAAGCCAACAATGGTCTACAACAACTTTACCGCTTCTGCAGCAATTGTCCTGAAACAAAAGCTTACGACTTTTTGCTTTCGCGTATCTGTGGAATTATGAGCCAGTGTTTAGAGAAGAAAGAGCTGCCAGTACCTGAAATGTCACCTGCTAAGTACGATATTAATCATATAAATGTAGCAATAGCAACAAATTAGCATGATGCGTGTAGCATCCAATTAAATTTATTATTCAAATATTTGACATCTAATCTAGGTTCAATCTACCAAATGGTAATGGGAAAAGAGCCAACAGTGTCGACAGTTACAGTGACGTTGAAAGTCAGGTTCGCATCATTTTTTGTAATTAATCCAATAATAATAATAATAATAATAATAATAATAATAATACATATCAAAATCAAAAATTTAGATTAATAATTTTATCACTGTAGGTCAATTCTGTTGGGCGAGTTTGCAGTGACGCAGACTCAGTTGATGACGACGATGATGATAATGATGATGATGAGGATGATGATAGCGGAGATCAGAGTGCCTTGAAAATAGATAAAAATAAATTGGAACAATTTAATGATATAAATGTTGACGAGGGGCAATATTTTGCTAGTGTTATTACATCTCAACGGTCTATTGAAGATCTTCTCGGGTAAATATGTTTATTTTTATTTTTTTATCGTAAATTAATTGCACGTCTCATAACGCGAAGCGTTTGAGTAGTGCTTTACTATTACTCTCTCAAGGTCAAGCAATTATCTCGGCTTAAATTGCTTTTATCCAATTTTTTTTTGCACTTTGAGTATTAAATTAGTTGGAAAATATCAACAAGAACACTTTTTTATGACAGTAGAAACTTTAAAAAACACTATTTTTTTTAGATAGTATAAAAAAAAACATTTTGAAAAAATATTTCGGTGGACGTCGGGTTGTCTGTATGTGCGGATGATGTATGTGGTTACAATAACGACCAAAAAACTTCACTTTTTGAGTTCATTTTTTTTTTTTTTCATTATTCGCTTCAGTATCATTCTGAGTAATAGCCTATTGAAAATTACCGTCTAATTCAATGTAATTTAATTAAAAAATGAATAAATTCATTAATAGTAAATAGTCTTTTTTTGTATATCTACACTGAAAGAAAAATTAACTTGATTCGAGAAAAAAATTCTTGAACCAAGAAAATAATTTTGAAGAGGGTAATTGTCGTCAATCAAGACGAAAAATCCTTGAATCGAGTAAAATTTTCTTAAATCAAGAAAAATTTATTAGTTCAAGAATTTTTCTACTCAAATTAAGAAGATTAAGTTCTTCAAAATTATATACTTGATTCAAGAACATTTTTTTTCTGTGTATATATTAGGGTATGCTAAAATGTAACTTTCGGGAAGAACCTTTTAAAATTGGAATTTTTTGAGTTCTGCTTTTAACAGCAGCTGTGTTTAGGCATTTCCTGAGATATTTCGGGGTGAGAGAATTTATTTGATTTTCATAGAACTTTTAACAGGAGATTCAATTGGGCACTTCTGGCCAAATTTTAAATTTTCAGCGGAAATGCCCAAACTAAGCTCTTGTTAAAAAATTATATGAAAATCAAACATATCGTCTCACCCCAAAATATCTTAGGAAACGCCCAAACAGCCCCTGTTAAAAGCGGAACTCAAAATTCCAATTTTAAAAGGTTCTTCACGGGTTACATTTTGACACACCCGACTATATAAGTAGCGCTCAAAAGTATTTTGACAAATATATTTAATGGTTTAATTAAAAATAAATATGAAACACAATAATCATTTATTTATTTTTTTAACAGCTTTTAAATAATCTATAGAATAGTGTCAAAGTGGTCCTAGTTCGTAACAAAAGAAAGTTTAATTTTTAAAATATTAGGAAAATGGTGGCTCCAAAGTATTTTGATATTATTGAAAAAAACTAACGCATAATGTTGTCAAAATACTTTTGAGCGCTACTGGATCTCAGTTTTATCTTATTTTTTTTTTTTTTTTTGTGATGAATGAACGTTATGAGACGTGCACTTTTGGATTTTCCAAACTTTTTTTATAAATATTTTATATTTTTTAGGTATAATGTTCTTTTTCGAGAACTAGGTAATTTAAAAACCCAATTACAGATGGAAAGTCTATCAAATTCAGAAGAAAACATTGAGTCTGTAATGAGCAAAGAAACAAAACGTACTAGCTTGTTAAATCATGTTACCAAATTCTGGGATTTAAGTAATTTGACAGGTGTTTATACGCACATGACAGATGAAGAAGCTTTACCGTACAGTGGATATTCGAGAAAATTGCGTATTTTGGACGGCATCCCGTTGAACACACAAGACAAATCAGTTTATTGTACCTGTGCCAGTCGAGTAAGAAGTGTAATATCTTTTGTGAAGGTTGCGTATCCCGATCTTATAGGTGGCTGTTGTCGTGGAAATCCCGAGCCACTTAACGACAAAGATAGAAAAGTTTGCCGAGCTAAGTTGTTAAACAGCGTAGACCGTGGACTTCGACCAAACTTGCTCACTCAGGAAGTGATTTTTGACCTGGATGCCCTGGCGATGACTTGCCAAACCTCTGGAGGAGCATCTGAAAGACTAACGGATAGATTGGTTTTGAGTAATTCTGATGAATCACGAATCGGTAATCGTTGCGTCGATACTAAGAGTTTATTATTCGAATCTAGGTTCGAGAGCGGCAACTTACGAAAAGCTATTCAGGTAATATTACATTTTTTTTTTATTTTCTTTAAAAGTAAAGCTAACCAATACTGATATTAAGTATCACAGATAGGTCCAAGAGAGTACGATTTAATTCTGACGCCGGACGTGAACAGTGGATCGAGACACCAGTGGTTTTACTTCGAAGTTTCCAACATGGAAGCAAACATTCCTTATACTTTTAATATTGTCAACTGCGAGAAAGCCAATTCGCAGTTCAACTTCGGCATGAAGCCAATACTATTTAGTGTTACAGAAGCACAATTAGGTAGACCAGGCTGGGTGAGAACTGGCACTGATATCTGCTACTACAAAAATTGCTACAGGAGACCTTGTCGTGGGAAAAATTATCTGACCACTTCTTTTAATGTTGTCTTCCCTCACTCATACGATATTTGTTACCTGGCCTACCATTTCCCATACACCTACAGCCAGTTAATGACTCACATATGGAGGTGGTCGCGACGACTCGAAAAAGAACCGATTCATTTTTCCGCAGAGATGCTCTGCAATACTTTGAATAATAATGATTGTCCGCTCTTGACAATAACTTCTCCAGAATCAACGGCAAATCCAATTAGCGTGAGTATTTTTATCCTTAAACTGAATAAATAAATAAATTAATTATCATAAAAAAATATTATTTGTATTGTAGAAAAGAAAAGTTATTTTTTTAACATCACGGGTCCATCCTGGCGAGAGTAATTCATCCTGGATTATTCACGGTACTTTAGAAACTCTTCTTGGAGATAGTACTTACGCTAAAAGTCTTCGAGATGATTATATTTTTAAAATAATACCTATGCTGAACATAGAAGGTGTTATCAACGGTTGGTGAGTAAATATTTAGTATATTATTTTAATAAAATAAATAATTATAAGCAAAAAAAACTAATTATTAAATCACTCAACTGGATAAATAATTTTTTTCTATAAAATATTACCAAGAATCCATGATGTATATGTCCTTGTCTTTATTAATACTTTAATTCTTAGTAAGAAATAAGGACTCAATTTCTTGTGGACTATTTTTTATTTAATTGCCGACGTTTCGTCATTAATTCCTGACTTTTTTAGAGCTCAAAATTCAAAATTACTCTGACAATTGTAGAATAATTTTTAATTTTGTGCCCTGAAGAAATCGGCAATTACTGACGAAATCTTGGCGATGAAATAAAAAAGGCCATTCGGCAGCCGAAATGGAAGTAGATTTCATGATGAATAAAATTAAAAACAACTAGAATTGAATACAAGAAAAACTTAATAACGTTCAATAAAGAAAGAGAAGAATAATTGTACTTCAGTACTTTTCAATCAGTTTTATATAGACAAAACGACTGCAAAAGTAAAATTTCTTAAAAATGATCCTAAGATGGATATTTTTTGCTTTAGAAAAAAATGTTAGCACATAAATTGAAGCTTAATTTCTCAGCTTTCAGATGCATATAACCGGAATCGAATAACTCGACGCGTTCAGAAATTATTTGAAGGAGAAGTAGTAAAAGTATCAAATTTTCGAAATTTAAAAATTTTTCAATGCTGCAATTTCTAAACTATTCGACCGATTAAGCTTATATTTGAACTTGGCCTTCCTAATAGTCGATAGAATAAGTATGTTGAGTTTCATTGAGATCCCTTAAGAATAGTTGACGCTATCGTCGTGACAAGCCGCGTTATATCGTATGTATATATATATATATAAATTTTTAAACCATATGTATTTTCTGACTCAGTTCGTCGAGTTAGGTCAAAATATAGCAAAATTTATGAAAATTTACGTCATGAGGACAAATACAATAGTTAGATTTTTATAAAATCTACTAAAAATAATCCACAAAAAATTGAGTCCTTATTTCCCACTAAGAATTAAAGTATTAACAAGAATATAATTAAAATTTAAGCAATTAAAATTAAATAAAGCTTTTTAGGTCGGTCACCAAATAAAAAACACCAATCAATCATACGAAATAGTTCTTCATTCTCGCTCAATTATTACAATATCAATGGCATATATATAAAAAAAATTACTGATGTAAATTATTACAACTCAATTAAATTCAATTCTAATGATGAATACGAGTGGATGACGTAAACATTGCCGTAGACACAACAGCGTGATCAATTATTTTCGATATTTAAATCCGTACAACGTTTCGTCTTGCATTCGTATTCGATTTATGACATCAGCGGACATCCCTTGGCCCATCACCTACGAAGCTATATGCTTTCTCAAGTCCTCTGATGTCATTTTTACTGAAATATTATCATTAAATTTCAATAATAATAATAATAATAATAATAATAATAATATTAATAATAATAATAATTAATTATAATAATAATATTAATATTAAATTTTTATTACATCTATATCTATTAACTAATTACGAATTTATTCGAGTCGATAAGTTGATCTTATTAATGCCGCACTATTATCCCTCACGACTCTGTTGTGTGTAATTATCTAATTATTAATTCCTCAATTAATAACTCAACAAATTTAGTTTGAATAATAAAAAACGGAAGATGTTTATCATAAAACGCTAAATACTTAAAAAATAATTACTTAATTGGTGGATTACTTGGACGGAGGGTCTAATACTTTTCCGTTGGAGCGGACTTTAATGTTGTACCTATAAGCCGGTTCGGCATCGGGTAAAATAGTGCTTAAGTCTTCCTCTTGATCCTTCAACACATCACCACTGCCGCTGTTGGTGTTATCAGGGGCGTCGTTTGCGTAGTCCTGGTCGCTGTCGTACGGACCGATGGTTTTAGACTCGAGCGCGTTGTCAGGTTGACTCGCGGTCTTGTCGTAGGTCGGGGACTGCTGACTAGCACGCTGGAGTGATCTGATTTCGTGAGTCTCCAACCCGGCGAATACAGTATCGGTGCGGGATTTAATCGCCGGATTTCCAGTGAATAAACTCGTTATGTCAGGAATGTCCTCGGTTCTGCTGCGCTCCTTGATAACGTCTTCACGAGATTGAGTTTTGGTCAAAGGATCTGAGGAAGCGGTACTCATTAGTCGACCTACTACTGGATCCTCGGGTAGAGTTAACGTGTCAGGTGAATTTGAACTTTCTTCTATTTCTTCTTTATGGCTGTCGTTATCATTATTGTCGTTATTGCTATTATTAGTGCTAATGCTGTCGTAAATTTCAGTCTGATGCTCCTGGTTTGTGTTATTATCCTCGTGCTCCTCTTCTACATTCCTATCCGCGTCTGTTGTCTCGGTCTCCAATTTGTCCGCATTATCGTCGTTACTGTCGGTGTCCGGCAATGCCGTGGTCGTCGTCGATGAATATGGTCTACGATTTCTGTAACAAATGCACCAGCAATAAATGCCGTCGCAAATATTCAGACAGTGGTATTACTTATTATCGTTAGCAAGACTAACAATAAAAAATTTTTATTTTAAATAATAAGCATCAAGTATTTTATTCTTCAAAAAAATTTTTTTTTTAATTTATAATTTTTATTCATAATTTAAAAGAAAAATTATAAATTTTTTTAATAAAAGTAAAAAGTAACTTTTTGTTTAAATAAAATATCTTTTAGTTTTTTGTTTTAATTCGTCAAAAAAAAAAAAAAACAATTATTTTAAATATTAAAATTGAAACTTTTTAAAAAATTAGAATTTATTTTTTTTGCTGATTTATTTTTTAAATATTTTCTTGAAGTAAAATTATAATTTAAAATTCAATTACTAAAAAAAAAATACTAAATAAAATACCTTTTAGTTTTAATTCGTTAAAAAAAAAAAAAAAAAAA
Organism: Cotesia congregata; assembly: GCA_905319865.3. Lineage (NCBI taxonomy): Eukaryota > Metazoa > Arthropoda > Insecta > Hymenoptera > Braconidae > Cotesia > Cotesia congregata. The sequence continues at coordinate 14,122,634 of CAJNRD030001120.1, forward strand.
AAAAAAAAAAATTATTTTAAATCTTAAAATTGAAACTTTCTAAAAAATTAGAATTTTTTTTTTTGCTGGTTTATTTTTTAAAATTTTTTCTTGAAGTAAAATTATAATTTAAAATCCAATTATTAAAAAAAAATTTTTTTTATTTTTAAAATAATAATTGAAATATAAATTTGATTGTATTGTTAACTAATAATAAGTTAGTTTGTTAATAAAACTACAACTAAATTTTAAAAAAAGCCAATTGTTAATATTTTGTTAATAGTTAAACGTTGATGAAAAGTGCGCACCGCTGTGATTATTTAGAAGCCTCCAACTACTTTATTTAAAATACCTATGTTAAAACTAAATAATAATTAAACAGTTAATACTTAATAAATACCAAAAAATGAATGATTAATAAGAATTATAAATAATAAAAGTGATAATACTACTCAAGAACTTAAGTGGTACTTGTGCCCCATGAATTATTATTATTATTATTATTATTATGATTATCTATAGATAAAAAATAAAAATAAAGAGGCGCGCGACTTTTCATGTAACGTGATTAAATGTCTCACCTCTTACCCCTGAGTTGCCGAAACCGGTATGCTTCCGTAGTTGTAATAATAACATCTTGTCTGCTCGCAAATGAAATCCTTAACACGAGTACAATCTTGAGCATCCCAAGCTAATGACGGCGCTACCATTGCTACACAACCATCTGAACTTCCACTATCTCCACTAAAATAATATTTTAATTAATATCATCATCATTAAAACAATTTTATAGCTTGTCAATCTTATCAGAGAATAATTAAGTAATTTAATTTAATTAAAAAATTACCTTTCACGTGCTACCCTTTGTGGTTCAGTGCCAGGTGGAACATCGACAGCGCGATTTCCAGTACGTCTCAACATGTAGTCAAAAGTCGCGTTGAATGGCAATCCTGAGCTCATCCATAAGAACATATCCGTTCCCAATTTATTACCCGACGTCCAAAAGTCGTATTTAGTGTAGCCGGCATTTTTCAAGTACTGTGTCATGGTATCGGCTTTTTCTTTAGTTTCAAAAGACGCCAATTGAAGACCCAGTGAACGGCAATATTGATAGGCCAAAAAGTAATTTAATTCTGGGCTGTACGGGTTCATCCTTGAGACAAAGTATTGCACTCCATCGAGTTGTATTGTCGTTATCCTCTGACCTGAAAGAATTAATATATTTTTTTATATAAAAAATTCGACCGATATATTACAAAAAAAATTTTTCTTAAAAAATTTTATAATTATTTACAACTGGGGTCCATTATTTTAATTTTTATTTTTTTGAACGAAATTTCTATTTGATTTTATTGATGTATTTTTTTTTGAAAAATATATTTAAAAAATGAACAATTAAAAAAAAAAATTGATTATTACAATTTTAATAAATTTTCAAAAAAAAATTTCTAAATTTTTTAGAAAATTGTGATATTTAACTTTTTTTTTTTAATTGTTCGTTTTTTCATGTACTTTTAAAAAAATATATATCAAAAAAAGATAAAATACAAATTTTATCCAAAAACATGAGAACTAAAATTTTTTCCAACTTTTAAAGACAAAAAAGCTATCGAAATCTTTTTTTTTCCTTTCAAGACATTTTTTACCATAAATGCGATGTAAAAACAAGCAGATTAAAAAAAATTTTCAAATTAAATTTAACTTAAAGATTTTTATGTTAATTTTTTACCTAGATATAGCCAAAAATAGAGTGTAACTCAGTTATAAATAATTACCAAACATTTTTTCAGGTGTCCCATTTTACACCGGATACCCTGTTACAATTCAAAATTCTAAAAAAGAATTTTCAATAAAAAAGAAATTTTCCGAGGGGTCCGTCGAAATATTACAATTATAATATATAAATGAATGAATGAATGAAAAAAATTTGTCAGGCTTTTGGTGATCGTTCCCACCCGTTAAAAAAATTCATTGAACCTTAATAACTTATGCATAATGCATTATATTTTTTTATGTACATATTTAAAACGCACGTGGAATGTTTGGGTAGGTGTGGGTGAAGGTATGCACATGTCGTCTTTAGATATTAATATATTATGTACACATACATATAAAGGTTCCATTTCGTCTCGGCACGTTTCTTTCAGCCGCTTCCGAGCTAACGCGTATCCGTTAAATAAAATATATCGGCAAATCCTCGGACGTGACAAATTATTTCATTAATAAATAATTATGGACAAATGTCAGCAACTAAATTACCGTTATGCTTAAATTTTGACCGGTGTATGAAAAAAAATTTAGATATGAATATATTTCAATCATTTAATATACGGTTCAGTGAACCCGTTGATTAAATTAACTCATAAATTATCGTAGATTAAAATTAAATAGAAAAAAATTTTTTTTTTTAAATCAAATGGACCGTAATAATAAAAAAAATTTTTTTTGAAAATTAAAAAATAAATGCGGGTATTTCTATGCCGGCTAAAGATAAACTTGCAGGTGGGAAATGACCTGCAGACCTTGAGACATGCTGAGTACGTAATATATACAAGATGCAACCGATTGTCTACTTCACGCTGGTTCGTTTGATGATCTCTGATCAACTTAAAGATAAATCACCGGTATCTGCTATTTATTTGATCATTTATCAATTAATAAACACTGCAAGTGTCTAATGATTAATGATCTTGGTTGAAATTACGTAGCCGTGAGAAAATGATGAAAAATAAAATAAAATAAAATAAAATAAACTGGATCTAAAAAATTGGAGTAAAGTTTGGTGATAAATGATAATTGATAATTAATAGTAGAATAATAAAATAAAATGAAATAAAAATTACCTGAGGCAATGAATGTTGTGATGAGTAGCAACAGTACGATTTTCATGTTGCTCGCGTACAATATTATTGCTTCCGTTACACGTTTAGTTACGTTTAAAAAAAACCGGATGTCAGTGTTAGGGTCGCGTTCTCGGACTGGCCTCGCGCAGCCTCGTGAGCTCCCTTAAGAGTCTTCTGACGATGGGTATGCTGGCATGGAGGGGGATCGTTGTTGAAGATGATTCACTGAAAGGAGACCGACAGACCGTCGACTGTATATATCCCGACACCTATATATCCATCTCAACTGGGAGAGATACACCATACAATACAGCCAGAGATAGAGAGTTACTCCAAACAGACTGCTGGCACACACCAGAACTGAAAACAGAAAATAAGATAAAATACAACAATTAAATTAAATTGGGAACCGGTGAGTAAATAAAATAACGATTTTAAATAAAAAAATCCTTTTTGAGAGCTTTGCAGACACTAAAAATCTTCGGTCGGCTGATACTAAGCAAGACTTAGTGACTTATCCTGAGGATGGATTCCAACCAGACTCTTACCAGAGTCCTAGTCTGGACAAACAACAGCAGAAAGCCAGCCGGGTAAAAATAAAATAATAAAGTTATTTAAATAAATAAAAAAATCTCAAAGCGAAACTAATCATTCTCTGAGTTCCAACTCGACACTCAGCACGTCCGAGTGGAGATTTTATGGCTCTGGACTCAAAATAAAAAAAAAAAAGACGTGATATATTTACCTGGATACAACGAAATCCGTCTCGTTACCGAGAATTCCTGGGGACTTTACTCTTAAACAGGAATCGTTAGTTTATTTTTAGTTGGTCTAGTTTATTTTATTTAATTATATTTTATTTTTAGATCCTGGATAAAGAACGCCAATAAATAAAAGCGGAATTCTATTTACAAGGCCACTAGTAAGACCAATAATCTACTAGTTGTGCTATGTATAGCACATAGAAGTTGAGAGTTTATAAGTTGAGCCAGTGGAGAGTATATAGTACCGATCCCGTGGGAATGTAAGCGCATGAAGATTGTTACGATAAGCCATCAGAGAGATCAAATGGAAGTATAACTTGGATAAAAGTCATGTAGCAGAGGTATAAACGTTGGTTGCGCTCCAGGCTCTCTTCTTCTTCTTCTTCTTCTTCTTCTTCTTCTCCTGTACCATACCCTCAACTGGGTATAATAAGTAAAGAGAACTAAACAGGCGATCCTCCTTCGCATCAATCGTCTCATCCTTTATTTCTCTCTCAATCTTATATTACCTGGGGCCTACTACTGATGGTGATGCTGCTGCATTATTCGCCTTCAGCTCATTTTTCAGTCTCTCCTTACATTAACAACATCAGAGTTCTTCTCTTATACTTACACTGTAAACTGTGGTATAGTATTCAGCTCCAGGCAGCTGGATCACTGACTAGAAGCCACTTTTCAGCGTCCAAGTCTAACAGCAACATTTTTTCCGTAAAATTATTTTTTTATTTTATTTTATTTTATATATATATATTTAGTCTTTACTTTTTTGCGATCCAACGTATCTTTTTTTGCTGGCAGCCTTTTCAACCCAGCAAAAACAAAAGCTACTAAAGGATTCGTGATGCTGGACTATGCTACGGCTGCATGTTTTGTGGTGGTTTTTGATGGGAAGAAACAAGAGTAAGAAGAAACTGAGGAGAATGAGGATGAGAAAACGAAAGGGCTTATAGTGGTAGTAAGCTAAGGTAAGGAAGAGAAGAGAAGAAGAAGAAGAAGAAGAAAAAGGTTGAGGGAGGCTGACTTGAGAAGAAACACCGGCAGGTCTATTTCAAGATACACGGGGGGAACTCCATGTACGAACCTCCACCACTCAGGAGGTCTCGATTCTAGTCCGCGAACCGTCACGGACGAGACCACAAGGGTCTACCCTCACACCGGGACCTTCGACATTCTTCAACCATTTTTTGTTTTATTTTTTACACCTACGTCGGATGCATCGCTGATAATAGTATCCTATTTATATAATTATTTATTCAATTATAATACTTTCTATTATTATATAACTTAATAGCTATTATTTAGTTTTTTTTATAAATATTTACTATTGTTTGTTTTTACTATTATTTATGTGCTTAATTATTGACTCAAAGGGATTTATAAGGAATATGTTTATATTCGAAGGTCATCTTCTTGAGATGCTATTTATTTTATTTTATTTTATTTTATTTTAACATTTAAAAAAAAAAACATCCATAGACTCTATGGGTCATTAAAATGATCATTCACGAGATCGTATTTCAACGCGCAGATCCAGATTTTTTTGGTCGTTTATCATCGGAAAGTATAGAGAGTCGGCGTGATTGTATATAGAATTTTAATACAGCGAACCTGTAAATTATCCGTTAATTTATTCGATCATTTATATATATATATATATATATATATATATATATATATATATATTTTAAAGCGTTTAATTTTGAAAAATGTTTTTTACTAGACAGTTTAATATTAAGGGCTTATATTAATTTAATACATACTCATATTTATTATTATTTATACGGGATATTATTTTTTTATAATTCCAAGAAGCTAGCGATGGTAATTTCTGCTAACAAACCCGTCGGGTTATATCTCCGTACCGTCAATACAAGCATAACTAACTCAACTTGACATAACTTATAAAAAAACTATTTTTAAAAACGTCAAAACAATTTAAATAATTATTATTTAAATTCCAAAGACTCTTAAATCTTTGTTTCTATTATAAAAATAAATAATAAAAGAATCTTGTATTAAAATGTCCTCGATCCTCGCGTAAATCTTAACGCATAATTTAAAATACTTTAACACACGCAAACTTTATGTTACCCCTTCATTATATCACCTAGAGGGGCTTCAGTGATGTTATTATTATTTTTTAAATTTATAATTTAAAATTTTTCCCTAGCTTATGTCAGGCAAAGTGAGAAGAATCTTTATCAGTGGCAGAAGATTTAAAAATAAATAAAGTTTTTTAAAAAAATTCTTCACGCGATATCCTAAGCCACAACGCACACTTGGGTCTATATATCTCCACACATTTTATTCAAAAGCTTATTTTTAGCCAGTTATCTCTCGTAGATTTTTATTCCAAACATAAATAAATCAAATTCTCTTCCTCAATAAGACAAAGCTAATTTCATAACTAAAAAAAAAAAAATCAGAGTTATAATATGTAATATATAATATGAGAATAAAAATAATAAATCTATTACATTGCATTACATTCTTACTTTTTAGGAGTTTAAAAAAAAAAAAAAAAAAAAAAAAAACATGAAAGGTATCTTTAGTCTTAAATCGCAACTCATTTCTTCTTTCGAACAAAGCAATCCAATCCAGCGAATAGCCAACGTGCTTTGTACTGCACGACTCCAACAGTACAAACAACCAACAACCAGAGAAAGAAGTTGGCGGTCAAGGTTTCTTACATTAAAGTCATTGACATCGTACAGCATTTACGCCAGGATCTTTTTAGTCTTTAGTCTTTAATCTTTTGAACTATTACACCATACCAGTCTACGTTTTTTGTTTTAGCTTTTACCTCTTTGATGCTGAAAAAAAATAGCAAAAAAATTAACAACATCTCGCTAATACCAGTTAAATTTTAACTCTAAAGTTATAGTACCGGTATCGAAGCATCCTGCGCTATTATTGTTGAAATGAGTTTTCCTGTGAACAGATTCTTCCTGTAATATTATCTATGTACCTTACACCATACACCAAGCCGACAGTACAAGTAAATTATAAATAAATAAATAAATAAATAAATAAATATATAAAGAATAAAAAGATAAAAATATAAAAGCCTTGGTTGGATTGGACCGAGCCAAGTACCAAGTACCAAGAGCATTGACTCTGCTTCAACTCGCCAGCAGCTAAATCAATTTTCCACTCGACTCCTATCCTCAACGTTTTATTCCCTTATTCTTTAGCCCATTAGTTTGTCCATTCCAGATAGCACTTGAACATTAACTATAAGACTATTACTATTACTGTAGTTACATCTATCTATCTATCTATCAATCACTATAAAAATCTATGTACAAATATTAATACCTGTACCTCATCATCTTGATTCGTGTGAATATTATTATTTATGATTGGCATCTATCATAAAATGTAGCATCAAAATTAATTTTATTAATCTCAGCAGCGAGCCAATAGATCTTGACAATCATCAGGATGCCTTGCCAAGATGAGATCATAATTTACTCTAGACTCTAGACTTTATTGACTCTTGGACTGATGGGTAATTGCTGAAGTAGCTCCTATAAAATATAAACTCATGGCTTAGACGATAGTTACCTTGAAATTATTATACTTTATATACTATATTTTATTTTAAAAATCTTACCGATATAACTATATTGCTATGCGACGCAGGAAGATCATTTCCTTTGAGTACGACTTCCGGCCGCCGGAAACGTCTTTCTAACTGCGACTGAATCCTTAAATGATGTCTCAGTGATCCGTTGAATGATTCAATAATTAAAACTATTATTGAAATTTTTTTTTATCAAAATTAAGTTAGCTGACATTTCAAAATTTTTATAAATTTTATATTAAAAAACTTTTAATTAAAAAAACTTAAAAAAAAATTGTCATATGTAAAAAACTTAAAAATCTATAAGTGCAATTTTTTAGAAAATTTTTTTTAATTGTAATTTAATTAATAAAAAAAAAATCAAAAATTTTTAGACGTCTGCTAACTTCAGTGTCACTTTTTTATGAAAATTAAGTTAGCCGACATTTCAAAATTTTTATAAATTTTCTATTAAAAAACTTAAAAAAAAATTGTCATATGTAAAAAACTTAAAAATCTATAAATGTAATTTTTTAGAAAAATTTTTTTAGTTGTAATTTAATTAATAAAAAAAAATCAAAAATTTTTAGACGTCTGCTAACTTCAGTGTCATTTTTTTTTTATTATTTTTTTTTTCTAACTTTTACTATCATCATCTTCATACATCTATTCATTTATTCATTGAAATATATTTAATTTATCTGAAAAAAATAAAACAACAATTTAAAATAGCTTTGAAGCAACCAAAGATAAAATTAAACTGACAATTATTTTATTTTCTCAGCAACCGGTATGGACTTACTAACGAGGATCTTAACCGACGTTGGAGTAACCCGAACCGTGTATTACACCCCGTAATTTACCATGCAAAAGGTCTTATGGAGTATTGCAGCAGGGTGTTACACCGGCCAATCCATGTCTTCGTTGATTACCACGGACACTCCCGGAGGAAAAATGTTTTTCTTTTTGGTTGCTCAAGGTCGGGTTCATGGAGCGCCGCTGACCGCGACAAACCTGATCAGCCTGCACAGTATTTGGTAATTATTTATTTTATCTATTCTTCACTACACAAGTTTATTACTTACCTATATAATACTAAAAGTTATATTTATCCCTGTTTTTTTGTTGATCACAACCCAAACTGGGCATAACAAACTCACTGACTTGGCTGTTTATATCCAGTGGATAAGAAGTAATGTATGTATAAAATAAAAAAGTAATATATTTAATGGTTTTGTTATTTTAGATGCTTCCAAGACTCATGCAGAAAACATCGCCTGCTTTTGCACTGCCTCTGTGTTCATTCAAGGTCGAAAGGAACAAGGAATCCACGGCCAGGGTCGCCATATGGCGCCAGCTCGGCGTAGCCAGGTGAAGTATTTTTCTTCTTCTTCTTTTTTTTTTTTTTTTTTTTCATTTAATTGTATCAATATTCTTCATTAGCTTATTTATTTCTTCTTTAAAAATTTATCTCTGTTATATAATCTATGAATTTTTTAATTAATTCCAAACTTGAAGGATAATATATAGCTAATTTAAATTTATCGATAGATTGTTGGTTGGCTAATTGATTGATTGAATTTAATTGATTAATTAGAAGTTACACAATGGAGAGTAGCTTTTGTGGATGCGATCAAGGGCCTCTAGCTGGATTACACTTGGACACTGTCCACTTGAGAAACGTAGGTCGGGATTTTTGCCAAGCACTGGCTTTCCTCAAGGACATCAATGATAATTGGATTCTTGACAAGTATGTAATTTTATTTTATTTATTACTTATCATTCCTGGTCATTTAATGATCAATATTACTGAGGATTAAGATTAATATAATAAATTATTTATTACTATAAGAATTCATTAATTTACAACATTGTAAATATATTTAATTATGTAATTGATATTAAAACGAGTTTTTCGATTTAAATTTTAAAATAAATCCAATAGATCGACGAATAATCAAGAAGATTGCTGTCCGCTTGAGTGTGTAAGAAAAAAATCTATAAGACCTAAGTGTATTCAAGATAAACACGCGAGCCAACATATCAATGCGATTAGAAGAAATTCTATGATTTCCGGCAATTAAGGCGAGAATTATCATGCGTGATTTTTAATTAAAAGATTATTAATACACTAAAATAAATAATAAACAATGCATGTTATTTTTGTGGTAATTTATAATATAAATTTAATTCATTTCACGCTTATAACGAACGTCTAATTGGCGCATTTTTTTTTTTTTTATAAAATTAACATATTTTAATTAATTACTTAATAAGAAATTATAAAAAATAAAATTTGTTTTTTTAATTTACAGATTTATTGCCGATGAAAGCAACGAAGAAAACACTGATGACTTATCATCGACTTGTGACTCTGAAGATTCAAGTTCCGCAGATTGAATAATATTTATTGTTATAATAAATATATTAAATTAAATATTGAAATAAAAAATTGATCTCTTTGAAGCTTTAAAAATAATAATAATAATAAATATTACATGTTAATTATAATATATATTTATCAGATCTACAAGTAAATTACATTACAATTGACTTAAAAAATTACTCTGATGGCTTACAAACTTTATCTTCCAGACAAATATCGTAGCAACATTTTGAATTAGTGTCACAATTATTATCGTGCTCGCACAACTCCGGAGGATCGCTCCAAAAAAAACTTCTTGGACAATAGTGTCTCAAAGGTGGACATTTTTTATTTATAATTTTTTTATTCACGTGAAAAGGTACGTTCCACCCAAAGGATTTTAAAATTGCGACAAAAAACACAGGTGAGTTAGGCCAAGATTCAAATTCATTGTCTTCAACTTGATCGTCAATTGGTTGTCCCTCAGGACAGCAGTAAAATGAATTTTTTTGAGTTTTGCACCAATAACGACATGGTTTACCATCAATCAATACAATCACATTAATTATGAGTATAAAACTAATTATTGTAGTTAATAATGAACAATTACAAGAAAACATATTGAAATAGATGTAAACGTGTTGACGTGCTTGGTGTCAATACTACAAAACTCAACAATCATCTTCCTTTTAAACTACCCAAGTACATTGAGACAAAAATAAAAAAAAACCTATTTTCTTATGAATATATTATCACTTAACTAAATCATTCTCTAAATATTTTTTTCTACCCTTTTCTTAAAAATTAAAACCTCTTATTGTTTCAACAAATTTTCATTTTAATGAATCATTTATTATTTAGTCTCATAAATATACCTATTTTATTACTTAAAATTATTTAATTATTATTCATAAGCTCATTTGACTGTCCACTGTTCAATTTCGTATTTATAATTTACGATTGTAAGAAAAAAAAATGCAAACCTTGGACGGTCGTAGATCTTATTAAACTTTTTATAATTAGGACACTTAATAAAATAATATTAGTGCCATTAATTGAAAATTGTATCACAATTAAATTTGTAACACGCTAATAATTAATTAAATTCATTATTCTCTAAAAACTTGTACATATTCTTCAATAATATTGTTTGACAATCTAGGCCACGCTAAGCTAATGTGAATAATTTTATAGTTAAAATATATATTTGTATACATGATTAATTAATATATTTTATATAAGTATATTATAAAATAGCTGCACAGTGGGCGGTGTTTTTTACGATATTGTCAATACATTAGCAATAAGCTATCGTAATTAAAACATCAACAATTTTAATTGTCGTATACAGACATTTTACAATCATTATATGATTGATTAGATCAATTAAATAGTTAATAGACTCTTATGAGGCGGGTGTAGGAGACAAGGGTGTTCCCATAGCGGCGGCTTGTTTCGCTCGTCGACGTTTAATCAACAATGGATTATTTGAATTGTCTAATTGTTTTAAATTGGCGGCATCATAATCGACACGCATTGTCGCGAGGGATCGTGTCATTTCTTCTTGTACTTCAGGCCAAAGTTCCTCTCCTTCGCGCAATACTCTCCCGGTATGCAGCGGCGTTGGCGGTACTTCAGTATGTTTCTATAATTTATTAAATAAATGAATAAAAAATTAAAAAGTAAAAAGTGAAATTAAAATTTAAAATACATACACAAATCCAATTATTTCTCATAACATCTTCGATGGTAAATCGTTCGGCTGGATCTGTACGCAACATTCCTTTAATTAGATCTCGCGCTTCAGTGCTTACGTGCTCCCATTCTGGAGCTGGAAAATCATACTGTCCCAGACGTATTCTCTTCTTCATTCCCGGTGAAATCGCTAACCCGTGGTTGCTGTAGAACGGCGGAAAACCGCACAATAAAATGTACATTATCACTCCCAACGACCAAATATCACAGCTTTTGTCGTACTTTTCTGCTCCCAGCACTTCAGGAGCTAAAAATTTTCGTAAATTTTTAAATAAATAAAATTACTTGATACACCGAAAGAACAATATTACACTGGATATAATCCCAGATTATACTCAGTAATATGTGATGAAAAAAAATTTTAAATAGCTAAAAAAAATCCAGATTATACTGCGTGATATCTGGATTATACTAGCTACTATCTAATATTTGATCGCCGACGATTCTATTGTTATTAATTATTAATTTCTGAAGAAAAAAACATCAATATTTATCTTTGGATAGTAAATAAACAAAAGAATACCTTTATTTAAATTAAGTAAAAATTATTTCAATCAATTTAACAATTTCTTGAGCTAAGAATATATATTCTTGAAAATTTTCAAGAACATAAATTCTTGTATCAAGAAAATTTTCTTAATCAAAGTATTTTTTTTCTCAGTGTAATCTGGATTATACTATCTACTATCTGAAATTTTTTTTCACTCAGTATAATCTGGAATGATATCCAGTGTCATCTTGTTCTTCCCGCGTAGTGCTAAAGAGAAAATATTTTTTTTTTTCAATGTAATTATTTTTTCCACTGACCGACATAATAAGGTGTATAGCATGGCGTTTGTAATGTGTTTTTAATATTAGTCTCTTTGGCAAAACCAAAGTCTGTTAATTTCAGTACTCCTGAGCTATCTAAAAAAAAAAAAAATAAAATAAAATTTTATATACAGAGTAAACAAAAAATTTCTAAGTAAAAAATTCCATTATTTTTTTTTATTATTATTATCATTGTATTTACCTAACTTTGAGTACAAAAGATTTTCAGGTTTAAGATCTCTGTGAGCAATGTTAATGTCGTGGAGATGCTTCACTGCAAGACAAATTCCGTACATTATTTGTGCAGCTTCTATAATACATAATAAGAAAAGTAAATAAAATAACATACTGATATTATGCAAAGATAATATTTTTTTTACCTCTTTCAGTAAAGGCACCGTCTTGCCGATCTTGTATCCGTTGAAAAAGTTCACCACCCTCCATGCTGATAAATATTTATTTGATAATAATTTTATTGAACATAAAATAAAAAAAGTATTTATAGAATATATTAATATTACCATTCCATTACTACAAGCAGACATTTATTTCCCCCGTAAGTATTTTCATAAACATCTTTAACTTGTACAATATGTTTACAATTAGAAGCTCTCCAGTGTAATTCAACTTCTCTCCTTGCTTTCATACAGTCATAAAGTACCTAGAATAAAAAAGTTGATCATGAATGAATAATCATGTATCAGAAGCATGATATTGAAATTATCAACATAGAAAATGAAATTTTTCTTTGAAGCTGTTTTATAGTATCAATATTAAAAATTGTTAAATGAAAAAAAAAATTTTTTTTTTATTTATCATCTTATCGCTCTTGTCGATTCGTTTCATTGAACCATGAGCTTTATTTTCCGGTTAACACCGAACCATTCAAAGGAAAATCACTTATATTAGTGTATAAAAATAGACGATGACGGGAGACCAGCAGTCTCAATCCAACCAAACCCAACTTGATCAACTTTACGAATGTCGATGATGCGTAATTATACAAACATCTTAATTTCGTTTTATATTTACTAATGATCAATAAATCCGTCTGTCAGACAATTTGTCTCTCGATAAATACAAACAGTCAACTTTGACCTACTGATAATAAAATAAATAAACAATTACTAATTAGCTAATTACCTTTAGGGCATATTTTTCTCTAGTATTTTTATCATAGCACTCAACAACTTGTCCATTGATACCAAGCCCGAGTACATGATTACTTATTTCATAATCATCTGTAATAGGTGTTTCTTTAGGTACTCGATCTTCTAATCTTGATGTTGGAAAATCCATATTTTTTTTCAACACCTCTTGGGGTTTTTTTTCTTTACTGTTATTAACTTCTTCAGTTATTTTAATGTTAATGTTATTATTATTATTATTATTTTTACAGGTGTTATTATTATTAGTACTAGTGTGGCCTTCTTCTTTCTCAATGATGCTACCTGGTCGATCCACTTTCTTAGAGCGTTTTTTTTTTCCTTTTGGCTTTGTCGTAACGTCTAATCGTCCAACACGCCTTGGCTTTCTGTTAGAGACAAAAATATAAATTTAAATTAGTCATTTCTACTTTCATTTCAATGAGTCATCAATCAAATATTTGTAATACATAATAAATAATTAATTGTTATTTATTTATTTATTAATTAGCTCAGCATTTTTTGAATTAGTAAGCATTTATTGATTATTAGTCTCGCTAAAAATATTATTCTTTTTATGAAAAAAAATATATTTTATTTTTGACGAGATAATCTAAAGCAATTGTGACAATATATAAAATGCGGTCGATAAAATAAACAATGATGCGTTGTGAGATAGTTATTTTTATACCGATTTCTAATTGATAAGATAAATATGACATTACATTTAAGAGTAGGTATGTCATACATATAATAAGGTACACAAAGCGACACTGCGACACGGACATTAAAATATATATATATATCTATCTATCAACATGTATATTATTTTTAAATAAATTTTTAAAAATTAATAATTGACCTCCAAAAGGTCCAGCTAGACATTGACTTGGACATTGATGCTTGGATCCTTTTATTTATTTAAAAAAAATTGACTTTTTTTTTTATTGTGTGATTGTGTGAAAGATTAATAAACTTGAAGCTCCAAAAAATAATTCTTGCTTTTATTTTCTCCAAAATTAAACAAAATTCTAAACAACGTGGCGCTGAAAATAAATGAATTAAAAAAAAATTAATGATTATAAAAAATTTAATAAAACAAAATTATAGTAATATTTTTAAAATAAAATTAAAAACACTTGAGTGATTTGATGAATCAGCAGTATTAGAATTTTTTTAAAAATCATTAAATAAATAACGCTGATTTATAAGTATTACCGTATTAAATATTTGACGACACGATATCGTTTTAAGAATCTTAACTTTTTCTATCAAAAATCAAAGAAAAGAATTTGTGTACATATGTATAAAGTTATGTTGACGTAATGCGACTACCGCACAACCAAATATAGAATTTATATTAAAATGTGACAGGAACAAACAATTATTTGTAATGATAAGTTGTTATTATAACAAATATTAACTGTTTGTTTTATAAATTTTTTTTTATTGACAGTAAAGTAAGTTTTTAATTCAATGAACGAACAGTTTATAACCTCAGCAACCGAAGAAATTAATAAATATGATTGAAGTTTTATTATTCATTGTTCATTATTGTTATTTTTTTTAGATAACATAATTGTTATGTTACTTGATAAGTAAATAAATAATTATTTTATTAAATTTACCAAGTCTAATGAGAGGTTTATACGGTGTCGTCAAATTCTAAGAACTCGTTCATGGTCATACATCACTTAACTTGTTAAATTGCGGAGGTGTATAGCACCTGTCGATTATCATGGAAAATAATCCACAAAAGGCCTAATTATTGTCACAAAATCACACAATTATAATATAAGTATGCTCATTAAATAATTATATTTATTACTTTAATAATTAGCGCACTGTAGTTTAGTTATAAAAAAATAGAATAATTTAAATTATTTAAATGTTTTAAGATTTAAATATTGGCGTGAACCAACAAACTGAGTTCTGTGCATTTTAAAATCTCAGCTGACACTGAAACTCAATTGTAAAATAATTATTGAAAAGCGTAGACTTATTGTGTATGTTAGATATGTGTTAATATATATATATAAATAGGGATGTAAGTTGTGTGGGTACGATACCGCGTTTGCGCTGTTGGCTTGATGATCGTGATTCTTCGTTCTTGCTCTTCGTGTTCTTTGTTGGGGAATGCTTCAATTTCAAACTGACTGGGGTGTTCTCACTGGTACTTATTGATGATTTATAAAAATATTATTTTCAAATATGTCACTTGCAATATTTATGATTTTTTATTTAATTTATAAAGCTGCTGAGTTTTTAACACCTGTTCTACTGCACTTTGTTACCTCTTGATGACTTGGAACTAAAAAGAGTGTTAAATGTGAGTTGGAGATGATGTTGATGAAGAGGTGATGTACAATCTCTGACCAAGTATGCTGGAAAATCTAAAGATGACTCATCTTCAGGGCCGTCACTATACCTCTTTTATTTAAAAAAATACTTTCACTTTTTTTTGACTTAAAATTTTCATTACAAATTTTAAATTATATATTACTTTAAATAAATTTTAATTTCAAAGTGAACAGTTAAAAAAAAATTTTTTACTCCTAAAAATTGAGGGGTAAAATATGAAAAGAATAAAAAATTTTAATTTTTCAATTCAGGTTTTATTCAATAACTTGTAATTGGATAATTACAAAATTTAATCACATTTAATAATTATTATAAATAATTAATTAAATTTTTAGTAGGCACAATTTTTTTTTTTTTTTAATAATTTTCTGTACATAGTTATCAATATTTAATCATTTTTTTAATACCTTGACCGTAATTAGTTATTTCAACCTTCAGTTAAATTTACTTGTATTATTATCATTCACATAACAACAATAACAATTTGTAACTAAAGTCTTACACTTGATAGTTAAATATATCTGGAGCAAAGGAAGAGAAACGTATTCATCACCTTCATCATTATACATTTAAATTATGTCGACCAATAATTATATCTTAATAATTAAAGTAAATTCTAAATTATTAAATGATAATATACATTAACTGATGAAATGTACATATAAATAGCATGTACAATCTTTACATATTAGTTCATTATATCAAGTTATTCACAGTTATAATTATTTTGTTAATTTATATTTATGTAAAGAAACAAATTAATATATATATATATTATAATTGGACAATATTTTAATTAGAGTAAAAAGATTTTCAGTGTTAATGAAATGATTATTAATTATAGTTTTGTTTAAAATTTGGCATTCTCGAAATTCAATAGAATTTAAATTATCACTTGACTATAATTAAATGAGTTATAAACATGTCTAGATGCTTGCCTAATTATTATGTACGTATTGCTTGTCCAATTATTTTATCTTATAATAATAACTTACAAGGAAGTGTTAAAAAAAGGAACGTTCAATTCCTTTCTCGCAGAAAATTCTTTCGGGTATAACATGAGAAATATTAGATAATATAATAATAATAATAATAATAATATTAATAATAAATGACGTATAAGTATTACAATAATGAAACAAAATTAAATTCAACAGGTACAACACTAAATAAATTTAACTTTACTTTCTAACATATATACTTATTTTCTTTTCATTTTCCACCAAAAAAAATATATATATCACAATATATATATTTTTTACACTCTAAAATACTTACATCGAAGTTTAAATTCTTATCATTACAGTTATCATTATGATTATCATTAAACACAATCCAAAATGCATTTTTATAATTAGACATTAAAAAAATTTTCTTCAACTATTTATCAAAATATTTTTAATGCTCATATATACACATATAAAAGATTGAATAACTTTTAATGAATACACATTGAGCAACAGCACTGTGTATATCAATTATAATTTTAAAAAATATGAAATATATTTATTAAATTACTAATAATAAAGTCAACAATTCGTCAACAATTTTATTACAATGAAGATAATATTCTAAAGTTTAATTAAGTCTCTCAGTGAATTTGGAAAAAACGTTAATATTTAAGTCTACTTATCAACTCATCAACAATGCCTTCAGATAATTTAAAAAAAAAAAAATAAAAATACTCATAAAGTAAATTTAGTGTATAAAATAAATCCTCGATTATTAAATGTAATAACAATTAATCCTTACTCTTAGGTAACGATTGGCATTGCACAAATAATAATTGTCATACCATTTGGGCATCTGATTCTGTTTTACAATCCTGCATACCAAGTATATAAGGCACCACACTAGCTACGCTAACTCTGCCAATAAGACCCGCGAAAAATAAATCTTCTAAAACACGTGGGTTTATAGCACGAAGCGGAGCTAGTTTCATTAATAGTCGAGGTAGTCGATCTGATCCTATACGTTGCTGTAACTCAGTCCATGCTGCCTCCTGCAGCACTTCAACCTTTTTACGCCAAGCGTCAGCCAGGATATTATCTATTTCATAACATAAAAAAAAAATAATCAGTAATTATCGTTACATTATGAATGATATTCCTAATATGGTAATGGTAAACTAATCAATGCTATTAACCACTGACGTATATAATAACGTCACAGCGGATGACTTACCTGAACTGAAAAGCGTTAAAGCCTTGAGGTAGGCGTACTCCGTTGAGTCAACCTGCATTTTATGTAGAGAACTAACACAATCTTGTAGTCTACATATGTGTTCTGTTATCAATTTAACTTTGCTGGCTGTTATTTTTTCCTGAGCGATACTCGCCTGCAGATGATTGATAATTGACGTCAAAATACTGGGTAGTGACAAAGTGTATGCACATTGTGCAAGCCCTAAAGTAAACAACTGACCCCATGAACTCCGTACCAGGGAAGTCTGGACATCCGATCTATATAAAATACATGTATCCAATTACCAACACGATAAGCGGCTTACAAGAGATTAAAGGTATTATTTACATTTAAAAAATTCAACTAAAATCAATACTTACGGGAGGGCTTGAAAAGCGGGGATTCCTCGTGCCCAGTGTACGGACAAAAATAATAATCTCGCGGCGCTTTCACAAATATAGTGTATTGATAAGTATGCTGGAGCTGGGCTAGGTGCCCGTAATTCAAAGACTGTGTGCCGCTCGAATAAGAGCTGGCCAGTCCACTCCTCTTCTGGCTCATCGGATCCATTTACACTCTGTTTCAATAAATTAACCTTGGGTTAATACCACGAACTAATAAATAATTCATAATAACAAACAAACAAATGTAATTTTAATATACTATCTCTCTTACATCACCAATGAGTTTAGCCATTCCCTCGAGCGCATGTGAAATAAGCATACGGTCACGTGCCAATGTCAATGCATCACTCAAATCACTGTCACTACTTTGGTCTTCGGCACTTGGACTTTCTGGTGGTTCCCAAATAGGAGCGGTCTCGGGTGCAGATTGTTGAGGCTCTGGTTTAACTCTTGCACTCCGATTACTCAATTTTGTGGCTGCTGCTTCGCCTAGGACTGGTTTTCGCTCATGCTGTACCGCTGTAACACCCCAAGCTTGCTTATGTTTATTATATTCCGCAATTAAATCTCCCAATCATTTCAATTTATTCTCTAACTGCTTTTCAATGTATTTAAAAAAAAAAAAATTAGGACGACGATTGACCCTAAAGGCCAATCCCTGCAACTTCCCGCTCATTTTGTACTTAAGCGCTCAAAATTACACATTACGTTTTTGAGCTCTTCGAGCTGAAAAATATAGATTTTGTGTCATTTTGAGCTTTCCGAGCTCAAAAGTCTGATAGAAGTTTAATAAAACACTAGGGTAAAAGACCCCATTAGTGGTGGGGACCCCATTACTGACACTTTCTTTAATTTTGATACTTATTCAATTAATTAAATCACTAATTTTAATAATAAATATATTATTTATAATCTTTAAGACCTTTTCATCAAAAAAATTTGTAATTTTTATTCCAAGTAGAACATTTTTTCATTGAAAGAAAAAGTGCCACTAATGGGGGTTAAAGGTGCCACTAATGGGGTCTTTTACCTTATTTGAATTTTCAAACCGCAATAACTTTTGAATTAATGTACCGATTTTCACGCGGTTGGCGACATTCTACGCAGTTTTTCAAATTCTAATATATATTTACAAACACAAATTGATCAGACATGAAATTTCAGTGTAATTCGAAAAAAACACTTTTTTTCGATTTCTTTCGTCAACGATTACTCACGAACGAATCAACCGATTTTGACCGGCTTGGTGGCGATCGACGTGGTTTTTCAATGTCAAGAGCTGATTAATTTTTGGAATTGATCGGTCAAGTTGTTTGAAAGTTATTAAAAAAAAAAACTATATTTGAAAAATTTTTTTTTCGCAGTTTTTTAAAGATTTCTCAAAATTTATCCGTTTGAATCGGTCCAAATTGTATACAAAATTTAAGACCTCAAAACGTCGAGATCTGATGAAAACTGGATTTTCGAAAATCGGGGTAAAAACAATAACTTCCCAATTTTTGAAAATTTTCAATTTTTTTAGCAGGAAGTTAAAAATATTCAATATTTATAAAATGAAAAAAGTAACTCACAGTCACTTCTCATTCCCATTGCCAAGCATTTTTGAAGTCGACAGTATTGACAACGATTTCTGTGATGTTTAGTGACCTCGCAGGATTTACTTCCTCGACACTGATAACCCAGTTGTTTACGAATACTCCGTTTAAAAAATCCTTTGCATCCTTCACAACTTATCGCACCGTAATGTCGACCACTTGCACGATCGCCGCAAACAACACATATTTCTAACGATAACCCAAGGCCTAAAGAACCTCTAACATCTCTTGCTAGTTTTACCTGTCAATAAATAAATAAATAAATAAATAAATATAAAAATTATTACATTTTATTTATAGACAGATTGATGTCAAGAATAAAAATAAGTACCTCAACATCAGTATTATTCAAGTGCTCAATACCACTGTGTAAATGAACTATATTGCGATGGTGTCCTAAACTCCGGAAGTCTCTTACCATTTTGTAATCAACCTTCTCATCTAACATATCAGAATGATTGTTTTGATCGCGTTCACTATCTCTCTGTAAAATTAAATATAAAAAAATTTTAATAATAAATAAATACATCGATTTATTCTATGATAAAAAAAATAATTTGTATCAATTGAAAATAGTTTAAATAAACAAGTAAATATTATTACCTCGCTATCGGGATCAACAGAATAATCCATATTACGGCGATAGCTAAGGTCATGGAACTCAACTTCTCCTTTACGTTCGACCTCACCGTCATTCAAATTGTCACTGTCACATTTATCCAACTCTCTGTCCATATTGTTCTTCAGTCAAAAGTTGAGACAACAACACGTATGTACACACCTTTAATGATAAAAAATAAATACATTTATTATTAGAGTATCAAAGTGTGTTAATTGATAATGACAAGCGATTGACAAATCGATAAAAATTTGTTTTTATTCTACATCAATTTATTTAATCGCTCTGGTAATTTAAATTAAATTAAATATTATAATAATTTATAATTATTCTGTAATTTACAAGAAATACTTGTATTAATAAAAATATTCCCCTTCTTTTAGAAATATTAATAATAAAACCGTTCCCTTCGCTCTCATTTTCTCGCTTGGTTGGCGGCATTTTTTTCTTATTTTATTATTTTATTTTCTTACTTTTTACGGTAAGGAAAAGATGCCTCGACTTAAAACATTAACACAACCCAACTCCTACGTTTATATTAACGTGCTGTGAACTTTAATAATAAATGATAAAATCGTGCGTTTTTTTACAAATATTTTTTTTTTGTTAGCTCTTTTTTTTACGGATTATTTCAACACGAAATATCATACAGCATAAAAATGTCACGGCTAGTAATGATTCAGAAAAAAGAAAAAGGAGGGAGTTAAATAAACATATACATACAAATGTATATTAAACAAAGAGAAAAACATGTATATTGCATTAAGACATAATAAAAATGATAAGTGTGGGCGGGTCATACAACTTGACACGTATTATACCTGTGACGAGGTAACGTATCCATACACACCGCACCTAGGTAACACGAAAAGGTCACGGAGTTTAAAAAAACGTAAGTCTGAGTAGCCATTTCGTGTCTTTCCTTTCGGTGGCGTGCCAGATCAGCGTCTTTACTTACATTCTGCACATTATTCAACATATAATAGTTCACAGCAGTATGAATATAAATATATACCAATTATATATAAATTGAATAAAAACAACCAACCCACCTAATTATTAAATCAAAATAAATTCACTCTTACGGAAACCTATAACAATAAAATAATATTTGTTATTATATTTAATAATATAAAAAATTTTTAAATATAAAAATAAAAATAATACACTACCTGTTTGTAAAATTATTAGTGTCAGCGCATTTGAGTACTGTTTAGGTTTGTACGCGCAAATCAACAGCATCAAAATATAATAATTTTTTATCCTGGAGATTACAAGTCTAAAATTTGACTTGAGACGATGATTAAATAGAAGACTAGTAAGTGGGTGTAATGCACATCTGCCACAATATCACGTTTAAGTTTATTTATTGTCCGTGTAGTTGAACGTCGGTCAACTCTATATATATATATTGATGATGGTACTAATGTGTAGAGTAGAGTATGTATATATTAAATTAAATATATATAACACTGAAAGGAGACGAGACACTAATGTGAGTAAAGTAGACGACATCAGTTCAGGGAGTAGAAAGACACTTACATAAACGAACACATACACAGCAGAGCAAAATCGGCTCTGAATAGAATGCGGGGAGAGAGTTTAAAGGTAACAAAACAGGCAACCTTGCACACACAGGTGAACGCAACTCAACTTTATCTATCTACAGGTAACCTGTAGCACTCACCGTGGTGTGCCTCCACTGCTGCTGTTGCCGCTGCCAGTCCCCAGGTCAACTTCAGTCACTCGTACGCCCTTTGCTCTTCTCCTCTCTCGTCAGCCCAACACACGAGCCACACTCATTCCACTCTACTCTACTTAACTCTTTTCTACTCCTGTCTATTGTCGTGTTATCTCTCTCCTTGTTCCGTTTGCTGGAGATATAGTGACTGGTTCGTGGATCTAAAACCACACGGCCCAGGTGCATTAGTCGTGAGTGACTTCTCGTTCTATTCTGTTTCCAGGCTTGTCCTCTTGTCCGCCTTTACTTCTTCTAATTTCTATTACACTACAGATAAAACTCGTTCTCGCTCTCCTTCCTATGAAAACATGTGCATCCGAGAAAAGTTTTACAGAGACAAGGAAACTTTACATATACTTTCTTAAATATAATACTGCTCATGTACAGTAGTGGTATACATACAGTATAGTAGAGCTCAAAACTCGAGACGTCGTTTGATTGGCGCTCCAGTTATTGATTTAAAAGCCCGCGAGATTTTGAATTATTTTTTATACTAAATGAAAATTAATTATGACATTTAAGTTAGCAGTCGCTTGACCATTTTTTTATTTTTTTTTTTTAAAGAAGAAATTTGTTGCAAAAAATTATTTTAAAAAAATTGCATTTTTTATTTTTTTCAATTTCTACATGTCAATTTTTTTTTCTAATTTTTTTTGCAATAATTTATTTCTTAAAAAAATTATCAAAAATCTGCTAAATTAATTTTCATAAATTAATTTAGCATATGATTAATAATATTAAACAATAATTCTATAACAAATAAATTATGGCATAAATAAAATGCAATTTTTTAGAACAAATTTGTTTGTTAAAAAAATTTTTTTTAATTATAGTGACTGCTAACTTTAATCTTATAAATTAAATTAGCCGACATTTAAAAATTTTTAGAATTTTTTTTTTTTATTAAAAAAATAAAAAAAAAATTTCATTTGTAAAAAAAACTTTAAAAACTGTAAATTCAATTTTTTAAAAATATTTTTTTATTCTAATTTAATTATTAAAAAAAATTAAAAAATTAAAAACGTCGGCTAACTTTGGTATTATTAATACTAAAAGTTTTTGACTATTTAATTATTTTAAATAATATATATGTATAGGGTTATTTTTTTGAAATAAAAAACTTCCATAGGTACATTTTATCTATTTAGAATTTTTCATTGACATTTATGTAGACCATTTATACATATTTCATTCAATATATTTATTATTTACATATTCACGCAGATATAATAATAATGTATGCCCTATTATATAAATCCTGTTTTTTTTTTAATACACTTTGAAAAGTCATAAGTTATAAGTAAAAAAATTTACATAATATAATAAAAATAATTATATGAAATTGTCAGGTATCGAAAAGTTTGGCAAAAAAAAATAATCAGAGCCTCTTTGTGTATTTAATTTGCTTTTTGTTAACAGTATAATTTTTAATTATTGGTAAATAGATTTTTATATGAAAAATTATAAAAAAATGAAATCGATTTAATTGCTGGACGATTTCGTTTTTACTCTATGAGTTACAATTCATTTATTGTTTATTTATTTATTTATTTATTTATTTATAATTAATTGTAAATATTCATTATACTCTTTTGATCAATTAAAACCATCAATATATTTATTTGTTGTATTTATATATTAAATTTGTATATTATATATGTGATTAATTATTCTGTAGAGAAAGCATTAAATTGTTTCTATTGTGAATCACACTAGATCTTAATTATTTAATTGAGATTTATTTTTTCTTTATTATTCTAGTATCAGACTACCTTGCTAACTCTTATGAAGGTATTTTCAAGATCAATATTTGAATTTAATATTGTTATTATTAGTATTATTATATTAATATAATATATAATTATATATTACTAATGATAATAATGATGATGATGATGATGATGATGCTGATTGCAACCATATAAGTGTATTCGTGTTGATTAACCATGCACTCATTTTGAAATCCATTTACACGCCATTATTATTATTATTCTTCTTATCATTATCATTTTTTTTCAAAGAAAGCACCACAACAATTTTGTACCATAAAGAATTGAAAAAGTGAATTTTTTTCGCTTAAACATCTTCATTTATTATTTTTTATTTCTTTTTTATCTAACGATTAATTTATATTGGTTTTTAACAATAATATCACGTAAAATTGTCATGATCATCTGAAAATAATAATTATTAAATTTTTTTTCTAAAATACATTCAAGAGTTAGTATACAGAAAGAACAGGATGTCACTGGATATCATCCCAGATTATACTGAGTAAAAAAAAATTTCAGATAGTAGCTAGTATAATCCAGATATAATCTGGATTTTTTTAGCTACTATCTGAAATTTTGTTTCATCATAAATATCATTGAGTATAATCTGAGATGATATTCAGTGTCATCTTGTTCTTAGTGTGTACAGATAAAAACAAAAATTAATTAAATAAAATACCTTGATCAGTTAGAGTAATTTATAAAACTAACATCCAAAAACTTCTTGACTTGCATAAACCATATATAAAAATCCATCTTCATCCTTTTCTCGCTGATAAAGCTGGGCCATTGTCAAGCTACCACTTGCCATACTTCTTTGATTAACAAGCACAAAGAATGCTTGGGTTGGATGTAATTGTAATCTTCGCCTGTTAATAATCAATAATCAATACATGGACAAATTATTCTAATTTTAATTTTTTATTGATTTAAATTAGGCTAACTTAGCCAGTGAATGAACATTAGTGCTCCATTTAAAAAGATAAGATATGATCCTTAAATTATAGCAGAAATAAATAATGAAAATGTATCTCTTGAAAGCACCATAAAAATTCTATTTATTAAATAAAAAAAAACTTTTATACTAGTACCAAGGTTATATAAAAATTTTGAAACAAAATTTTAATTATTTTATTATATTTCAATGATGTTCATTCACTGAACCTATAATTATATTAAGAAAATTAATTTAGCAGATATTTAATAATTTTTTTCACAAATAAATTATGGCAAAAAAAAGTAGAAAAAAAAAAAATTGACATGTAAAAATTTTAAAAAATAAAAAATGCAATTTTTTAAAAATAATTTTTTGGAACAAATTTGTTTGTTAAAAAAAATTAAAAAATTGTCAAGTGACTGCTAAGTTTAATGTCATAATATATCTCAATAATAATAAATCAATACCTTATAATTTTAATCAACTCCGCAACTGTCAAATGATCTGGTACCAAAAATTTAGATTTATCCGGTGGTGGTAATTGTTTTTCACCGTAGTAACGTTCAACAATAATAGGTATTTTATTTGGATGACGTTCACGAATTAATTCCACATCAGATACTCGTTGTGCTAAAATAAAATCGTTAGAAAATAATATTTTAATAGCTATTAAAAATAGATATATTGATATTACTCCAATAAATCATTACAAATAAGCGTTTTATTATAATTTATCAAACAAAGAAAAAAAAGTAAAACCAATACAATAAATAATAGAAAAAAAAAGTATGATGAAATAAACTGAATATGTATATAATATATGTAAGCTGTGTCAAGTGGAAAGACTACGTTTTGTTATAAAATCAGTAATAAGAAAAAATCACTACTGTCATAACACTACTTATTATTGATGTTACCAAATAAAAATTGATAAATTATTAAGCATATTTTGATATTTAAATAAAGATATATTTACCAAATGATCGCTTTTCTTTAAACGATTTGGGTGTCAAGCTCATTTCGTTATTTCGTATTCTATTTATCAACTACTACGACGCACTTTGACACAAAGTCAGCTGTGAATTCACCAACACAGCTTTAACACAACAAACAAGTTCCTGAAGCTTGTCTCGTTTTGTTACGAACAGAAACTTACTGAAACGATAAAGAAAGACAGTGTTATCACTTTTAAATGTACCAAACAAAGACACTTTTAATATAATGGCGAATAAAAGATTTGTGCGCAGACGCAGAAATATACCCTATGTTATTATTGTTAGAAAAAAATATATAAGCTTATATTTTATTTTATTAGAACTTACAAAAGTCGCCTATGCGCTTGATAATTTAATTATACAAAAGTTGTAAATTTACCTTAATTTAGATTATCTCTAATTACTTATTTTAATTTATCTATAATATAAAATGTCAAAATTTATTAATTATTTCAACGTTTTAGGTCTAGAGTAATTCATCCGTAAAATTTTCTACAGATAAAATTTTTACAGTAAAAATACTTTTTATTATTTTGAAATTAAATTAAGTGGTTTTTATTTTTAGGATTATTATATTGAAATTTTACTGCCTAGTTTATTACAAACCTTAAATAAAATGTCAAAGCTTCGAGAGAGTTCTATTTTTATTAAAAATTACAATCTAAATTATTATTTTGGTATTCTTCACTTTTTTAAAAAAATTTTTATATGTAAATATTTTTTTACAGAATATTAAAATTTCAGCACGTAAAATTTTTTTTAGCTGTCCATTTTGTGCTGCTTGTTAATTTCCAAAAAAAGAATGACACTGAAGTTAGCAGACGTCTAAAAATTTTTAATTTTTTTTTTTTTTTTAATTAAACTACAACTAAAAAGATATTTATAAAAAATTGCACTTATAGTTTTTCAAGTTTTTAACATGTGATATTTTTTTTTTTTAATTGTTTAATTGATATTTTTTCGATAAAAAATTTCTAAAAATTTTGAAATGTCAGCTAACTTGATTTTCAAAAAAAAAATGGATGTAAGTGTTTGGAATTAGTGCGCCATTTAAGAATTAACTAGCGCCGTCTATTTACAAGTAGACGAACTGGCCCTGTAGTGATGGCGGAGATAACATCTGATGACGTGCGCATCTGTGTATTCAAAAGCCCAGGCCATCAAGCTGACTCCCTCCCTCTGTCTTTCTTTCAGCTCTCTCTCGCTTGCTCTCAACTTGAACTGCCATGTAGATATATAATATCCGACCGAGGTGTATACATATATATATATATATATATACATATATGATGTATAGAAGAGTGGATAATACTCTAGTGGTATATTTCTGTATGCCTTTGTATATGGACACAGTTGAACGCGTGATGGCGCGTGGGTGTGAAGTAGTTGATGCGTTATTATAATTTTCCACCTAAAAATTAGTGAATTTATCTATGAAAACTTGTATTAAACTCGAAGAGTGAAGTAGCTTAACTAAATATACTATTAATATAACAATATATTAAACAATATAAATACTACTACATTGTCGGGATTGAAGTTTTTTTTGTCACCCAAGGGATGATAGCATAAGGATACTGTTGAGCGTCACCTGTGTCACTCAGATGTATACAGTTAGACGAGACATTCGAGAGAAGGATTATTGTTGCAAAGTTTAAGAGACAAGAGATAACAACTAATTTAAATATCCGGCCTCGGAGACAACAGCTACTATGGAAAAAAAAAAAGGTATAAGCCACATCAGCTGTTTCGATTTATCATCAATTCATTAGCAACAACATAAATAAGCTAAATATATTAGTGTCAGTTCCTGTTTAAAGAGAAAGAGAGTATAATTATTAAAAATTACGTGTAACAAGTTGACTCATAAACCCTCATAAAAAAAAAAAAAAAAAAGGGGCGCACGATTACTGCGCGTCCGATCATTGTACTTGTCGACGTAGCAGTATAAACTGGATTATTATTCTTTTTATTTATTTTTTACTTACTCTGTTTTTCAACATTTATTTATTTGCATTTTATCAACTTAATACTTGAACAAGTGAATTACTTATGGGTTTATTGTTGTGTCAAGTTATAAGTAATTGTCAGTGGATTTTTCGAGCAGAAAAAATAAATTTTTTTTTGTTAAGAACAATTATTTTATTAGTAATTAAATGCACGTGTGTGTTGATACTAGAAGTAACAGCAACAGCAAGTGGAGGTCACTGATAAAGAAAGTTTACCGTGGGTGTTAATTTTGTTTTATTATCCTTTTACTTATTAATATTTTATATTAATTGGTACATGCCAAGTGATTTCTTTTTACCTTACCACGCCATTTAATTATTGGGGAAATTTCTACAACTAATTACTGAGGTGGTCAATTTCAATAAATTGTCTACGATTAATTACTTTGAGTGGTATAAAATCAGGTAAAATTATTGATATAAATAAAATAATTATCAATAAGTACTTATAAATATTTGTTTTTTTTTTTTTTTTTTTTTTTATTTTTATTTTCAGGTGGTACGTGACTAAATTTGTTCGGGTAAATGAATAATGAGCTGAGGATAAATTACATAAGAAGAAAAGATAATTTGAACCATTGATGATATAAATGATGTCCCTGATGGTGATAGAAATGGAGAATGAGACAAATTGTTGATTACAGTATGGCTACTGTCGACGTGAGGTATCAGTATCACGTGGTGGACAGTAGTAATAGGAGAATATCAATTACAATTACGGAGCAAGGATTAAAAGTTTGACAAGAATAACACTTTTAGGAAGTGTAGATATCATTTGAAGGTGTTTTTGGTAAGGATTGGTTTGGAAGCAGTAGAGTAGACCAGTACAGTAGGAAGTGAGCTGAATGAAATACGAATAAGTCATCAAACTTAGCCGGCTCAGTGCCAACAACCTACAACGAGCTAGACAGCTCATAATGTGTTTGCCCTCGTGCACGATAGATTATAAAATTAGACGTGCTAAACCACGCTCAACAAGAGTTAGAAGAATACAGCGGACAAAAGAAAAGATTGATAGTGAAGACGAAGCTAATCTATTCTCAATCATACGAGAATTATACCGGTGAGGATTATTCTAAACATTTATTATTATATATTATATATAAATAGTAAATAATATCAATACTCGACGTTAAGTGATGTTTAAATAATTTGAGTGATTTTTACCCTCTAGTCTTTCGCATTTAGACATTAAACAAAAAAAGATAATGTCTCACATTTAGCTCAAGAAAAAAATAATAAAATAAAATAGTAAACATCACTCTTTTGTGATCTCATGGCATGGCATTAAAGGTTTATACAATCATGACGCAATAAAGTTCAACTGATTAAATGAAAAAGTAAATCTTAATGGAAAAAAGATCAACGGAATTATTGAGTGATAAAAATTAATGAAAATTAAATTTTCCAGAACAAAAATATGAATCTAAATATTAAGAAGGTGCATTTAAATGACTGAGCCTTCTTACTGAAGAAGACTAAACATTAAATAATAATTGTGCAAGTACAAATGTCTAGCTTAACATTATCAGCTAGAACAATCGAGATGCCCTTGTCACTACCGACTCCGTTCGTGCCTATGAACGCAATCTCATCACAAACATATATAGGAACTAATGAAAATAATCATCTGCCACCGTTAAAATCGGGTAATTATGCACCCAAACAAGGCGAATCACCACCAAGTCATCTCACTCACTCGAGCCACAGTGGTAGCACTCATTTACCTAGTTTAGGATCCAGTGCTAATAACAGCTTACAGAATTTAACTAGTAATTCGGACAGCCTCAATTTGAGCCTTAGTTCTCATGTCAGTCACAACACCCACAACACAAGTCACAATAGCCATTCGCAGCAATCAAATAGCAGTCAGTCAAACAGCCCGATGATAAAAAACGGGCGTTCTGAAAGTAATTCCAACAAGACTATACCGAAAATGGCAGTCTCACCGGAGATTGTCGTGAAGCTTTATTTGAATAAATTAACGTCGTATGAACAGAATGAAATATTTGCGTATCCGCAGATTTATTTTATCGGGGCTAATGCTAAAAAACGTCCAGCAATATTGGGTTTACCCAACAATCATAATTATGACAATGAACAAGGTTCATATATTCATACGCCGCATGATCATGTGGCTTACAGGTATGAAGTCCTTAAAGTTATTGGTAAAGGATCATTTGGTCAAGTTGTAAAGGCTTATGATCACAAAAATCATGAGCACGTGGCCCTTAAAATGGTGAGAAATGAAAGGCGATTTCATCGACAGGCACAGGAGGAAATACGTATTCTTGCTAATTTAAGAAAACAAGATAAGGACAATACTATGAACATTATTCATATGTTCGATTCATTTACATTTAGAAATCATATGTGTATAACATTTGAGCTCCTTAGTATAAATCTTTACGAGCTTATTAAAAAAAATAAATTTCAAGGATTTAGCTTGCAACTAGTTAGAAAATTTTCGCACTCACTGCTTCAATGTTTGGATGCCCTATACAAAAATAAAATAATTCACTGTGACATGAAGCCAGAGAATGTATTGTTGAAACAACAGGGTCGAAGTGGTATTAAGGTAATGATATTAATCAAATTTTTATTTATCTCAGATTTAATTTATCAATACATTCTATTAACGTCTCTTTGTTTTTGTCGTTTTATTTTTTAGGTGATCGATTTTGGTTCAAGTTGCTATGAGGACCAACGAGTGTACACATACATTCAAAGTAGATTTTATCGAGCGCCAGAGGTAATTCTTGGCGCTAAATATGGAATGCCAATAGATATGTGGAGTTTGGGATGTATTCTTGCGGAATTATTAACGGGTTTTCCTTTGCTGCCTGGTGAGGATGAAGCTGACCAATTGGCGTGTATCATTGAGCTTCTGGGAATGCCACCAAGAAGATTGTTAGACAATGCCAAGCGTTCTCGCCAATTTTTTAGCTCTAAAGGCTATCCGAGATATTGCAAAGCAACGACCACTACTCACGGTACGACATTGTTACACGGAGGAGTCTCGCGACGTGGTAAAATTCGTGGCCCACCAGGATCTAAGGATCTAAAAGAGGCGCTCAAAAATTGTGAGGATCCACTGTTTTTGGATTTTATACGAAAGTGTTTGCAGTGGGATCCGGAACAGCGGATGACACCCAGCAAGGCACTTCGACACGCATGGCTAAGAAGAAGATTGCCCCGACCACCCGATGAGAAGGTAGATGTTGTTACTGGGCACTCGGTACAGCCAACGACAGCCGCAGTGACGACATCCGGTAGCCGTAGTTCTAGTAAAACAGCCCACGGCTCAGCTGGACTATCCAGCAAGTTACGTGAGCTGAATGACCAGAGATCCTCGACAATTCAATCACGACACCCTCAGCAGCCTTCATTGAGCCATCCAGTAGTGTCCTCAGTCAGTGGTGGTCACTCAATATCAGTATCCAATCATCCTTCATTAACGCAATCAAACCATCAGTCTCTAAACGCAGTTTCAGCGCACAAACATCAACAATTGCACTCACACAACGGCTCTTCGCACGACAGCCACAGTTCACATGGATCTTCTGGGTCAAGTAGATACGTGGTTAGTAAAGAGATAACATTGGTAGATCCTTGGCGGTAAATTAAGACTGCGAGTGTGTGTATGCGTGTTTATGTAAATGTACATGTGGATATTATGAGAAAAAATTAGCTATAGAGTTATATATATATATATATTGTTGTTATATCCAGCATAAAATTATAATTACAATGGTAATAGTAATAATACGTTTCGATTATTGGGAATAGATCTCAAGTGCCGTTAGATCATAAATCTATGCACAAGCTTTCGGTATTGATATCAAAGTCATACGGTTATGGTCAGGAAATTCTGCAAAGCCCATTGTTTGGAGATATAAATTATCATTATTATTATTATTATTATTATTCTTGGTTGTCTTCTAGGCGCTAGACGTTAATCAAGTGCCATTCACTAATGAATGGAGCAAGCTTTATAAGTAAATTCATTTTTAACAATTGTGCAAAAACTGAATTTTATTTTATCTTTAAAATTGACACTGAACAAAGAAATAATTAAAAATATAATGACGTCAGTATTAATTTTTATTACTGCAAAATCATGGCTAATTTAAATTATTATTACTAGTAACAAAGGATTGAACAACATTGGGCAAACGAAAATAATAGTTCATTATATAATGAAAATAAATTTCAAGACTTAGAAAAATTTAGCTTAGACATTATTATAAAATACAGAATGTCTTGTGATATAAAATTTAGGCGTTTATGGTTTATATATATGTAATAATTATAAGTAAGTTAGTAACTTAGTCGTATTTATCGTGTAATCTATACTGAAACTAATTTGATTACAATGATGACCCAGTGTATTTAAATATCACGCATTTTTGTGTTATTTTTTATTTTTTCTCTATTTTCTCTCTTTCATTAACACCAATGTATTTTTACTTTTTTCTGATTGCTCAGGTGCAATCTATAAAATCTAATATTATTATTATTATTATTATTAATATTATCATTATTATCTACGCATACATCTATTTATATTGTATTGGTATGCTTAACCAATAATTCATTTATATTTAAATTTAAATTTCTTCTCATTGTGATTATTTTTTAAGTATGTTCAATTACAAATCACTTCACTGCCAGTCTCAAAAATTTTATTAAAATAGAGACTACCGTGTTTTTCTTTTTATGTTATTACGCTGTTTGTACCCGATTGTTAAAATTATTTTGAGACAATGTATTTGTTTCTCAGTAATTTTTTTTTTTTTTGTAAATCAATTAATTTTCAATGTATTATTATAGTTAATATTATTTATATAATGTATGCATGCTCGTATAATAATCAATTAATTAATATGTCATTAGATATGCTGATAACGTACGTCATATCTTTTAATTTTAATTGAACGGTTTCAATACCAAATCATAGAAAGAATTTTTTTTCTGTTGTTGACCATGTGATTTTGTTGGTGAAATAGAATTCATACGGGCTAGTCAATTATATCAATTGTCATTGTAAAATTTACTTCATCCTAAAATAAAAAATCAGGCAGTCATTGATGTGATGAGCATTCGGTTAAAATAAATAGTAAAACCGAAGCAATTAAATTATGAACTTGATTAGAAATTAATTGTTCAACATTACATTAATTATTATCGAAGACATGTATAATTGACTTAATTATGTTCAGTATGAAAATTAACATACATAAAAAAAAAGCTTAAAGTATAGTTAATTAATAAATATATAAATATTATTAACATAATTGAACTGAATTAAAGAGACATTATCGTGTCTCAATGTACTATATGAGTGAATGTTTGTATTATAATATAATTATTGATGCATTTAGGACTTTATTCAGCATGAGTTATGAATAATAGAAAACATTACGTAATTATTTAAATCATTTCATCAAACTTTCTTTTAATATTTTTTTTGTTTTGTTTTGTATTTAATATCAAAGATAGTAGTCTCATCTACTTGCATCATGCGAATTTTTTGAAACATTGTATTGTGTAATTGATAATAATAGAAAAGGAAGATTAAATAATTGTTTTATTAATTATTTAATAATCATTGATAAAAAAATCATTTGATATAACGATTTGGCAACAAGTTTCTATTTAAAAAACATAAACCTTAATAAAAAAAAAAATTTTATACAAAACTATACATAATACAACAATTGAAAATAATAAACAAAAAAGCTAATGCGATATTAGATGAAATAAATATTAGTTATTATATTATTATTACTATTATGATTATTGTTATTATTAATTATTATGATTAATTATATAGTGAAAAAAATATGTGCACAAAGGTGAAAATTAGATTGATATAAATATTAAATAAAGTATAGACTGCCACTTATACCGTATTAAATCTAAATTGATAACAATTTATGCAGCCGACCAATTTTTACTTTGACGTAATGCCCATTTGGGCAACTGGCAACCAATAATGGGCATGATATTGTGACAATTGTATAAAGAAAACATTATATCAACTGTTGTGATTTTTAAACATTATTTGTCTTGAATAAATAAATATTTGCTTTCTATGTGCAAGTTAAATTAATATTGTGTAATTATATAAATGAAAATTTGAAAATATGTAATTGTAAAAGCTTATTTTAATTGATAAATGCATCTTTTAAAGATTGCGTTTTTAATTGATAATTATCGGTTTAATTAAATCCTTATCTTTAAGTGACAGTGAAAAAGTTTGATCTCTTATAATTATTATTATTATTATTACTATTATTGATTATTAATTTTAATACTTATGATTGTAAACAAAAAATAAAATAAAATAAATAATTACGAGCTGTCAAGTTTACACCAGATTAATTAATTACGGATTAATTATCGTATGCGTTGATAAGTAGATTAATAATTAAATTGTATAATTAATTGATTGATTATATAAATATGAAAAAATGGCAATACAACTATGGAATTTTTTTTAAATAAATAAAACCTCATTGCCACCAGTCAAAAAAAAAATAAATAAAATAATTAATTACTCCACTTTTTTTTTTATATTAAAAAACCTTATCCTTAAATTTCTAGTAATTTACTTAAAAAATAATTTCTGTATTAAAGTATTAATTTTTGTTTTTATTTATTAAAATCTTTTTTATACAAATTTTTTAAAATGAATATTATAAAGATCATTTGGATAATAGCGTTGAAATTAAATGCTGATGAAAATAATTATTTGTTTAATGTAATTGCAAACTGCTTTAATGTGATTGAAAATACTTAAATATTTAAAAAATTAATTATTCAACTAAATTAAAGTAACTATTAAAAATTGCAAGATAAATAATTAGAAAAATCAATTATTAATTAATGCAACATTAATGAAAAAATAAAAATATGATCTCGATGATCAAAATGCCATTATTTGATGCGTTTAAATCAGTCAGTAGTTAATTAAAACAACTGTTAATACAATTGCGAATGTATAAACGTAAAGTTAAGATAAAAATAGTGAATATAATCAGTCAGCTTTACGTGTTTTACGTTTACGCGCATTAGGACTATTTGCAGCAGAGCTCTTTTTACTGCTTTGCTTTTCAGAATCACTGGCCTCCTCATCAACTAAATCATCTTTTATGTTTTCATCCAATTCGTCTTCATCAGATCCTTTGTCTTGGGACGATTCACTCGAATCTTTGCGCTTCTTGTTAACAACAGCCTTGGCGTGCTTAGGGGGAGAGAAGAAGTCGATAACGCACACGATCACCTGTTAATGTTATTTTATAAATCAATAGGACATAAAAAAAAATATTACTAGCTAGAAGCACAACTTAATACAAAGCTCTATTACTAAGTTCGGGTAAATATTTACAAGTGGAGTCAACCATTTTTATTTTAATTTTTTTAAACGAAATTTCTATTTGATTTTATTGATATATTTTTTTTTAATACATAAAAAAATGAACAATTTAAAAAAAAAAGTTGATCATCACAATTTTAACAAATTTTCAAAAAAATTTATAAATTTTTTAGAAAATTGGGATATTTAACTGTTTTTTTTTTTTGATTTTATTGATATATTTTTTTTAATACATAAAAAAAATGAACAATTTAAAAAAAAAGTTGATCATCACAATTTTAACAAATTTTCAAAAAAATTTATAAATTTTTTAGAAAATTGGGATATTTAACTGTTTTTTTTTTTTTTTAATTTTTCGTTTTTTTTATATAGTTAAAAAAAAAATATATATACATCAAAAAAAGATAAAATCCAAATTTGATCCAAAAACATAAGAGTAAAAATTTTTTCCAACTTTTGTAGCCAAAAAAGCTATCGAAATCTTTATTTTTTTCTTTCGATATTTTTTATCACACAATAAAAAATTTCACGTCATAGCGTCAAAAAATGTTGTGTTAAAAATTTTTATGTTAAATATTTAACACAAAAATTTTTAACACTAAGATTTTTGACGCAAAATTTTTTACTGCGCACGAATGTGCCGTAAATAAGCAGAATAAAAAAAAAAAATTTGAAAATGTTAATTTTTCACCTAGTTACAGCCCAAAATAAGGTTGACCTCACTTGTAAATAATTACCCTAAGTTTGTTTGAATAGCTTGATAAAAAAAATTAAAATTACCAATCCTAAAAGAGCTCCCATGATAATAGTGGCGACAGCAAAAATAAAGTAACTTCCCCATGTTGGTAATCCGTAATCGTCCATTAATTGATTATGGATAGCCTTGAAAATAATGATTATAATATAATTATTTTGTCAATAAATTATAGATTAATTAAACAAGTTATGATAATTAAGTAAATTTACCCGCAAAACTTGAGATAATTTGAAGAATTTACTCATAAGAGTCATTTGAATAGACGTTGGGCTCTTCCAGCTTGATACGGGTTCAACTTTCATCCATGTTTTTGACTTTATGAAATCAACAAGCGATTCACGGTCTCTTGGACTCTTGTACTGACGGAATTCACCGTCTTTTACACTAAAAATATCAATTAAAATTTTTATTAATGACTATATAAAACTTACGTTGATAACAAATTTATCTTTTATATCTTACTGATAAATTGTTGGGAGTGCAGTAACCATAAATCTACCACTTAACCCAGGAGAGTCAGTGACATCGACTTTGCCCACGTTTATACCCAGACTCTTTTTCATGTCACCCAAGTACGACCATGTGGGCTCCATTTCTTTGCACGCCGGACACCAAGGAGCGTAGCTAAATGAATTAATTAGTTATTATTATTTTAAAGCCATTAATTATTTGTTTTAAAGCTTGGTAAAATTTTCTACTCACAATTCTACCATCCATTCTCCAGTTAGCATGAGATTCCAGTTGTCTTCGGTAAATTGATCAACAGAGGAAGTTTTTTTCGCAACAGCCGCATTAGAAAAGGCAATTAAACCAATACAGTACAATAATAATACTCCAATGGAACGAGACATCTTAATAATTATTGTAAAATCACCGGTACTTTATTATTATTGTCCTTGGATACCTTGATCTTGATTAATGGAACTAATACTAATCACGCACTCTCTGCTACCGCCTTTCATCAACGTGGTGTAATGTAATGGCACTTGGCAACGACTTAAGCATCACCTATGGCCAGAAATTGTACTACAAAATGTGTGATTGACAGCTGATAAAATAATTTTGTTACTCAGAAACTCAGATTTCAAAATTTTGAAGAAAATATAAATTGCAATTGCAATTAATTTAATTGCCAAATTAAGATTGCTTTTTATAAACTTTTATTAACATTTATATATAAAAATTTTTAAAATGTTCTTCAATTTTTATTATTCGCTACTACACTGTTTTTTTTTTTTTTTTTTATACATATCAATTTATAATACTAAAATTAGTTGACATTATTAGTTTTTTGATTTTTTTTCAATAATTAAATTAGAACAAAAAAATATTTTTAAAAAATTGCTCTTAAAGTTTTTCAAGTTTTTTACAAATGAAATTTTTTTATGAATATTAATTTAGGAGATATTTTATAATTTTAAGAATTTTTTTAACAAATAATTTAAGTCAAAGAAAATGAGAAAAAAAATTGACATTTAGAAAATTAAAAAAAAATAAAAAATTAAATTTTTTTGAAATAATTTTTTGGAGCAAATTTATTTATTAAAAAAAATTAAAAAATGGTCAAGTGACTGCTAACTAATGTCATAATTTTTTTTTTTTTATTTTTTTTTTGTAATAATTTTTTCAATGAAAAAAAATTCTTAAAATTTTTAGATGTCGGCTAACTCAATTTTCATAATCAATTTTGTTATGACATTTTAAAAATTAGCAATTACTTGACAATTTTTTCGTTTTTCTTGTAATATAAACTAGATCTAAAAAAATATTTTTAAAAAATTGCATTTACAATTTTTTAGAGCTTCCAAATATGGAATTTTTTAAATAAATTTTTCTCGCTATAATTCATATGACAAAAAAATTATCATGAAAATTAAAGTAGCAGATATTTAATAATTTTTAGAATTTCTTTTAGAAATAAATTAGTGTAAAAAAAATTGTAAAAAATTAAAAATGCAATTTTTAAAAATAATTTTTTGAAAGAAATTTTTTTGTTAAATAAAATTAAAAAATTGTGGTAATTTCTAATAAATTTAAATGTCATAAATTATCTGATGTCTTTTAATTTTAGTATCATTTCTTG
Source organism: Cotesia congregata (assembly GCA_905319865.3). Lineage (NCBI taxonomy): Eukaryota > Metazoa > Arthropoda > Insecta > Hymenoptera > Braconidae > Cotesia > Cotesia congregata. Next base: position 14,160,698 of record CAJNRD030001120.1, read on the forward strand.
TTTTATACAAATTGAAATAATAACTATCCAAAATTTCTATAATTGTTCTTTAAAAATAAAAAAAGATTGGTAATATGTTTATAAAAAGTAATAAAAAATAGTGAAATTTCAATGAGATAAATTATTAAAAAAAATTTTTCTATCAGCGATTGATCTGTTCTTCTGTACATGAGAAGGTCTATATAAACTTATTGATTACAAAGTTATATGTACAAATATATAATAATTGTTATTTCTGATAAACCACCCTATGTATTAAATTAAACAACACTATTAGAACTGCTCTATATATTTATAAGCCTATCAACTAGCACGCAAGCGCTCAAATCCATTTAGTATATATGAGGGTAAAATATTTTTGTACATTGTGATTTTGACATATCAATAGTTTCAGTCTTTTTCTAATTCTAAACTTTTTTATTTTTATCATCAATATCAATCAATTTATTTTTTATTCTTTACACTTTAACTATCTCCCAAAAAATTTTTGATAGCAAAAATTATAAAACACAATATCTAACTAATTATTTGCCATATTTTTTATACGTAAGTAACAAGCATCTAAAAAAGTAAATATTATAAAAATTATTTCTTTTATTTAATGCTGATGTTTATTTTAGATCAATCATGTCGACAATTTACCCAACTTTACCTCGTTTGTCAGTGAAAGAAAGCTTCGATGATGATGAGCTGACAGATATTGACGACGAAGTGTTTATAAGAGACGGAAAAACAGGTGGTGGATTCAAATCACAAGATGAAGGTGTCAAAAGACCGCTGATGGCACCAAGGAAGAAGCCTAAAACCAGTTTTGAGAGTCAAAAATTACCATTGCGAGCTCTATTACTGCCACTATGTTACGGCATTATGGCTTTGGTTCTTTTACTAGGACTGATAATGCTCTGCGTTGTTACAGTTAACATTTTTCCGGTACCATTTACGATGATAAAAAATTTATTTCCACCCAAAGAAAACACTGGGCTCAATTCAACTGATGAAGTTCTTCCTTGCACATCGTTGTCTTCGAGCATCATCTGGGTGAGGACGTTGCCGAAACTGACATCAGAAGCACCCTTAAGAAGTGTTGATGTCGATGGTGACGGTGTCGAGGACATAATCGTCGGCTTCAGCACAGGTTTATAAATATAATATCTAAAAATTCATAATAGTAAAGTATGAAAATAAAGTTAGCCGACATTCAAAAATTTTTATGATTTTTTTTTTTATTAAAGAATTATTACAAAAAAATTAAAAAAAAATTTTTTCATTTGTTAAAAACTTTAAAAACTATAAGTGCAATTTTTTAAAAATATTTTTTAGTTATAATTTAATTAAGCAAAATAAAAAAATCAAAAATATCGGCTAACTTTATTATTATTATTAGTAAAGTTAGCCGACATTTTTATAATTTTTGGAGTTATTTTTTAATTATTAAATTAGAATTAAATATTATTTTTAAAAAATTGCACTTATAGTTTTTAAAGTTTTTTAAAAGTGAATTTTTTTTTGTAATAATTTTGTTAATAAAAAAAATTCTAAAAAATTTTAGATGTCGGCTAACTTAATTTTCATAAAAATTTTTTATTATTATTTTATTTTTATTTCAGATTTAAAAACAAGTTAATTTTTTTCATATTTATTTAGAGGTATTTTATTTTATATTTTTATTTTATTTTGCAAATTCAACTGGACTAATTTTACTAATAATTTACTAAAAATACTATTTTTTTTTTTTAGGCTTGGATACTCTTGATGCACCAGAATTCCTTTGCAATCTTTATTTCAAGGGCCAGACTCCATGTCTGGGAGGCGTAAAAGCTCTGGATGGCAGAACAGGCGAAACAATGTGGACTCACTGGACCGAACACGCGATATTTTCAATAGATTGTGCGTTTGATATAACTGACGACAAAACTAAAGACTGCATAATAACAGGACGTGGTGGAATTCTCCACGCCGTTGACGGGCAAGACGGGGCTGCTATTTGGGAAGTCTCGAACAAAGAATTCCCTGCCAGTGTCATGGAACCGGAAATAATACTAAATGTTTATGATGCACGTTATATGACGGATATCGATGGTGATGGTATTGTTGATGTAATTGTCGCACACACTACTCAAACAGGTACCTTACGCTCCAGTGAAATCATCATGCTTTCTGGAAAAACTGGTACTGTCATAAAAACAATAGACTTTTCAAAAAATGAACAATTATTTATTGCGCCCCAGACTTTAGTACATCCGGATGGTGAAGTTATGTACTTGTTAGCTGCTTCTACACCAGAGCAGTCAGGTGGACTTTACATTGTCTCACATTCTAATTTATTGTATGGAAAAATGGTAAGCTATCATTTTTATTTATTCATTTTTAAATTAAAATATCCATGAAAATAATATCGAATACATAAAAAAAAATTAACTTGAATTAAGTAAATAATAATGAAGAACTTTATCTTCTTGATTTGAGTAGAAAAATTCTTAAACTAAGACTTTTTTCTTAGTTTAACTAAATTTTACTTGATTCAAGACAATGAAATTCTTTAAAATTATTTTCTTGGTTCAAGAATTTTTCTCTTGATTCAAATTAATTTTTTTTCTGTGTATAATAGTTTAAACTCGAATATTTGAAAATTTTTAAAAATCATGGATTTTTAACTTTATTATATAAAGTAAAAGACCCAGTTATTGACACTGGCCTAGTTGTTTGACACTTGCAATTTTATTCTAATTAAAAAACTAAAATGTTCTCAAAAAACCAATTATCTGAAAATTTATAAATCAAAAATTATCTATATTATTAAGAGAATAAGCAAAATTTTGTGGCCAGTATATTTATATGATAAAATGGGGTTTTATGGTTAAATTTGGTATCATTGGAAAACTCTTGACCTGGAGTTGTGCCTTTACAAGGTTTCATATCATTCTCACCAATAGTCAATTTATGATGATAAGTATTTAGGCTGCATTCGAAAATACTTTATCTCTAGATACATAATTAAGAAATTACCTTGTATCTCGTGAACTATTGACATTTTTACAGATATAAGCTCATCCCGATGCTACACTCATCGAGACCTTTCATTTGAGTACCCACACCAATTTTTCATATATTTATATATGAAAAATATATCAAAAATGCAAGTGGGTACTCAAGTGAAAGCTCTTGGTGATTGTAACATCGGAATGAGCTTATATCTTTAAAAATATCAATAATTAAGAAATGACCTTGTATCTTGTGAACTATCGACATTTTTAAAGATATAAGCTCATCCTGATGTTACACTCATCAAGAGCTTTCATTTGAGTACCCACATCAATTTTTCATATATTTATATATATATTATATATATGTATATATGAAAAATATATCAAAAATGCATGTGGGTACTCAAATGAAAGCCATTGATGATTGTAACATTAGGATGAGGTTATATCTTTAAAAACGTCAATATTTAAGAAAGTACAGTGCAATTTAACAAATCATTATTTAATAAAGCAAAATTTTAATTTTTTATAGTTCACAAGTCACGGCAGTCACATAGTGACTGCAATGTTGCTAGTATTCATTAATTTATTAGAGTTGATTTGTTTTTTTTAATTAAAATAAAATTGCAAGTGTCAATAACTGGGTCTTTTACCTCAGCATAAAAATGATTAATTAATAAAATAAAATTTTTACAGAATTTGAAAACATTGCAGTATGGAAAAGGCAAAGGAGTATTATTAGCACCAATATTAGTTGACATAACATTAGACGGTACTGCTGACATAATTGTATCGTCTCTGGATTCAAAAGTACGAGCATACAATGGTCGTACTTTTGAATTAATTTGGAACTACACAGTACCTGATTCTGAAATTATAAGTATACCAATTCCCGGTTACTACAACGATGATGAAGTTCCTGATATAATGATAAAACATCAAGTTGGGCCTGGTTTCCCAGTTTATTATTACTCAGTCTCGACAATTTTGGATGGAAAAACTGGCAAACCGCTCCTGGAACAACCTATTAAAGATAGCGGCAATGGACAAATGTCTGGCTTATCGTTATCCGTCGATGGCCCTGGTAATGACTGGTTTTTGTACTGGTCAGCAAACTGCGTAGACCACAATAATGTCGATGAGAAATATCGGTTCCTCAAGGGACAAACACTGTTATCACAAAGCCGGGCTAATTTATGCAAATTGCGATTTAACACAACATTAAATACACGGCTGTTGGCGATGAGCCAACACATAGGTCCTCCCGGTCAGTCGTTGTATTTTTCCGAGGACTGGAAATCTGTTGAATTAAATAATTCTATCGATGCAAGGCATGAAACAGAGGAGTATCTCAATAATTTACCTTCGCAAATGGAGATGAATAACGCCATGGAAAATGGACCTATGGTTTCACAGCGTTCTGCTAAACCTAGAGTAAATACACAAGAAAGAATTGAAGATGAGAGAATAATTAATAATTATCCGAATATGGAAAGTAATCTCGAAGGTAAAGGACCCAATGAAATAAATTATCTAGTGAATAACAACAATGATGATAATAGTAATAATAATAACAATAATAATAATAATAATAATAATAATAATAATAATAATAATAATAATGAGAAAGAAATAATTGAAAATTATCCAGCGTACAATGATTTGTCAGAATACAAGACAAAAGTATCTAATGACTTCCCGGGGGAAATGGAGTGGAGTAATTCTAACAATAACGACTGGAATAATTTACCAATGGAGATGCGATATGAACGCAATGACCCGAATTCTCAGCAATCAAAGCGACGACGTAAACGTAATAATAAAATTGCTGATTCTGCAAGAAGAAAACGTAACATTAATATTAATGTCAATAATAATAATAATAATAATAATAATAATAATGAAAATAAAAACTATGAAGGTATTGATCAAAGCATACAAAGACAACCACCAACAGGATTACTTTTGCCGTCTTTGATTAAAAATCCGAAGACTACGTCGATAGATCTTGTGTTCTCAACATATTGGTTACCACCGTCAGAAGTCTCTCTTGTTTTACTTCAGCAAGACCTCGAGTGTATCCATCTAAAAGAAGAGTCAGCTAGGCGTAAATTAGAACCATATGAACGGGAAAATATTATCGCTGATTGTTTATCCAACAGGGGAGTTAACTATAAACTATACCGCGAAGGCTTAGATCGTGAAAATGTTAAATTTGCTCTCGGGCAAATGACAATTTATAGAATGAAGCTCGAATGCGTTTGCCCGGAAGATTTATTACCTGGACAGAGATGTAATAATATTTCTAAGACACAAAGTTGGCCTGCACATTTAGGTCGCAATGGCGATGGATATTTTCGGCCGTTTGTTAAACCTAACACGTAAATTTTAAGATAATGCGTTTATATTTTAATTACATGCACAATTTTAAATTATATTCTTGATTTGTTTGTTGTATAATAAATTTTAATTATAAAATAATTAAAACAATCGAATATCAAATAATTAATCAAATATATCGTCATCAAAATATCTTTAAAATATTTAAGACAGTATATTTATTTAAAAAATTTATTTATTAAATATTTAATTGTTTTAATTAATAAATATTAAAATCTGTGGAGAATTCTAATTAAAAAATAAAGCAATCTCATTTGTGCTGTAATTGATTTTTTTTTCTTTATATAAATAGTTCCAACAATAATTTAAAAATATTTTTCCATTGGAATTTATTTCATCTGCGGTTGTCCTTGAACTGTTGTTTGATCAATATTGAATTATATTTCATCTGGTTATATCCTGGTATTTAAATCGTGAGGTTATTTAAATAAAAATAATAAAAAGTATGTATCTGTGTAATTTAACGCGTAAAAATGCGGACGATTTAATAATGCCGAATGTGCGAGTATTTGATTATGATTCTCGGGTCATGACTGCAAGAAATTTATTGTCCAAAGGAACTCAAACCGATTATAGAGATAGCGAAACTCAAACGATACCATGGGAGCCACCTTATAAACTTGCTTTAGGTATATAAAAAATTGTAATTAGAATTGTAAATTATTACTATTGAAAGTGCATAATATGATATTACATTGAATTAAAATAATTATTTTTTATTCAGGTAGTAAAGAACCTGAAGTTCTTGGTCTTGAAAATTTATCATGGGGTAGTGGATTACCAGTAGGTACAGATGAGTTAAAAATAATAAAGAGGATGAGAGTAAAAAAATCATGGGAGTCTTTATTACCTCCTCTTGATTGTAAGGTCAATGTACAAACACACAAAGCTATAATTACTATGATTGATAGAGACGAATGGTCGTTCCGTGACAAAGTAAGGCAATTGCCTTTTTTTACTCAACCTTTTTTCTTAAATCTATTTAAATAATTATCGTTAAAAATATTTTTATCGTCATTCAGGAGTTGGAAATGATGATGGATGAACGTCTGGAGTGGATTAACAAAGTGATAAAGACTAATAATTACCAGCGAAAAAAAAAAATAATACAACGGTTTGAAAAAGTCGGTAAATATTTAACTCAATTACGAAATAAACGGATTAATGAAATAAAACATGAATTAAATAGAGAAATTCGTAAAATAAGCGCCAAAAATCGTAATAAAAATTCGAAATTTATTAAAAATCCTGGGGGAAAAACTACAGATCTTAAAGACGAATGTCTATTTAGGTTTAAGCTTGACGATGAATCTTTTTATGATTCATTGTTGAACAGAAAAACGCTGCAGGGTGAGTTATATATGTTTATATATTAAGTGTAAGCTAGTCTAAGAAATAAATCATGTTTATGATCAACTTCACCTTGTATTTTGTTTAGATAAAAAAGATCCAATGAGCTATCTCACTCGGGTTAATCACATTAATCAACTAAGTGATAAAAAGACCGATGAACTTTGTTTACGCGAAACGAGATGGACTGATGATATGCTTAAAAATTTACATATCGACTTAAAAAACATACGATTGAATACAGCATCTAAGGTGAGCGTTCATATATATTCGATATGTACTTAATTTTTTTTTTTTTTTTAGCTAATTTTATAAATAACATTTTTTATAACTCAGTGGTTACTTTTTACAACATTCACATGCATGTAAAGTTTTTTTCCAATGAGCAAACGTGAAAGTGTTTTCTTATTTCAACATGCAATTAAGTATTAAATTTTTTTTTTTTATATATAATTTAAGTAAAAAAAAAAATTCTTATTGCTTTTCAATATCAGTCAATATAAAGCATGAAATTATAATATTTTGTATGATTAAAAAATAATTGATATCAATGAAAAATTTAATACTTAATTTGAATGATTTTTTTATAAATGATAATAAATTTATTACTATTCAAACGTTTTTAATTAAAGCCTTAAATTTATATCTACTACTCTTTTCGAGATTCACTCAGCAAATCGGACATAAATTTTTTAAATTTAATATCCGAAGCATCACATGAAGGCTTACGCTCAACGATAAGTTTACGTTTTTTTGAATTAGGTTTAGAGTTATCGCACGAATCTTTTTGAACAGTCGAAATACGACGTTTAATATTATCTGCCGTTAAAGACTCATCACGCGCGCGACTCAGCTCAGCGGTCAAATCACCCATTTTTTGTTCCCACTCCTCAAAATGCCTGCGTAAATCAGCAATTTGCAACTCTTGTTCATTCAACTTTTTAGCTTGTTCATGTAATTTATTGCTTTGTAAGCGCATTTGCGCGCCCTGGCGCTTCATGCGGAGACGCATTTTACTCAATTTACTTCTTATCGCCATAAATGACAATTTATTTTTACGTGTTTTGCAAACAAGTTTCTTAAACTGCTGTTCTAATTTGTCAGCAGTGTGAGGATGGTAGCGGCCCAAAATAATTGAAGGACTACGACTGGTGCCGTGAGATGATGTAGGGCTGTATGGAATCATCAAGCTTCCACCTGGCAAGTCATAACTGCTGACACTACTTATGCTTGATGAATTCATGCGTGACTTGAATGCTGGCATTATTTTTTCATCAAAGTGCTCCATTGCCATACTGCTTATGTCTCTCAATTCTTGGAGGATCTCGTGAGCTCGAGGCAAACTATTTGAGTCTTTCACCAAGTGAAGAATTCGAAATATTTCATCAATCACCTAATTAAATATTTCTTATTGATTTATATAGATCTTAAAGTTTCATCATTTTCAATTGTTTAATTATTGTAAATTTTCTGATAATTAAGGGGGATAGCCTCTGTGAAATTAAAAAAAAAAATTTTTTTTTTCTATTAAATCAAAGTTTATATACAATAAAAAATATGTAGGGTAGAAGTACCATTTGTGGTCACTGTATCGTTTATGGCTATTTATTGTTCAAATAAAAGATAGAAATGAATTTCTATTAATAAATCATTACAAAGTCAATTAGTTTTAATATAAATTTTTTAAAACTCAACAAAAATATGGTTATATTATAATTTTTTATAAATTAATTTAAATGTTAACTGGCAAAAAACGGTACTTCTACCCTATCTGGAGTTTCATATGAAAATTCCGAATATTTTTGGAGTTATGGTCATTTTTTTGGCAGCGTGTCGAATGACCATTGATTGCACCCGCGGCGTTCCGATAAAAACGCATTTTTTTCGAAACTACTTTTTTTGAACTGGTGGGAACTGTAATTTGCATAAATATGAACCGATTTGCAACTTTTTTTTCTCCGTATTTGTCTATTCAGTAGCTATCGTTGCACTTAGGGGATTTTGAAAATTTTTTAGAGCTGTTTGAATCCAAAAAAAATAAAAAAAAAAAAAACGAAAAAATTTTATGATTTTTTATATTAAAGAATTATTACAAAAAAATTTTTTTCATTTATTAAAAAGTTCAAAAACTATAAGTGCAATTTTTTAAAAATATTTTTTAGTTATAATCTAACAAATTAAAAAAAATCAAAAATGTCGGATAACTTTATTATTATCTACGTTCAACTATAACCACGTGCATGCAGATTACAACGCTGTTTCGTTTTTGTTTTAGATAATTCGTTTTTAAGTTAGAGATCACACCGTAGTGAGGAAATTTTTTTTGGTGCTCTACAAAAATGCTTATAACTTTGTAACATGATATTTTTAAATAAAAATTTAGGAGAATGATCTCCAATGTATACTTTGTTAAACAAAAAAACCCGATCCCCAAATTCCTTTATTATCCCAGTCAAAAAAATTCCCGAAAATCACCTATTTTTTCGATCCTCACAGTGGCTATTCCCCTTAATTAATTAAATAAATATAAAAGTAAATAAAATACCTTGCCAGGAATAAAACAGCAAAGGTTTTGATTAATATATTTCATAAATGTCATTGACAACATTGAAATACGGGTCTCAATGGCTGTTAAAACATCACAATGACGAGCTAATGAATGATTGCGTCTTTCAGATTCACGTCTTGGCAACTGGCTTTTTACTTCTCGGAGACATTGAGTGTGATAACGTTCCATGGACTGAAACCCGCGGTTCAATAATTTTTGGCATGTTAGGTCAAAATGTTTACAAACCTGTAAATAAAATTAAAAAAATGAATTATGCTGACAATAGAATTTTTTTTTCAATTAAAGAATGCGAAAAAACTCAATCTTTTGTCAACTTAAATCTAAAATTATATGAAAAAAAAGTAATAATAATATTAAAAGTAATATAAAAATAAAAAATTACCAATCGATTCCGAGCAATTTCATCATACGACAATTTGGATAAAATTGTTTCAAAGACAACATCGGGTAATTCAATCAGCAACATTTTGGTTTATTTTTTCTGCAATACAATCTTTGAAATTAATTGTCATTATTTTGTGATTATATTAATAAAATTAAAAATAATTAGCGGTGAATAAACTTACATATTTGTTTGTTATTTTGAATTGTTATTTTTATATGAACAATAACAAAACAAAACAAAACAATGCTGTTACTGATGTAATTACTAATTAAAAATGGCAACACTCCACTCTTCTACGTTCTTGCTTTGACTTTCTGTCTCTCTTTACTTGATGGCGCAGCACTCGGGACTCAGGTCACAGAACTTATGAATTTTAGCGAGAGATGGCGGGATAAATTTAAAAAATTATTTTTAATAGTCGATAAATAATAAATAAATAAAGACATGAACATTAAATAACCACAAAAAAAATTATTCATACATTATTTTGATCAAATAATTGAATAATTACGAACGAGTATTAAATAAAAATTTGTTTTTTATTAGTGAAAAAAAAAAAAATTCTTTAGCAATAGACAAAAGAGATAGTAAAAACTCCGGCAATAAAGTTACGTAGAAAAGTAACTGAAATTTAATATTATTTACGAATTTTATTACGCAATTTAAATGATAATATTTATGTTCCATCTCAAGTACAAGAAGTTTAATAAATAAATATAACCATAGATAAAAAGCCCACGAACTGGTTTAGAAAAAAAAATTTTCTATTTGCCTAAGGGGAAAAAATCAAGATGACAGCCGTCAAGTTATTTTACATGCAAATAATCACTTGGATGTTTGTATATATTCATTTGAACTTGATAAGTTAAATAGATGATTTTAAACAAAATAATTATCGAATAATAAGACAATATAATTATATGAACATTCGACCCGGATGTCCGTTCTTAATTGCTGAGCTTTAATTGGAGAGATATACACTTACAGCAAATCAATTATCCTCTGACTCTTCACTTGCATATTACTCAGTTTTAAAAGAATAATGCAAGAATTGTTCAATGCAGCGCTGATAGATTGATTTTTTTTGTTTCATTTTTGTCGCAAGGTCATATTTATTATATTTATTACATCACGTCCTAAAAAAATAATAATGAATAATATAACATTAAAAAAGAAAATCAATATATAAACATATTCTTCACTTAAAAAATGAAAACTTCTTTTTCCATCACTTATAAATTTTTTTTGTTTTTATAAGCTTAAAGAATTGTTTTTCAAATTTCTATTTTAAATTGAAGTTTTATCCCAAATTCAGAAATTTTATAAAATAAACTACGATATATGTTTATATAGAAAATCTAATTTATTGCAAAGAAAATCTTACCTAATTTTTTAACTTTTTTAATCTTTTACCCAAAATTCAAATTTACAATTTTTTTATTTATTTTTAGCACGCTCAAATCATTTTTTTTTATTATATACAGTCATATTTTTACAATAGTTGTAAAATTTTACATTTATTTATTTATTAAATTAAGTAGCCCTAGAACAAGTATTGGTAAAATTATTTACAAGTGGGGTCCACTATTTTTATTTTCATTTTTTTAAACGAAATTGTTTTTTGAAAATTTTCATTAATTTTTTTTTTTTTTGAAAAATACATGAAAAAATGTACAATTAAAAAAAAAAGTTGATTACCACAATTTTAAAAAAATTTACATATTTTTAAAAAAGTTTATAAATTTTTTTGAAAATTGTGATATTCAAAATTTTTTTTTTAATTGTTCGTTTTTTTATGTACTTTACAAAAAAAATATATCAAAAACATCAAAACTTTTTTCTCTTTATAAAATAGAAATTTTATACAAAAACATGAAAGCCAAAATTTTTTCTAACTTTTGAAGGCAAAAAAGCTGTCGAAATCTTTATTTTTTTCTTTCACGATATTTTTTATTGTAAAAACAAGCAGAATAAAAAAAAAAAGTTAATTTTTTACCTGGATATGGCCAAAAATAGAGTAGACCCCACTTGTAAATAATTACCTAAGTATTTTCTGAGGGCCGTCAGTATAATTTACATAGTGAATATTATAACATAAATAAATTAGAAATATTGTACACTTTTTTTTCATCCATGACCATAATATAGTAAAAAAAATGATGAAAATTAAAGAAAAGTTACAAAATAAGGAAAAACTATAAAATTAACGTAATAATATTGATATTGACATTGACTCTATATAATTAAAACATCCTTGCTATAAAACCAATTGTAACATATTAAGCCTTAAACAATAAAAAAGTTAATGGTGTAACTTTTCGTACCGTTAGTGTTCAACGTTTTCACACTTCACTGACGAGCAATCATTTTTTATAACATGGATAAAATTTATCCTTGCGGTTATTTTTTTAATATCATTTTTTATAATTATTACGCCAGTAAAAAAAAAATGGTAATAGTTTTGAGCTTTGTCAGAAATTAATAAAAATTTATATTTTTCCAGACTAGATCAGAACCAGTTATACCGTCGAGCGGTTAAAATATTAAATCATTCGCAATTAAATGAAATAAATCGAGGTATTATATATCTATGAATAGATAATACATTAGAAAATAACAGATATTAATTATAAAGAATTTAATTTATTATAAAAAAGGATTTCGAGCTTGTTAACACAAGCTTGTAGCAATAATACGCAGGGGGTCTATTCACAGGCTAAAATTTATCTTCTTACTTTGAATTACAATTTCCGCGATAATTAAACTTCCGTATATAATTTTTTTTCTTACCCAATTTAAGTAACAACTAAGTTATTTTTAATTATATTTGTAGTAGCTCGGCGAAAATTGTTATTTCTTCCCAACTTTTTAAGTATAAAATAATTCTTAAAATTTACTTAAGCGAGGACATTGCTGTAAAAAAAAAATTATAAGAAAATTTAATTAAAACACGCGAGGTATCGCTGGAGATGATGTTTACTTTTATCGAAGGTAAATCTAGGGAGCTTGGAACAATGGTACAAGTTTTGCAGAGCTTCCTCAAGAGTACTTGGTACTTGTTTGTCTATTATAAACAGCGAAGAATAAAAATGTTCACGACACCCTCGCAAGTGCCACAACAACTTCCACGCACTCACCCTTACTCTCAGCCGGTGTTTTATAAATTATTTTTATATTCAAATGAAGATTGTAAAATGTAATTGCGCTTTGAAACTCAAATGTAACCAATTCAAATGTCAATTATAAAAGATTTATTTACGATATATAATACTCAATATTCGGAGAATAATATTTGTATTCGTAGAAAAAGGATTTAACATTGGGACATTGACTCTCTCTTACAATATGTACTATAAGTTTGCACTTCTCCCTCTTGGAATTCTATTAACGCGTTCAATTGCTTATCGTATAAGATCAAAGCCGCTGCATTCCACGTGTATAAATGCTTTACGCCAACATTACCGTCATTTTTATTGATTTTTAAAAAAATTAACACGTCATACATTGATACATTGATTTTATCTGCCAAGTATGACTAGTTAATTCCATTAATTTTCCATTTTCTGATTTGTTGATTGAGCGTCAGAAAACATAAGCCAGGTGCAACCGAAGAATCTGCGGTAAAAAAATGATAATTATATTTAATGTTAAGTGAGGGAGGTTGAAGAAGTGTGATTCTTAGTGGGACTTATTCCTACTACTCTAGGAGCAGAGTAGTATCAATATAATGATCACGACACGCTCCATGTCCCCTTCCACCGTGGCGCCTTGGTGATTCTTTCTCGCGAATGCAAGAATAACACACACGTCCAGGAGAAGCAAGTCTTTATAAGTAGAAGCCATCCAAGTCCCTGGGACTTACTCCCTGTCAGAACGTGCCACGATCAGAGACTGATTTTCAGAATATACCCCAAGAACGCCGATTTAATCTTCCCTAAGTCTGCTGCGTCAGCTCTTGGTTGTCTTTACCTAAAATTTTCATTTTAATCAGTCCCAGTCATTTTTTAAATTAAATTTTAGTTTTTGTTATAATTAATAATTAATAATTAATAATAATATTAATAATAAAAATAACAATAATTAATTAATTAAATAAGTTTTAAATAATTTTTCCTTAGAAACGGAAAGATCGGTGATTGAAGTATTTACTCGATGGTGTCAAGTACAAGGACAACGCTCGGTTTATCATGATCACGCAAGGGTGAGTCTTGAAGCTATTATTACTATTTTATCCGACGTACAAATTACTACATTTTGATTCACTTTATAAATTTATCGATCAAACTAAAACTACTTATCACAAACTCAAACACTTTTAATAACAATAATTATCAATTAATTATTTCATTACCCGTCAATTGTCAGTGTCTATTTATTTACTAATCTGTAATTACTGCAACAAATTAAATATCTTATTAACACCTTTTAAAAAATTATTTAAAATAAATTTATGCAAAAAAAAAAAAAAATCATTCCCTTTAAAATAGTCCAAAGGTGACGTAAATTTGCGTCCTTCAATAATCGAGGTCATAAATTCATTTAATACAAACAATAGATTAGTATAATCACCCAAACGTTATTTAGCAACTAAATCGCTTAATTATTTAATAAATATAATACTAATCAAAATAAATAATAACAATAATCATTATTTTGTAATAGCACCGTATAATTTATCAGGTATCTTAATTGGTTTATCCATGATATCATTTGTAATGAAATATCCTGTACGCGCGCATGCTTTGAATATTATCACTGATAATTTTAAAGTAATGCTAATGATAACAATAAAAATAATTATAGTAATTAGATTCTTTAGACGATTTTTGCAGACGATTAAGTATTTGCTAATTGGTGATAATGAGTACTGGTATTCAATGTAACTTAGCATTGAACCTCACTACTGGGTAGTATGTACCGAAGATAAATATATATCTACTTCCACATATATAATACGGTGTGCTTTTATTGTTATTTATATTTTTATTTTTATTATCATCGGTATTATTATTATTTAGCAGTACCTTGGGCGTGTGTATAAGAAAAGCCATAAATGGTGAAGGATTCAAGTGCCGGAATGTACCGCACTTGCAAACAACCCCCCGTTTATTTATTCTCTCCATTCTCACACTATTAAAATACCATTGAAGAATATTTATTTGCCGATAATGGTTTATTATTATTTCATCTTATTATTAATATTTTTTTCGTCCTTTAAATATTCTTCGGGAGTATATATTTATCTGAAATAGGAAAAAAAAAATAATAATAAGAGTAAATGCACTGATAGAAGGATTTATTTGTCTTAAATAATATTTGTTAATAGAGTTAACAAATCATTTATTAGAGATCACTTTTTAGTATTAAACAAATAATTCTTAGTATTTAAAATGATTTGTTTGTATTTAATAAATCTGATATTTATTTATTAAATATTAATAAATCTTTTTAAATACTAAGAAATATTTATTAAGGACTAAAAAGTGGTAAGCCTGAATTTCTGATAAATCTTTTTGAAGAAGAACCTGCAGACATTAGAAGGTCAGAGAAAATAGCTGCTATAAATAACATTACGTTCAAAATTCAAAATTTCTCCTCAACATTTGAACACTCCTTTGTTATATCCGCAATCAGACTTTGGAAAGAACTACCTATTGAGATAATAAAATCGCTGAGCTATGATACTTTTAAAACTAGTGCTTATAATTTCTTCCTGAATCAGGAAAGAGATGGCTAACTAATAACTTCAAATATACACTCTGAACTTAGACCATAAATTTTACTTGTTATATGAAAACTGATATTAATATTGTTGCCATTTAAGGATTGTAAAATGAGCTGATTTGTTTGATTATTTGATTTTTATGATCTATATGAATTATATAATTTATATTGTTAATATTCTTTAAAATATTAATATTCTAATTTTGAATCTATTTTTGTATTAAATTAGAGTTAATGACTTATTATTATTATTATTATTATTATTATTATTAATTTACTTGTAACTCTTCGGCTGCCCAATTTCAAAACACAGTAACTAACATTTAAAAATTTTTTACAATTTTTCTTATTAAAAAAAAGTTTGCCCGCCAAATTAATGACAAATTTGATTTATAAATAGAAACTACTCAAATATAAATATTTTTAAGAAAAAATACTTGAAATTAAGGTTTAAAAGTTATAAAAAATACAGCAATACTAAAAAAAAAATCAGGTATAAAAATTTTGCAGTTACTGTGTTTTAAAATTGGGCAGCCGTATTTATTAAGGACTAAAAAGTGGTCTCTAATAAATGATTTGTTAAATATTAACAAATATTTTTAACTATAAACAAATCCTTCTATCAGTGTGGATAAATAAAAACTGGCTATTATAATTATTTTTTATAGTATTATTATAATAGTGTAAAGGTCATTAAATTGTTTAATCCAACATTACCATGATAGATAATAGCGGTAGTTGAGAGTAAAAAAGGTGAGAGATCGGAGGACACGTACGAGTAATTTCAGCTTGTCCCTTTAATTGCGAATACCTACATAGTGTGGATGAAATTAAAATAAAAAAAAATGAAAAAACAATGTGGATAATCGTCGAGTATCTTGGTACGACCTTCCGCGCTTGGATCGTCGCCGTCGTAGTCGTGGTCATTATCGTTATCTCGGGGTCTCGTCAACTAAAAAATAAATAACAAAATAAAAATAGAGACCAAATGCCGTACGTATAAAATACGTACATAGGTACTTACTTACTTACATAGACGCACGAGGACGACCTTGCAAGTAACCGCGTCAAGGTTATAGCTCTCTCATCCATTCGTATATATCGAACCTCTTTACTCAGTACTCAGTACTTACTCTCAGTACTGGTGTATATATATATATATATATTCCAGATATTGCAATAATAGCCAGCCAGGTTCAGTACCTCCTCATCACCTCTCAAGTTCGAGCTATTGGTAACAACTTTGTGAAGACTTGCTTTTCTTAATTTTATTTGTTTTGTTTTATTATTAAACCGCAATTGCCAGCAGCCCCTATTCTTGTGTCTCTTGACTTGTAGAGCAGCGTTGAAAAAAAAAGCGTTTCACAGAAATTATGTGGCTGAAAAAGCTCGTACATCATGTTCGCGATAGCAATCGTTTACTCTTACAGGAAATATTTTTTTATCTTCATCTTAGGTGGTACTTTTTTTTTGCTGTTTAGCGAAAAAATTTCAGCCAGTCAATCAGTTGTCACTGGGGTAATTTAATAATGACTTGTCTTGGAGAAAAAAATTCTGGTTGAGTTTTATTTTATCTGAAAGAAAAAATTGCCAATGAGCTTTAAAAAAATTAAAGTAAAAAATATAACGCAAGGTTAATAACCTCATTAATTATTAATATAATTTATTCATGACCTAAAGTCAAAAATATGTATTCCGTTTGTCGACATAAGTGACTCACTATGTATTTATTGTCAAGTGACCAGAGACCAGAAGTGTTTAACTTATTCTATAGTATTTTGAATATAAGACACAAGACCGTTAGTTGTTGGCGGAAGTTAAAACAAAATAAATAAAAATAAGGATCTTGAGGATCATTTATTAGCTACCTTGAGGTTGATATGATAAAAATTACAAAGGAAAAAAACGGCGAAGCTAATGAATCATTTGACAATTAAAATAAAAGTTAACCGATAGTCTATAAAGATATAAGAATATCAAGCAATGTTTATCGCTAGGGGTGACATTGAAAGTCAGTTGAAAGTAGAGTCAGTGACTTTACAGACTTTGCATTATATAATTTGCAGCGGCATTATGTCATCGTGACCGTGGTAAGCGGAATTCACCCTGATATTGCACAGCAGGAGCAATAGCCGTAAAGGAGAAAGGAGCTAGTTAACTAGTATGACGACTTCCTTAATGCAACTCCTCTGTATACGACTCTGTAATCTTTATATTTCTTCTTTCTATAGTCGGGCTGTAGGCTACGGACTATCGCCGAGTCACTGCCCATCCAATCATCCCCGATAACACGTTCCAAGGATTCGCATGTTTGCGCTATTCACACGTACACTTTACTTTACGTCGGTTTATTTACCCAATTAAATTCCATAAACGTTATTTCAAATGTCGGAATTAAACAGCTGCTTCACGAGGTGTCTTATAGTAAGGAATTTTACTATTGGATAAAAGCCAACTGGGCGATCGAGTAACTGTCGTATTGCGATTTGATCTCATCTGATTGATGTTTAATTCAGGAATTTCCATTACCACAACTGGATTGTTTATATTTTTTCGAACTGTGATCTGAAAGAAGATGATTGGCAGTTAATAAATGCGTTATGCATTGACATTGATATTTAAGTCAAATCTTCATTTTTTTAATGTTTAAATCCTAGACTGAAAAAAAATTTTTTGGTTTAAGGAAATTTTATTTAATTCTAAAATTTTTCATACACTCTGAGAAAAAAAAATTTCTTTTGGAAAAAATGAGCAATGTTAAAAAAAGAAATTAATTTGTTGAAAATTTTTAACAATTTTATTTTCTTAGCTGAAGAAATCAAAATTTTTCTCACAGTAACTTCTTTCTTAAATAA
The DNA here is from genome assembly GCA_905319865.3 of Cotesia congregata. NCBI lineage: Eukaryota > Metazoa > Arthropoda > Insecta > Hymenoptera > Braconidae > Cotesia > Cotesia congregata. Next base: position 14,178,965 of record CAJNRD030001120.1, read on the forward strand.
AATTTTTCTAAATTAAAAAAAAAAAAAATATTAAATAAAAATTCGTAAATTTTTTATCTAAAATTCTTTTTTTCCAAATCAAATAAATGAATTTCTTCACTAGAAATTTTTTTAACAATTTCTTGAGCTAAAAATATATATTCTTGAAAAATTTTTAAGAGCATAAATTCTTGTATCAAGAAAATTTTCTCAATAAAAGTATTTTTTTTCTCGGTGTAGTGTAGATTAAAAACAGTGAAAATCCTAAAAATTATTTTCTTGATTCAAGAATTTTTCTCTTAAATCAAGTTAGTTTTTTTTCAATCAAAATTATTGACAATATACCAAATTACATTTTTTAAAAATAATTATTTGAAATTTTCTGTAACCCTGATAGAGTTTTTTTTTTTTTTTTTTTTTTTTAATAATAATTCATGTTTCATCTAATTAACTAAATGAATAAAGATTGGTATAACCTTGCGATCTTTTATAAGGTATTATAACAAGTAAAATAAATCTCATAAATTATTCATTTAAATATTTAGCATTTATCACTAAAATCTTTTAATTACTTCTCCTTTTTTTGTGCTCTTTTTCTTCATACTCACCTGTCATTTTCTTTGATAATTCTTCCACCTCTAAACACAACAAATCTTTTTTCTTTAAAAAAATTCCTGAGCTTTTTTTTATTTAATTTTCACACAATTTTTCCACCTCTACGTGAGAAGTATATCTATATTTATATTAATGTCTTCTATTATCGCATCATAAATTTTTCTCGAGACATATACTTACATCTATATAATTACAATTTATGTTTACATTGAAAAGTATAGCCGATAAAACACAACTGCAGTGATGTAATTATTATTTTCCTTTGATGATAGACGAGACAAAAAGACAATAGTCTTGAGGCCAGGGGAGTCTCTTTGGCGCTGGAAGACGACGTTAATCTTAGCTTCGCTGATATATGGAGGTATGTAAATATATATAAGTGGGTATTGTGAAAAAATGTATTGGTTGCATGGTAAAATCTAAAAGACGATGCGAAAACGTGTAATGCAGATTGAAAAATAATGATCAATAGCACAAGCACGAGATGCACGCGAATTATATGTAGTATATATAAGTCTATTAAGATTACCTACCCGGGTACTATTTTTACCTTGCCCGATGGGTAGATCTCGAATAAAAATATTTTCTGCGGATGTTGTTGCCGTCAAACTGGTTTCACGAGGACATCTTAACAGCCTTCAATATCTGATGCTCCTGTTGCTGTTCTCGTGTGTAGTCTGCCGGTGCCGATGATGATGCCAAAGCCCTTTTGCCGTTTATATGTGCGCCCTGTACATTTTCATTCTCATCATTTATTATCTTTAGCTTTGGCTTTGGTTTATTGCCGTCTCTATGCACATATCTCCATATATATACCAGTATATTAATATATACACATGTACTTTTATTTTCTTCCTCATATCATATCAATTACCCACAGCCAGCCGTAGGATAATACAAACTCGTTTCATTAAACTACATACAGATATAATTAACTATGCAGTACACGTTTTCATCAAATGTAAATTAAGATAATTAGATTTGTCAAGACTTATTTACTATTTTTTTCCTTTGCTGTCTAGGAGATTATGCTACTGGGCAGGGGAATAACTTCAAATGCCAAGAAGAGGGCTACCAAGCTGATCCAAGAGAGTGTCAAGTCTATTACAGATGCGTAAGTTGGGGCAGTTCCGGTCCTTTGACGACCTTCAAGTTCGAGTGTGGTCCCGGAACGGTATTCTCTCACTCCAAGGGTAACATTTGTGTTCACCCAAGAGACAGTGAGAGATCAGAGTGCAGCGAAATGGGAAATGACGTGAACTCTGTCTATCAACCACAGCATCGTCCGCAGTATTCATCATCAAGACCTACCCAGCATTATCCTAGTTCTTCAACAGCATCCCGGCCTCAACATCGCCCGCAATATCCTACCAGTAGTTCACCGTCTCGTCCTCAGTATCCTAGTTCTTCAAGACCAACACGACCTCATCCCCCTCAATATCCTTCAACACCATCACGTCCTCGTCCACAACATCCTAGCACTCCAACGTCACGGCCGCAGTATATTCCACCTCCAACAGAATCACCGCATGCAAATGAGATCAACCCTGAAGCTGGACCTAGACCAGGCTCAAATCGCCCGGCCACTGGCGGACAGTCTCAGTGTCAGTCTGAAGGATTCATGGCTCACCCGCAAGACTGCAAGAAATTCATTAGATGCGTTAATGACGGGTTTGGATCTTATTCGACGTTTGAATTCACCTGCGGTGAAGGAACTGTCTGGGACTCGACGATTGAAGGGTGTAATCATGCCTGGGCGGTGAAAAGCAGTTGCGGTAGCTCAGGTGCTAGTCCAGGATCAAGTCACAGTGACGGAAACTTACCAGAACCTGGTCATCCTAGTCAAGGTCCTAATTCTAATCAACCTGGGTCTGATTCTTCGGACCCAGAGTCTGGTTATCCTAGTCAAGGTAAAGAACCTGATCAAAATCAAGACCCAGGTACTGAGCAAGGTTCTAATGGCTCTGAAGAACCTAGCACTCCGGATGAGTCGAACCCAAATGTTCCGAGCCAAGGTCAAGATTCAAACTATCCCGACAACGACAATCCGAATGAAGAATCTCCGGATCAAGAATCAAATCCAAGTGTCCCAAGTGGAGATTCCGGGTACCCTGGTCAGAATTCCCCTGGTCAAGATCCCGATAATCCAAACGAACCTGGTGAAGACTCTGACTATCCCGATTTCCGGCCATCTTCACCGTACCCTCTGTACCCTCCGGGGCCCGAACCACCCTCAGCAACAACTGAATCACTTGACGCGTCAACAGTCAGACAACCGCTGGCAACTAAACCTCCCAGCTCTGCTGCTAGTCCTGCGGAACCAAACCTCCCGGAGTCCGAAGGCCCACAAGCAGAAACGACTAACAAACCCGGAGCTGGATCTGGATCTGGAGATTGTAATGAAGAAGGATTTTTCCCAGACCCAAAAGATTGCCATAAATTTTTCCGATGTGTCAAAGCCGACTCAGCATTTACTAAATACGAGTTTGAATGTGGAGAAAGCACAGCTTGGGATCCGAGTATCCAGACATGTAATTACGAGTACGCAGTATCAAACTGTAAAAATCCGGGTTCGAGTGGGCAGACGACACCCTCCAGCGCTCCAACTGAAACGAGTTCTAAAGATGAAGAGCCAGATTCTGATAAAGATCAGAGTTCGTCTCCTCCATCTGTTGAATCTTCTACCGAGGAAGATAAACAATCTTCCCCGAGTTCAACAGACTCCAGTGATACCAGTTCTGATGAAACTCCTACCACTAGTACCACTAGTGCTAGCGCAAGTTCTAATCCCGAAGACGTAGAAACTCCCAGTTCTACAGAAGAGTCTAGTCCTCCAGATTCTAATGAAACTCCACCAGAGCCTTCTCCAGAAGAAAAGCCAACTTCGACTACCAAAGAGCCTACCGAATCTGAATCAAAACCTACGACAGAAAATACACCCTCGACAGCAGCTTCTGCAGGCGCTGATAAAAAACCAAGTGGTCCCGGAATGTCAGGATCCAGTTGCAAAGACGAAGGATTTTTCCCTAACCCTTCAGACTGCCGTAAATTCTTCCGCTGCGTTAAAGGTGATAACGGTCTTATAAAATATAACTTTGATTGCGCTCCAGGTACTGCGTGGGAGCAATCTCTGCTCACGTGTAATTACATTCACCTGGTTGCGTCCTGTGGATCAGAGACAAATCAAGTATCAAGTCCAGAAGCGGACAGCAATAAAGATAAAGACAAGGACGGAGATAAAGAAAAGGATGAAGGTAAGCCGACAGAAAAACCTAAAGATGAAGGTGAAGGTAGTTCTAGTTCTGATTCGACTACACAAGGCAGCAATAAACCCACTGATTCCAGTAATGGCAGCAATAAACCTTCTCAAGTATCTCCGTCAGGTGACTCAGATCGATCTTTGGCTGAAAGAAGCATTAAAAAAGCTGCGAGCACTTGATGTCATGTATAATGTGGCATCGGATACCGGTGTCTCTGGCTTACATACGTCCTCTGGCATATGCAAGATACATACGGATGCTCGAAGACTAAAGACACTTGATTTATTTTACTCCATAAGATTTTTTCAACAGCAGCATCTCTGCGGAAGATGTTCGAGGCCAAAGGGCCATCTGCTTTCTGAGGACACTAGACAAAGTCGTAGTTGTCTTTATCTTCGTCGCCGGAATTAACAATATTTCAATAATATATCTACACACACACACACACACATATGTTCAACATTGATATGTACGTATAAATGAAGATGAGACGCAACCACCACCCCCGTGTCGTTTCTTATTGCGTTGTCAAGTCTCCCAGCGAGACTTACCATACCAGGGCATACTCAGTTTGTAATTGGCGGTTGCTACTAGCACGTGTTGAATTGTATCGCTCTAGTTTCTTATACTCAGCAAGATATCTGAGTCTTTATCTAGTTTTTTTTTACTGTTTGACTGACGCCTGACAGTGTCCTGGTTTAGTTTCATCAAGAAATATGTCGTACAATCGACAGTTCCTCTTTTTTCTTCTCAATTTCTTCATTACTTACCAAGGTACGTTTTATTAATCCAAATTGACTTATTAATCTTTAATAAAATTTTTAACTTCCCGCTAAAAATCTCAGATTTTCAAAAATCGGGAAGTTATTGTTTTCACCCCGTTTTACAAAAATCGAGTTTTCATCAAATCTCGACGTTTTAAGGTCACAGGAAGCTTCCCTGACTATTTTTACGATGATGTCCGTACGTCTGTATGTATGTATGTGTCATTCGAAAGGGCTTCACTAAATTTAGATTTCCTAAAAATTTCAACCGATTCGGACCGGTAGATTTCGAGAAAATGCAAAAAAAGTGAAAAAAAAAAGTTGTTTTTTTTTATTTTTTTCAAATATCTCCGAATTGTTTTTTTTTTTTATTTTTTTTCAAATATCTCCGAATTGGCTGAACCGATCGGTCTCAAAAACTAATCAGCTCTTAACCTTGAAAACTCCCATCGATCGCCACCAAAAACGTTAGAATCGGTTGATGCGTTCGTGAGATATCGTTGTCGAAAAAAATCGAAAAAAAGTGTTTTTTTGTAATAACTTCGAAATTCATGGCTCGATCGATTTAAACTTGAAAATTTTCCATGGAGCTTCAAAAACTGCGTCGATTGCCGCCAACCGCGTGAAAATCGGTTCATTCATTCAAAAGTTATTGTGTCTTTAAACTGCTATTAGAGTTTTGAGCTCGAAGAGCTCAAATTGACGCAAAAATAATATTTTTGAGCTCGAAGAGCTCAAAAACGTAATGTGTAGTTTGAAGCGTTTAAGTACAAAATGAGCGGGAAGTTGCAGGGATGGCCTTTAGGGTGAACCGTTTTTCTAATTTTTCTTAGATATTTTATCTGATCACAGCGGTTGCTTTATTTAATTGTTTGATCATCAACATGTCAAATGAAAGTATGGGTAAACAATTAAATCTTCTCAGTAGCTGTAAATTAATTGGAATTCTTGATTAGATACTATCTGCCTACATGACCTTGCTCTGATTTGCGAACTAAACTAGTTGGCAAACGTTATCACTACTATCTTTTTTGATAAAATAAAAATCTAAAAATTATTCTATTTACAATTTACATTAGACGTATGTGCTACGTTTTAGGTAATTATGCGCAATCAAAGAGCGGCTCGCCGTTTAAAAAATGCTGCGATCTCGGAACTTCTTGGGCCAAAGAAGGCTTGAGGTGCGAGAAATTTGCAGGGCCTGTTGCAGATGTACCGAGAGCTCAGCAAGCACTTTGTCTTGAAGCTGTAGACATCTGCTGCAACCGCGGTAACCATGAAATAAGTTGTGACAAGGGCAAAAAAAGTGCACGTGAAGGCAAGGCTTGCGTTGATGGTAGTTCCGGTAAATCAAGGGCTGCAAGAGCGCTGGGAGATTATCAGCGAGACTGTTGTGAAGGCTGTAAACTTGGTAATTTAATTTTTATTATTAATTTTAATTTTTTGTATAAAAACTTACTTAGATTTATTATTTCATGAAAATTAAATTAGCCAACATCTAAAAATTTTTAGAATTTTTCTGTTGAAGAAATGGTTGCAAAAAAATTGAAAGAAAAAATTTCTAATGTAAAAGATTTGAAAAATTGTACGTGAAATTTTTAAAAAATATTTTTTTACTTCTAATCCAATTTATGGAAAAAATAAAAAATTATTAAACATCTGCTAATTTTAGTATTATTAATTTATGAAAATTAAGTTAGGCGACATCTAAAAATTTGTAGAATTTTTTTTATTGAAAAAATTGTTACAAAAAAATAAAAAAAAAACTTTCATTTGTAAAAAACTTGAAAAACTGTAAGTGCAATTTTTAAAAAATATTTTTTTTTCTAATTTAATTATTAAAAAAAAAAAAACATTAAAAATTTTGGCTAATTTTAGTATCATTATTATTTATAGGCATACTTACCGGGTCTATGGGAGAAGGTTGTGCGTTGAATGATTTTTCATTCGGTGATCCTTGGGATCCGGCTTTTCTTGAGTGCTGTCGTGAGACATCTACTACTACGACACCTCCCACTACAGAAAAAGAAAGTACTCCTAGTTTGGAAGTAACTTCCAAACCAACTGATGATGATAATTCTACTGATCCTACCAGCAAAACTAAAAGTACAGCAATTAGCTCATCAACAACTTCAAGTGATACTACCAGTAAAACTAAAAGTACAGCAATTAGTTCATCAACAAGTTCAAGTTCAACCATAGATATAGATTTTGACGTTATGTTTCCCGATGATAGCACTGACTTAACAGATTCTTCTTCATTGACCACGACTTCAGACGATGGAATACCTACACCTCGTAAATAAAATAAATAATTTAATTAAAATTACTTAAATTTAACGAATATTTTATTTTATTTATATTGCAGCGCTTGATGACATCTGCCAGATCCTGAAAAATCTACTCTGCTCGCATATCTGTGTCCCTACCCCAGGGTCTTATTATTGTGAATGTCCGAAAGGGTATGTTCTTCTTGAAGATCAGAAAACCTGCAGAACAGATGGTCCAATAAATCGGTAAAATTTAATTGTTTAAAATATTTTTAATTGAATAATAATAATAAATAATACATGAAAATGAAGTTAGCTGACATTTCAAAATTAAAAAAAATTTTTTTATCCAAAAAATTTCAATTAAACAATTAAAAAAAAATATCACATGTTAAAAACTCGAAAAACTATAAGTGCAATTTTTTAAAAATATTTTTTTAGTTGTAATTTAATTAAAAAAAAAATCAGAAATTTTTAGACTTCAGTGTCATAATAATATTTGTTATTTAGATAATACACAAAATTATTAATTAAAAAGCTTGTTTTTATCAGAAATTTAATCCACTTAAAATTCTTCCGGTCGTTTAAAGAGAAGAAATGTATGACGCACTGAAAATAGTTAAGAATAAGAATTAAAGAATTAAAATAACGAATCAAACGTAAATAAGAGTTTCTTACGCTTCTAAGGTTACAACCTTGACCTATACTCATGTGAAAATTTTCAGTCATCAATTTCTATTTTTATCTTACTCTCTGTGTATACAAATAGAAGCTAATTTTATAAGTAGCTTCAAAGTTTCTAAGTAACTGACGTTGCAATAACGGGATGATTAACATACTTGGCATAATTTATAAGCTAGACACTAGCTAGACAAAGTGAAATTAACTTTAAATATATACTCTCGATTTAAGGCCGGATAATTTTTTTTTTTTACAAAATATTAAATAAATATTGAATTTTTTTTGCACTTAGATGTGAATCAGACAATCCATGTGAGCATCAATGCACTGATACAGGAACAGCAGTGAAATGTGAATGTGATCCAGGGTTTGAATTAGCAAAAGATGGTCATTCATGTCAGTTAAAGCCTACGGAGGTGATTACATCCACTCCAAAATCTCGAGATAAGCCCAAGGATAAAAAGAAACCACGCTGTCCGCCTGGTTATCGATTTAATGCCAGCGCTCGTGTTTGCGATGGTAAGTAGTCTTTTGATAATCGACCTTGACCTTTGTGTGTGTCTCTTTGTCTATTTTGTCCTCTCTGTGTCTTACTTGCTCTGTGGCTTTGGTATTTGTCTCAAAGACGTCGATGAATGTCTGGAAAACCCTTGCCGCGCGAGAGAAAAATGCGAGAATGTCGTCGGGTCCTATATCTGTATATCGAAGAAGCGAAGATTTAAATCAAAGTTCAAGGGTCAAGAGGCTCAATTGGACTTTAAAGAATCGTGCCCTCCAGGTTACGTGTGGGATAAACAATTTCAAGTTTGCTCTGGTAATTTATCTATCTATATAAAAATGACATTAAATTAAATTGGTCTTTAGTTGAAGAAGATAATTTATTTTTATTTTTATTTTTCTTCGTTCAAGACATCGATGAATGTGCAGATCAAGTAAACGTACTGCCATGCCCAATTGACACTCATTTTTGCGTTAACACAGAAGGAAGTTACGCTTGTCATGAACTAACAGAATCAAAGGGTTGCCCAGCTGGATTTAAACTCAACATCACTAGAAAAACATGCCAAGGTGTTTTAATTTTTATTTTTTAAAACAGACAAAAAAAATCATGACACCCTGGATAATTTATCTTTATTTTTTTTCTAGACGTTGATGAGTGCTTGGAAAGTCTTCACGGTTGTCTTCCTGAAGTCGAAGAATGCAGAAACACCGAGGGTGCTTACGAATGTGACATACTATGTCGCAAAGGCTATACATTCAGCCGCGGCTTAGGCATTTGCGTCGGTAAGCTCATAACATAAATAAATAACTAAATAATAATAAAATAAAATTAATGTAAAGATTTAATTTAAAATCGTACAGAGCACGTGGCATGCTGGCATTAGCACGATGCATGTAAGTACTAAATTATTTTAAGTACAAACGGAATTAATAAAATACTATTTATTTCTTCTTATAGATATAAATGAGTGCGAAGAATTAAATCCTTGTCCAAGAGAAAAATCTATTTGCATAAATCTCCCGGGGACTTATCAGTGTGGAGGTCGTTTTGCCGAAGAATTTGAAGAAGAAAAAAATTTAGAAGATAATGAAGTTGCAGATGATCAGTATGAGACTGATACAATAGACGAAAGTTATCTAATAAATGATAAAAATAAATCATCGAATATTTCAGTATCGTCAGCTTTAATCGCATGTGAACCAGGCTACCAATGGATTGATAATAATTGTTACGACGTCAATGAATGTACCGACGGCCCGGGATGTCAAGAACACGAGCGTTGTGTAAATCGTCTTGGTGGTTACGATTGCTTGCCTCTTTGCAACACTGGCTGGTACTTTGACCGTACTAGTAAGCAGTGCCGTGACGTTGATGAATGTCTTCTAGGTAGACACAATTGCTCCCAGGATAGTCAAGTTTGTCGCAATACTAATGGCTCTTATGTTTGCGATGAAATTCCTCCATGCGATTCAGGATTCCGTCGAGCCTTTAATGGAACTTGTGTTGATATTGACGAGTGTATTGATAAACTACACAATTGTCCGCTGCATTTACATCAGTACTGTGTCAATCGTGTAGGTACTTTTGAGTGCGTTACTCGTCTTCCCGACTGCACCGATGGATATAGGTTTTCTATGACTAGCAAAAGATGTGAAGATATTGATGAATGCAGTACCAAGTCACCGTGCGATGCCAAACAAGAAAGATGTGTCAATTTACCCGGATCATATCGTTGCGACAGACCTAATTTACCCATTCCAAAAAGACGGCCAGCCTGTCCTGCGGGGTTTAGATATGACTCTAAATCACGTCAATGTGAAGGTTAATTTTTTTCCAATGTTTTCTTTCTTCAATTAAAATTTTTTATTTGTTTCAGCATTAAATGCTTTATGTCTAGCTTCTGTATTTTTTTTTCTTGTCATTGTTGTTTTAAATTATTAAGCAATAATTTTTATTTTATTTACTTAGTTGAATCGTTTATTTGAGAAACTCCATGAGTCATATTTTTTTCAAAATCGGGTTTATTACATTTTTCGGTTCTTTGAATTTCTCCTCACATACCAGTACCAAAAAATACTAAATCCGTGCTCAAAATTTCAAAAATAAATTTCTTTTTCAAAAAAACTTCTTTTGAGTAGAAAAAATTAAGTTCAATGCAAAATACTTAAATTTTAATAATTTTCGCAGTTTGAGTTTAAAAAAATTAAATTAAATTATTGTTATTGTTTGATGTAATTTCACTGACTTTAATTTTAAAATCATTGACTATTATATAATTGGAAACTAAATTTACTATTAAATACTTGAATTTTTTAATGAGTTTTATAAATTCTGAAATTAATGATAACCAAATAAAAATACATTATATTTAGTGTTAAATACTTTGATTTCAATAATTTTCACAATTTTAGTTTTATAAAGTTAGATTGTGATAAATTAAAATGTTGTTTTATTATTGACTCTCAGTTCACTAATTTTAATTAAAAAATAGATGATTTATTGTAATTTTCATTAATTATAGTCCTTAATAAATACGGCTGCCCAATTTTAAAACACAGTAACTGCAAAATTTTTATACCTAATTTTTTTTTTAGTATTGCTGCATTTTTTATAACTTTTAAACCTTAATTTTAAGTATTTTTTCTTAAAAATATTTATATTTGAGTATTTTCTATTCATAAATCAAATTTGTCATTAATTTTATGTTCAAACTTTTTTTTTAATAAGAAAAATTGAAAAAAATTTTTAAATATTAGTTACTGTGTTTTGAAATTGGGCAGCCGCATATTTTGTACTTTTATGTTTATAACGTTTAAACAACTCCACGGAAAAAGTATTTCCGTACATATTGATTAAAGTCAGCTGAAACATTTTTTGCAACAGTTTTTTATAAATAAAAAAAAATCGACCACAAAATTTTGCGTGCAAATTGCACCATTAGATTCCTTGAATTTTTTTGCATTTAAAAAAATAAAATAGACTCTGGCAATTACTTCAAGAAATGTTTTGTAGTGGGAACAGTAGACTATTTATTTTATAAATAACCGAGAAAAATGTTTTTTTGCTTCTCCTGAAAAATTTAGTATTTTTGACTTATGAGGTTTCTCAAATAAACAATTCAGTTGTAAAAATTTTTATTAACGTTCTTTACGTTCGTTACAGACATTGACGAATGTGCGGGTCAAGTAAATTTGTGCGGATCAGAAGTATGCTATAATCAACCGGGAGGTTACACATGTGTGCGAGCTCCTATTCCTATAACGGAGCCAACAACCCAAGACGATAGTGAAATTCAATCAACCGTAAAACCAGATGATACTAAAACCTGTTCAGAAGGTTTTAAAAACGTAAGAAATCGTGGTTGTCTGGATGTAAATGAATGCGATGAAGTTGAAGAGGCTTGTAGCAGCAATGAAGAGTGTGTTAATACCATTGGAAGTTACACATGCAACTGTCGGATAGGTTTTCGACGAGATAATTTAACTCAGGTATCTATTTCAGAGATCTTACACAATCTTTCTCTTTTTTTATTGTTACATTGAATAATTTAAATAATAAAAACTTAATGCAGGCATGTGTAGATATTAATGAATGTCAGCTGCTGGAAAATGATTGCCTGCCAACTCAGCGATGCGATAATACACTTGGTAGTTACAACTGCGTAAGATTTTTACCATGCGGAACTGGTTATACCTTGAACGCCGCTACGGAAATATGCGAAGACGACGATGAATGTCTTCTCGGAACTCACGATTGTGGTGAAGGATATCATTGTCGCAATACGCTTGGATCTTATCGTTGCGATAGAAATCTAAGAGGTCAAACTTGGACAACACGACGACCACCCGTAACTACATCAACTACTTTAGCTCCAATAAAAGCATTAACAACAACACCAACAGCGCCAACAACAACCACAACGACATCACCAAGACCAAGAGTAACTCCAACAAGAGCAATACCAACAAGAGTAACACCAACAAGATTAACACCAACACAATCCTCTGAAGTACAAGTAACAGCAGTAACATCAGTAAATACACCAGTAATTGGATCGCGCAATCAACCAGAACAGCATTCTTGTCCACGGGGATTTGAACCAGGATCAAGTGGCCAGTGTATTGATATTGACGAATGTTACGGACCATCGAACCCATGCGCCCGTTCACCTCTTCAGCGATGTATCAACACCGTAGGCTCTTACCGGTGCGTCTCTCGAGTAATTTGTGGAGCTGGATGGACCTTGGATCCTGTTACCTCAAGATGTGTAGATCTAGATGAGTGTGCTACGGGTACACATGAATGCGGACCTGATCAAACATGCGAGAACCGACAAGGTGGATATTTGTGCTCCTGCCCGGCTGGACACGCTCTCGGGCCTAATCGAGAGTGCATTGACATTGATGAATGCAGTATGCTTAGCGGCAATGTCTGCGGGAGCGGTGGACGTTGCGAAAATACCGTTGGCTCGTATCGGTGTGTCTGTGATGCGGGTTACGAGAAATCTTCCAAGGGCACTGCCTGTCAAGACACAAATGAATGCGAAAAATCTCCGGGAATATGCCAACAAAATTGTGTTAATACTTGGGGCAGCTATCGGTGCAGTTGTAAGCCAGGGTACCGGCTTCATTCTGACAATAGGTCTTGTACTGACGTCGATGAATGTACTGAGTTTAAAGAAAATAATCTTTGTGTTGGGATTTGCGATAATACACCTGGCAGTTATTCCTGTCGGTGTCCTGAGGGTTACAGACTTGGCAGTGATGCTAGAACGTGTCAAGGTAAATTTTTATTTTAATCAAAGAAGCTGTAATTTATATTATTAAGAGAATAAGAATAATTTTGTGTCCAGGGTAGTCGTATGATAAAATCGGTTTTTTATTCTCACCGATAGTCAATTTATAATGATTATTTAGACTGCATTCGAAAAAGCTCTATCTCTAGATAAATAATTAAGAAATTACCTTGCATCTTGTGAACTATTGATATTTTTAAAGATATAAGCTCATCTCGATGTTACACTCATCAAGACCTTTCATTTGAGTACCCACATCAATTTTTCATATATTTATATATATTATATATATATGTATATATGAAAAATATATCAAAATGTATGTGGGTACTCAAATGAAAGCTCTTAATGAGTGTAACATTAGGATGAGCTCATATGTTTAAAAATGTCAATAATTAAGAAATGACCTTGTATCTTGAGAACTATTGACATTTTTAAAGATTTAAGCTCACTCTGACATTACACACATCGAGACCTTTCATTTGAGTATCCACATCAATTTTTCATATATTTATATATATATATTATATATATGTATATATGAAAAATATATCAAAATCCATGTGGGTACTCAAATGAAAGCTCTTGATGAGTGTAACATCGGGATGAGCTTATATCTTTAAAAACATCAATAGTTAAAAAAGTACAGTGTAATTGAATAACAGTCATTATTCAATGAAGCAAAATTTTATTTATTTATAGTCCACAAGTCACGGCAGTCACACATTGACTGCAAGGTTGCTAGTTAAAATAATTTGAGCAGTGTGGGTAATAAATGAATATTTTGTTTTTAGATATCGATGAATGCGCAAATGGGCGTATGTGTCGTGAACCTGAAGAAATATGTCAAAATACACGTGGGAGTTTTCGATGTAACAAAATTAACTGTCCGCCTGGTTATCATCAGGATCCTTCGAGAATTAAGTAGGTGTTTGCTAAAATATATTAAAAATTTTGAATAAAAATTACAAATTTATATATTTAATTTATTTTCAGTCGATGCGTACGTTCGTTGCGCTATTGCCCAAGCGGAGATCTTGCTTGTTTCCGATCACCCGCTCATTATTCTTTTAACTTTATCACCTTCGTTAGCATGTTTCCGCTACCACCAACTGGTCAGCTAGAATTATTTACAATGCGTGGTACCCACTTACCCGGATCAGTTGTCAGATTCAGCATGGCATTCAATGAAGCCCGAGCACCACCAGGAGTTATGCGTGCTACTGAATCTTGCTTTGCTCTACGTAGACCCACTCCTTCTCAAGCAGTTCTGGTGCTTACACGCATTCTGCCTGGACCGCAAGAGATCGAGCTGGACCTCAGCATGGAAATTTATCACAATAATGCTTTTGCTGGTAGCGCAGTTGCGAAACTCTTTATTTTTGTAACAGAGTATGAATTCTAAATGTGATTTTATATTAATGAAAGGTCATATGTAATAAATAAAAACAAACAATTGACTATTTTGAGATCGTTGTAATTATAACAACAGCTTTGCTGTGTTAAAGTACACGGGTGAATTATTTTTTTCATGTACATGTGGAAAAAAATTATGTAAAAAACAAAAAAAATTAATTAACTATAAATAAATATACGTAATATACTTCATAACAATCGACGTGTACATATATCTAAATCGGTAAATTTTGTACACTTTAATAAGATTATTTTATAATCTGATATAAATTGTGCAGATAACATACCATTTTTTCACAGTATCACCATAATAATTCAATAACAAACATTATAAAATGACTTGTTAAATAATAATGAAAATAATATTAATAATAATAATAATAATCACAGCAATAACGACGTATGTTTGAAACAAAAAAATTAAAGGCCAGAGGATACAAAAATTACCCTGTCTCGAAAAAAAAAAAAAAAAAAAAAATCTTATAATTTGGTCATCAAAAAATTAAATTTCTCTTCTATCGAAATAGATAACTTGTTTTAATAAAATATAACCATCGACGAATATCGAAAAATATATGCTTTTTATCATTTTTTTTTTTCATCAAAAACAACTAGAACTTATCAACCGTTTCACTATAACTAATCTAACTGTTTTGCTAATATTATATAATGATTTATAATTTTTTATCATATTCTTTTTTTTGTTTTTTTCCTTATTTATTTTTGTTTTAATTACTTAAATAAAGAATTATTGCCCCGGAAGACATTTAATTATTGCCGAGTATTATAACTCAAGCGCGTGAATTAATACCGCGATTACTTGAAATCTCAGAATACGCGGCATTATGTTCTAAATGAACAAATTCACGTGACGCTTTGCAAACATAATTTAAACGTTCATAAAGCTCACTCGTACAACCACAATCACGTAAATCACGTAACCAATAAGAGACCGCGTGTCTGTCAGCGTCAATATACGTTACAAGATAGTCTCGGGCTCGTGCACCTTCTGATACGACGATCTTGGTATGATCAACTAAAAAATTAACTTGCAGCAGCGGAACCGTTAGCTCCATAACGATAGCCTTATCTGTACGTAGCCAACGACGCATCCTTGGAACGTTGCTAGAGTTTCTTCGCGATACTTTCGTGGTACTGTCTCCTATTTCACCACCTGTATTTACAATGTTGACCATTAACTCATAATAACAACAACAACAACAACTCCTATTTTTTACTAATTTTTTTTCTTATCCATTAAAGTATAAGAATAAAAATATAAGTTAAGAAACATACCATTAGTAAGGTGATCGTCCATGTATTCAGTGAAATGCCGAAGAAGTTCAAGCTTCTCGTGCATGAATGTAGGTATATCGCGTTCACGAGCGTAACGTGTTACTTCATCATCCGGTGTCGTGTATTCAACTCGTCTGAAACATTTAAATAATAGTAAAAATAAATATACAGTTGTACATTCAATGTAAATAAATAAATAAATAAGAACAGAAAAAAAAATGAATTATAAAAAATACGTCTCAGTTTTAATGTACCCAGCACTTGTCTACGTAGACTAAGACTGTTAGATTTACCCTCAATAAGGTCGCGATTCTCTACAAATATGCTATTGATATTGATATTTTTGGAGGACCAGCAGATAAAATAAAAATAACATTCCAAGTAGGGATTATAAACTATCAAATAGTGATTATAATTATCAGACATATTAGGTTTTTCTTATTATCGGAAATTTTTAATAATTTTTTCTTTCAAATTTAATTCTTTAATTATTTAATTTCTTAAATTTTTTTAAATTTATTTTCTCTTTGCAGATGCTATATATTGTATAAAATCATTAATTCTAAATATTCTATACATAAAAATGTAACATATTGTTGCAAACTGCCGAGAGCGTTTTTTTACAAATAAATAAATAAATAACATTCCAGGTGTACAAGTAGTGATTATAAACTATCAAATAGTGATTGTAACTATCAGATATACATATTAAGTTTTTCTTATTTTCGGAAATTTTTAATAATTTTTTCTTTCAAATTTAATTCTTTAATTATTTAATTTCTTAAATTTTTTAAAATTTATTTTCTCTTTGCAGATGCTATATATTGTATAAAATCATTAATTCTAAATATTCTATACATAAAAATGTAACATATTGTTGTAAATTGCCGAGAGCGTTTCTTTATAAATAAATAAATAAATAAATAAAGAGTAAGAAAATATTCAAATACCTTCTATCACGAGTGTAACTCATCTTGGTACTATCATTGAATAAAACACCTACTGAGCGGTCAGACAATTGAAAGCATAATCCATATTTATTAGAGTAATCAATCCACTTGGTAATAAATAGGGGAATAGCTCCATCAACCGGTAGTGGATTGCACGTTGTTCTATTGTACCGTATCTCAGCAAGACAATGTTCCAATGCGCGATGCATCATTGCACTCTCTGAAGACTTTTTACGGTCTGGATACAAGAAGCTACCGATTCTATGACGTAACTTGGTAAGTTTTGGGAATTTCCGAACGAGCCAGTGGCTGACTTTTGATTTTTTTTGGGTCTCTTTGTGGGTCTGAAGGGCGATTGGCTTGACAGTGGCGATAGCAGCAATACTCTTGGATTTATTTTCAATGTGTGGAACATTTGCGAGGACTGGTAGTGGTACGGCGCCCATGGGATTGCGTTGAAAGGTTGATGATCTAGATGAGGCGGAAGACAGTGAAGACCCGGAGGGTAAAGTTGAACAGGGTGCGAGTAATGATGACTTTCCATTGGTATCGATTACCGAGCTGTGAATTGTCGGCATTCTGTAGCAGCATGAATGAGCTAATTTTGCGGGTACATATTCCATTGTGAGATACGGATGCTCTTTGACTCGTTCCAATGACGGTCGAAGTTCCGGTAGTGGTTGAAGAAGCCAGCGAATTAAATCCTGGCCGCTTGAGCTCACTATGGAGTCATCAAGTTTCTTGTAGCTATTGTTACATATTCTCGAGTAGGTTTCCTTCAGGGTGGCGGTATCGAATGGCGGTTGACCCGCCAATAATGCGTACAAAATACATCCCAGAGCCCACACATCTGCTTCGTAACTGTGAGCTTGCTTGTACAGAACTTCCGGAGCAATATAATTTGGTGTTCCGCATACCGTTCTACAGAATGTACACAGTTATGTATTTAATGACCATTAATATAATTATTATGACTATTTCTTAGAGACTGAGATTAAGATTAAGATTGAGATATAGCCATAAAATATGTTTAACTTACACACGCCTTCTTTGACCATCAGGTCGCGTTGCCATACCAAAGTCTCCGATCTTAACAATCATCCCATCGGATAAAAACATATTTCCTGGTTTGAGATCACGATGAACAACTTTCTGAGAGTGGATGTAGGCTACACCAGTAACCATTTGTTTCATATAATAACGTGCTTCTGGTTCAGTAACTTTACCTCGGTATTTAAGCACGTGCATTAAACTCTATGAATTTATGAAAGCATAAAATTAAATTATAATTATCAAACTATTGACATTAGTGTCATCGCTTGTAAGGATGAATGATTCTGCGTGAAGAAACAAAGAGAAATTTTTCATACCTTTCTTGGACACGCTTCTAAAAGCATGTAGACATTTAAACTATCCTCGAAGTAATGATGCATTTGTACAACATTTATATGATTCAAGTCTTTGTGTATCATTATTTCACGTGCAATCTGTTTATGGCAATAAATATTTTTCATTAAATAATAAATCAGGATGCTCATACTTAATTACACTAATGTAATTGTTACATAAATTATTGTTCATACTTTTTGGATATGAATTTTCTGCATACGGTTCTTCGGAATTATTTTACAGGCATATTTTTTCCCATTGGCTATATCAGTCATCAAGTAAACTCGTGCGAAGCCGCCCTAAAAAGGAAAAAAAAAAACTAATCATATTATGCTTTATTTATTTATTGTATCTGTTGAAGATAAGCTTTGGTTTCAATTGAATTAATATTTTTTTTTTTTCTATTACAGAGACTGACATAAATAAAAATATTTTGTTCCCTTGAGACTTAAGTAATCGAATAGACACGCACATACTACTGTAAGTAGAAAAGAATATGATCCGTGAGCGTCACGCAACAAACCAAAAATAAATGAGTAGTCTGGTTTGTAAGACTTGAGACATGCCAGAAATTCGGTCACATTGTCGTGAAAAATTTGAACTTAAAGAACTAACTAACACTTTTGTACAGATCGACTGTTTGATTGAGCAATAAATTTCTTGGTGTAAAAGTTTAATATAAATAATATTAAATGATAATAATAACAACAATAAGGATAAAATAACGTAATGTGATGAATAAAGAGAAAATAAAAAGCAGCAGTAGCGACTGCCTTTAGGTATATTATTACATAGAAAGTGTACGCAGGAGATACACGATTTGAGATGATAAAAAAAAGAGTAAGAATAAGAAGACGAAGAAGAAGAAGAAGAAAAAAGGCTGAGAAGTGAGAGGGGTGTAACTTCCGTTGAGAGTCAAGGAGAAAAAAAGTGCATCGAACTGAACTTGCTTGAGTTGGTATGGTATATGGAGAGCGAGAGTAAAGTAGAGTCAACGTCTACACATTTATACTTGTGGGACTTGATTATATATATATATATATATATTTATATATACATACAGATAGAGCGAACAAGTAACATGGGACTCAGGTAGAATAAAACCCTCAGGGGAGGGGGGGGGGGTTCGTCCCCTTGTTCTCACGACGGTGAACAAGGCCGCCGCGTACGGGTGCATAACGTCAGCAGGAGCTGAACGACTAAGACATCGTCACAAGGATACCAAGTAGTAAAAGGTTCAACGACTATTATAACTTATATTAGGCGTATAAAGTATACTACCATATCTATATAAGTGTATAAATATCCTATCTATAACATATATATGTATGTATGTATGTATGTATGTATGTACATAAATGATAAACGAGTTATTTCAATGTATGAGATAATGATGTAAACGTGAAAGGCGTGTAACAACCGTATACGAACCTTTCCAAGAAATTGTCCCTTGTGATATGCATTGCCCTGTACTGGGTCCACAACGTAATCAGACTCATTCTCAGCAGAATTATTGTCCCACGATTTATTATTCACCGGTACTAGTTGATTTGCTGGAGATGCAAATGCTGAAGAAGAGCCAGTAGCATTGTCATTGCTCCTCGGTCCATTGTTAGTTGATCGACTTGTCGTATCTGAGCGAACGCCCAAGGAATCAAGTCCGTCAAGACTTGAAATTCGTACTGTCCCAGCGGCTGGTGCTGTTGATGATCTTCCTTGTGTCGTTGATGAGGACACGGTCGTTACTGTCCCTGTTGAAATGCCCATTGGATTAGTAACTGTCTTAGAGTAAGACAGGCTCCCTGGTTCGGAGCGAGCACGTCTTGCATCCCGATTAATGGGCAAGTCTCTCAGCGATGCAGGAAGTGATGATGCGGTTCGACTGGTACACGGTCGAATCGTTGATGTACACGGCGCACATGTTGAACAGGTTTTACCATCACTGGTAATCCAAACTTTTGAGTTTAAGTTATTATTATCTTTAATAACCATTAAACTTTCTTTGCTCATTTCGTACGGTATATTCATTTTTGTTAAAGAACTACTCTTTAAATCGACGTTATCTTATTTGATATTATTATTCAACGGTAATTACGAACGATGACCCAGGGTTAATATTTATCTTCTTTTTTAGTTACTCCAAATTTTTTATTGTACACTCACTCGTTGTTATCATCGTTTGAGGCACATTGGTATATATTTTTATCCTTATTTTTTTTTTTTTTTTCTTATCTAAAGGCTTGTCTATTTAAACTACAAACAAAGAAAATATTTTTTTTTAACAATAGTTCATCACCATACTATGTAACTTACAGTTGGAATTTTTTTATTTAATAATTCTTACCTTGTACAATGTCCGGTTGATTATTTAAACTATATTATCTTCAGTTAAGAAAATTCCAGCAGAAAAATAAATAATTCACGTGTCGTGGTCTTATAAAGAGGTACTGATACTAATTGATTGCTCCAAGATATCAAAATATATTTGTATTACCGTAACATGAAATAATTATGGTATATAAAATAGTTGGCAGCAAAAATAGATTTTTTTTGAGGATTGTAATAATGTCGAAGGTAATAATGAAGTAACAGGCCAAGGCTCCACCCGTGACAAGTACGAATGTCTCCCAGAGAGTTGAATTTCCTTCGACAATCGATCGTTAAGCTCCAGACGACATAAATGCAGCAGCTTTGACATCATCAACGTCACAATCTAATTATATCTCTACAATAAACAAAAATAGCATTCATTATGAAAATATTAATAATTGTAAAAATAAAAAATATGGAGCACATATAATAACGATTAATTGATCTTAAAATTAGAGCGCCGCCAATATGACGACATATCGCAGACCCGTTTGTGATATCTACCCACATTTTTTTTTTTTTTTTTTATAATTATTAAAACACATACCTGCTACTAATGTCAGCTAAATTATATTTCCAATTTATTGCTTGATAAAATAACTCCATATTACAATAGATATTTATTACATCTCAATTACAATTAACGTAAATAGTAATCCAAGTTGCATTGCCGCGTTTGATTAATATTAGTCACGGAATTCCATAAACAGGTGCAACGATGAGCTCAACTCAATTGGATAGCAAAGAGATACTCAGGTTGCGGTAGCGGATTTTAAAACATCTTGCAGGAAATAACCACTGAATTGTTGAATTCTATAAATTACAAAGCACAAGCACATAGTGTATTATTTTTAAATTGATAGATTATTACTGAAGTTTATATTATGATTATGAATGATTGTTTATAAAACAGGAGCACCTACTAAGAAAGTCAGCAAGCCACAAAAGATCTAACATACTACTTACTGATGTAAAGTAGTATAAATACTGCATAGGCATAGGATAATGGTAGGATACTGAACACTGATGAATACTAAATAAAAGTTTCAAGTCAGCAACGAGGCTGCGCGAATACCGAGCGCCAAGCGGTTCTATATCCCCACTTTAATATTTTCTTGATACCTTTCCCTACCATTCCCCGATCCTCTTGTCTCTTGTCCTTGTCCTGGTCTGATACTTGTACTTGTACTGCTCTGGTCTGGTGCTGGTGCTGGTGCTGGTTGATAGGTGGTGGTAATACTGCTGGTGAACAATCCAATAGCCAGAATCACAGTGGAATAGCATGACATCTTCCTGCCTGGCCAGTTCTACAAGTTCCCCCTAGATTCGAACGAACGGGTTTCTTTTGACTCTTACATCAATCTTTTACGGCCTTTTTTTTGTTATCCAACCTTTTATTTATTTTTTACTTAACAAATAATTTAATGACTTTGATAGAGCCAGGTCATTCACCGTGTAAACATTTTTTTATTTTTAATTTTTTAATAAAACAGCACCAGTAGCAATGTCATTAAAGTTAGCCGACGTTTTAAATTTTTTGATTTTTTTTTTTTTAATAATTAAATTAAAACAAAAAAAATTTTTTTTTTAAATTGCACTTGCAGTTTTTGAAGTTTTTTAGACGTGCAATTTTTTTTTTTATTTTTTTGTAATGATTTTTTCAATAAAAAAAAATTTTTAAATGTCGGCTAACTTAATTTTCATCCAGTAGCAGTAACAGCTGGACCAGACTTGCAATTAATTCACACTAAAAACTATATATCTATTTACTGACCTTGAGTTACTATTATTATTATTATGAAAAAAGTTGGAAATATACTTGATAAAATAATTATTGTGACTAAATTGTAGTATGCATGTAAACTCTATCAGTGTGTCAGCAATGATGACGTATTTATATGTTACTCGTCTAATCGTACGAGTATAACCTCAAAGATCATGAATTATCTAGTCAGATAATACATATTATGATTTATATGGGTACAAGTGTCTTCTTTACTTAATTATCTTTAAAAAATTACTTGTGATTAATTATGACATTTATGATTGTGCTTTTTGTTGAATAATTCTTTGTGTTTTTTTTTTTTTTTTTTTTTTTTTTTTTTTTTTCACAGTAAAATGATTATTTTATGTGTATTGATTAAACAACAACAACAATAACAACATCGACGTCAATAATAATAATTATTGATATATTTGGAGTTATGACAATGATTATAACGCCAAACAATAAATTAATGAATGTGATTAGTAATTCATCAAGATATAAAAATGAATTCACTTTTGAAATCTGTGAAATCTATCGCCAACAAAAGGCATTTCCTTGTGAAAGAGTCACTGAGGAAACAATTGAACGCAACGGTAATGGAGATTCAAGGTGTCGAGGGAATATCAGAAGGTACTGTCGGGAACTGCGAGGAAACAATGGCACTTTGTTCAGTACTAGAAGCAATATTCCTTCACGGCTTGAAGGACAGTCTTTTAAATCGAGTTACAGAGGTGCTCAGTGGACCAGACTTTGACGCGATGCCCCAGCCAAGTTTCTGGGGTCCACTGCTTGTCTTTTCGCATCGTGAGATGATCGATCAGATCCAAAATTTCCAACAAATAACCACCGAAGTTGGTTATTGTCGTGCGTGGATACGACTTGCCCTTAATGAGGGTCTTCTCTCAAGCTATCTTTCATCAATACAGCAAGAAGATTCAGCATTGAAGCCTTATTACGATAAGTCTGCGTTTATTCGCGATGCGGATCACGTAGAGGTTACCAGAAGATTGATTGAGAGCCTGGAGAGTATTACTTTCGAACTGGCCTGTAATACTAGTTTATTAAATTTCTGGTCAAGCACACCACTTCTTATGGCAGCCATCTGGTTGCCGCCCATGAAATCATGTCCAGTCTTCAGCGCAGTAGACATTGCCAAGACTATCAACAGCGATCCGATAGACTCGTCTTACAACAGTGATGATGTTGAAACAGCTAGCTCGATTGGCAGCATGGGCTCTTTTTCATCACAATCTATTTTGAATAATATCAACTCTGTCAATGAAGATGATGCTTTGAGAATAATCTTAGCTAATGGTGGAAGATCCATCAAAATTGACGACAAAATTGCTGGGAGAGACATCGGAGAGTCTAGCAGATCACAGCCAATTAAAGATGCTCCGAAAATCGATAAAGAAACTGATTCAACAAAACAAGAAACTGAACCTACGTCAACTGATGTAGCGACAGCTGAAGTTAAAATTATTGAAAATGAGGCGGCAGGTGTAGAAGAAGACAAAGAAATAGCAAAAAATGAAGTTGTTGGTAATTCTTTAATTGGCAAACTCGGTTGGTCTACTTCATTAGAAGAAGGCGAATCTTCTATGACTTCTTCAATGATATCACGAAATTCTCTGGCAGAACCACGCACTCCTGGGGATGGAGCGACTTATGACGCTTTAATTAAAAGTTATCATACCGCTGGGTATGCTACTTCACCAGATCTTTGTGAATTTCTTGATAAATATACGCCAGGAGCTACTCAAATTAAAGAAGAGCCCCAACCTGATGAAGTTAAAGCAAGTATTTTTTTTTCTTTCCTTTAAAAAAAAAATTTATTATTATGATTACTTGTCTTGATTTGGTATTTTTTAACTTAAACTGTTCCGTGGAACAGTTCTTAACATTTATGAAAATTAAGTTAGCCGACATTTAAAAATTTTTAGAAATTTTTTATTGAAAAAATTTCAATTAAACAATTAAAAAAAAAATTTTCACATGTAAAAAACTTGAAAAACTATAAGTGCAATTTATTATAATATCTTTTTAGTTGTAATTTAATTAATAAAAAGAAATTAAAAAATTTTTAAACGTCTGCTGACTTTAGTGTCATTAACATTTTTGTAAGTCACTACAAAGTAGCAAAACTGACTTGCTACTCTCCTGAGCATCATGAACTAAACTTTAATCTCATTGACAATGACAAATTTGTCAATGCAAATTGCCAAATTTGCTGATTGGGATCCTATCCTTCCACTGAACAATCCAGATAGAAACTGTAATTATTTTTTATAACAAATTAAGCTCTATAACAAGTTTTATAATATTGATAACAGTCTTGATGTTTATGAGATAAATAATGTTGATTGTTTCTCGAAATTATGTTTATTAAATAGACACTGAGTCAGAGCGCATTATGGATGTATTTACTAGTTTCATCAATTATGGACTTATTATTATTACTATTTACTTAAGCACTATTTCAAACGTTATGTAACTGTTATTTTTTTATGGAACCCGCTTATTGGCTTTGCTGTAGGGTTCAGTGTATTGTTAAAAAATAAAATAAAAATTACTTATATTTTTATCATCACTTACAGGTTGGAGATGACTTGGAAGAACAAATAGGCAGGTTACCAAATGAAAAGGGTCTAGATGTTCAAAACTACAGTTGTTTCGACTGCGGACATGCTATAGGATTGACTTTTTTGAAAGCTTATGTTTGTGGATTCTCTGGAAATTATTTTTGTACAAATTGCATGGCAACAGAAGAATTTTTAATTCCTTCACGGATAATTCACAATTGGGATTTAAAACACTATCGAGTTAGTGTAAAAGCGGCTACGTATCTTACAGATTGTGCTACTCTACTGAACCTTAAACTTCTTAATCCTAAAATTTACGCAGCGGTAGATAGCATGGCACAGTTGCGTACTTTGAGAATACAATTGAATCTTCTGCGGGCGTATTTGTTCACCTGTCGTGAGCCAATCATTGAGTCACTGCAAAAAAAAGTTACGCCACGAGATTACTTGTACGAGCATGTACATCAATACTCGGTATCAGATCTTTTGGATGTACCTTCGGGAGCTTTAGCCCAGCAACTCCAGAAAATTGTCGAGTTTGCGAGGAATCATGTTTTAAATTGCTGGCTTTGTAGTCAAAAAGGCTTCATATGTGAAGTTTGCAATAATCCAAAAGTTATTTATCCTTTTGATATGGCGTCGACATACAGAGTATGTATTTACACTTGAGATTTTATTTATAAATACAGTTATTATTATTCATATCATTTTACAAATTTTAGTGTGGAGAATGCAATGCTGTATTTCATGCTGATTGTCTAAATTCGAAAAATCCGTGCCCCAAATGTGAGCGCAAACGTAAGAGGATGGATCGACCACCAATTGATGCTCAAGAATCATCAACGTGATAAAAGAAAAATTAAATAATTATGCAGTATAATTATTAAATAAATAAATAAATAAATAAATTTCATCGCTTGATCGCAATGATTTCTAAAGAGCTTTAAAAATAAATAAAATATTGACGAAAATTTTTTATTAATTTAATATATATTTATGTACAAAAATACAAAAATTATAATTTTCTAAAGGATATATAATTAATATTATTTAATAATTGTGCGTAATACTGGTCCTTATTGTCATATTAATTATTTAAAAAATATTATTTCTAATCAATTATATATTATAACGTGTATATATAACAATAACTTTGTACTTGATATAATTCAACGTTATTTGAGAATTATTAAAAAAATAATTTTATGTATTTATAATAAATTGGCAAGTGGATGAAAAAAAAAAAATATATATATATATATGTATATGATAAAAATTCTTACGCCTATTAATGTAAAGATTTAGGAAAATACGCGGAAGGCAATAACGGTTTATAACTGTTGGCTCGTCGCAGACCGCCTTGAAAAGTCGTTGAGCCAGGAGCACTTTTTGATTTACCAACAGTCCCTATCGCCATATTATTATTATCCGGAGTTGATGTAATGCCATTGGTTGTCACTGTTGTTGTGGTAGGTGTTATTGGATTACCTGGTAATTTATTTAAAATATTTAAACGATCCATTGGTGTACTTGTACTTGTAATTTGTCCAGGTCTATTGAATGTTGTTATACCAACAGTACTATCGGTAATACCTACACCAGTTGAACGACCACCAGTAGTTGTCAGTCGTCCTGTTTGATTGGCACTTGGGTTTAATAACACCGAAGGATTACGTAGTGGTAAACCAGTCATAGGTACACTATGATTTGCTGTAGTAGTAGTTGTCGTACCAGTGATAGGTGTTCGTGTTTCAAATTTACTTGTTGAAAATTTATTCTGACGCGGTAAAGTTAATTGGAATGTTGATGGGATGCTAATAGGTACTGCCGAAGTCGTTGCACTCTGAAGTGGCGATTGTGATTCGGCTAATCGACGATTTAACCAACTGATAACTAAAATAAATAAAATATCAATAACAACATACATAAAACAAATAATTACTTATCATTATTAAGTACCAAAATTTAAATTAAAATTTCCATACCATTGTCATTATTTTTAATAATTTTTTCTTTATCTTCCAATTGAGATTGCATTATCTTTAATTGATCTTTCGAAGAATCAAGTTCAGTCTTAGTAGCTTTCAATTCCTTCGTCAGTTCATCTAGCTTGCTCTGCATTTCACAAAGTTCTTTTTGCTTTGCATCTAAAAGTCTTTCTTGCTCCAACGCAATGCCTGTACGCAATTTCAATTTCGTTTTTGTCGACTCTAAATCATTTTGTAGTTTTTTAATAATATCATTAGCTTTAATAACTTCATCACTGACATTTTTCAGTGCATTTTGTTTACGCTGCACCTGGTTCTCTTTCTGCGCTAACATTTCTTCAAGTTGCTGCTTTTGCTCTTTGCTTGTCTTCAACATCTCCAAATGCTTGCTGATTAAAATAGCTTTGTCCTTTAACTCCTGCTCCATCACTGCTACCCGAGTCTTTAATTCATTAACATACCTATCTTTTTCATGATAGTCAACATCCAACTTGGCATTTTGTTTCTTAAGTTGACTCAAATCTCGTTGCGCTAAATTTAATTCCCGCTCCAAGTTTTGTAATTGTTTAGCTTGTTCTTTATTTGTAGCTTCCAAAAATGATTGTTTGTCTTTATAAGTTATATTTTGTGATCTTAATTCTGCGTTTTCAGTATGGAGTTGTTGGAGCGTATCACTGTGTTGTCTTTCAATCTCCATTTTTTCTATTTCTGTCAATCTTTGCCATTCTAACTTAGCCTGGGCTAGTCTAAAAAAATAAATTTTTATTAATAAAAAGACCATTCGGCAGCCGAAATGGAAGTAGATTTCATAATGAATCGAATAAAAAACTACTAGGATAGTATACAAAAAAAAAAAAAAAAAAAAACAAACTAGTGCAACATCAAATTTTTAGCTCGCAGAGTTTACTGTTAAGTAAATAAAAAGAAAGGGACAGAATTATTATACTTCAGTACTTTTCAGTCAGTTTTGTATAGACAAAACGACTGCAAGAGTAAAATTTCTTAAAAATGATCCTAAGATGGATATTTTTTGCTTTAGAAAAAAATGTAAGCACATAAATTAAAGCTTAATTTCTCAGCTTTCAGATGCATTTTACAGGAATCAAATAACTTGACGCGTTCAAAAATTATTTGAAGGAGAAGTAGTGAAAGTATCAAATTTTCAAAATTTTTAAATGCTGTAATTTCTAAACTATTTGATCGATTAAGCTCATATTTGAACTTGACCTTCCTAATAGTCGATAGAATAAGTATGTTGAGTTTTATTGCGATCCCTTAAGAATTTTTGACGCTATCGTCGTGACAAGCCGCGTTATAACTGACTCAGCTCGTCGAGTTAGGTCGAAATATAGCAAAATTTATGAAAAGTTACGTCATGAGGACAAATACAATAGTTAAATTTTTATGAAATCTACTAAAAAATTATAAGCAAAAAAAATCAACTATACACACCGATCTTTTTCAATACTCAATTGATGAGTTGTTGTCATTTGTAGCTGATTTTTTTCAGCTCGAAATTTTTGCTCTAATTGCTCAAAATCCTTGGTCTTGCATTCCAACTCTTCATTAATATTATTCAGTCTCGTCTCAAGTGCATGGACTTCCCGATTTTTATTATTTAAACTTTCCTTTAACTGTTTCATCTTCATAGCCATGTGAGTCTTAATATCAGAATCACTGGCTGGTGATATATTTAAACTCAAATGGCACAGATGCTTAAAATTATTAGTTTCAACAAGCTTGAATATCCATTCACCATTGCCTTCTTCAGACAACAGTAGCAAAAACTTTGGTGGTAATTTAGAAGCACCACTCATTGATCCATGCGACTGTTCCAGCAGATGAATTAACTGAGTAGCAAAGTTATCAAAGTCCACCAGTAATCCCTGCTGAGCTTTAAGTACTTTGAAGTCATCCTCAGTGATAAGTAACGAGTATAAAAAACACGGGTCGTCATCATCAGATAAAAGAACACATAGAGTCTGTAAAAATAAAATAATTTGTTATAATGTCACTATTAGTTTAATAGAATTAATTGCAGGTTATAATAAACAATTACCTTACGACAAACGGGACTTATTCCTGAATGAATTTCAACATTAACTCTCAACTCTCGTTGACGTTCCTCTTTATATTGCGGTTTTAAATAAACTTTCTGTACTTTTGTATACAATACTTCAACATTATTTAATTGCATCGCCGCATCACCTGATTGCAATGTATTACCAGCTAAACTGTTCATAAAATTCATTATCAATCTTCTTTATTATTTTTTAATTAAATTTTAGATTAGTAATTAATAAATTATAATAAAAACTGTACATTTGTTTCACTAATTTTCGTTACTTTTCACTACAACAAATGACGCTTTCGTACTTTTAAATTGGTTATCATCAAAGCTTGTTTGTATTTCACTGTTTTTTTTTTTTTTTTTATTTTGTCGTTCATGAAAACCACCACAAACTTACGAATATATTTTTTTTTTTTTTACAAAAGTTCAAAAAGTTCAATTTACTTGACTTTTTAAAATTATTTTAAATAAATATTTATTATATAAAAAAAAAAAAATATATATTTATTTTGTAAAAAAGATCAGTTGCTGATTAAGTAGAAATTTACTTGATTAAGTTAGTATTTTTTTTACACGCTATAGTCTAGTCAGTTTTTTTGTAACAATAGTGTTGAGCGATATTTTTGTTTACATTTGATAAAAATTGAGAATATTTAACAGTAAAGAGGTTAGTTAATTTAAAAAATACCTACAATAATAAAAAATAAAAATGAGTCTGTCACCAAAAAATTTGACAAAATTAATGGGGATTCTGGATGAGGAAAATATTGACACACCGTTGGATAACCTAATAAAACAATTACATAAAGAATTCTCATCACAAGATAAATTCAAAGTTGGTTTGACGTTAGTACTTTTATTGCAACAATTAGATTTATTACCCCATCAGGTTTCACGCTTGATAGCAATGTCAATGCTGTATCATTTGTATCCAGGTGAACAATTTTCGTCAACTCCATTTGCGAGTGTCTTCAACCAAATGCTGAAACCCGGCGACACTTTGAGTACTCAAGACTCTAAATCATTGTCCTCTGGACATATTCCTGTTTTGTCACAGAGTGAATCTAAATTTGTCGCTAGTCTGATTGCTTTTCACGGAGTAGAAATGTTGAAGCAAACTCCACGGGAAATTTTAGAAGAATTGTACTTCACTCCAATATCCGTCGGTGCTGATCAGCTGACCAAGTTCCAACTAAAACTAGCTGAAAGTCATGCAGAGTTTCCTAGTATCAGTAAGTGTGGTATTCCTATAATTTTACCCGACTCGGATGCTAATAAAAAAATAGATTCTAAGAAGACGCTCCAAAAAGAGATCATAGAAAATTTAATCGATGGTGATCCACCGCTGTGCAGTCAAAATTACCGACCTGAATTTCTGCGACTCGCTCCGCCGCTTTATGATCATCCTGCTGGTGGATTAAAGTGGATGCCTGTTACAGAACTGTCTCAATTTTCACCAGAGTACGACGTCAACATGTGCGTATCGAACAGCGCCGGTGCAGAGGCTCGCAGGTTGATGCGAAAGGCGTTCACCAAAGTCCTGACTCCGCAGCAACAACAACATCTCAGCACGGAGTTGAAGAAAGATCCAAAATTAGTGTATCACATTGGTTTAACGCCAAGCAAGTTGCCGGAGTTAGTGGAAAATAATCCGCTGATTGCGATCGAAGTTCTTTTGAAATTAATGCAATCAAGTCAAATAACAGAATATTTTAGTGTCCTAGTTAATATGGAAATGTCATTACACTCTATGGAAGTTGTTAATCGTCTTACGACAACTGTGGACTTACCAACGGAATTTGTTCATCTCTATATAAGCAATTGTATATCGACTTGTGAAACAATTAAAGATCGTTATATGCAAAATCGTCTCGTAAGACTTGTTTGCGTCTTTCTTCAGTCATTAATTAGAAATAAAATAATAAATGTACAAGAATTATTTATTGAAGTGCAAGCTTTCTGTATTGAGTTTAGTAGGATTAAAGAAGCCGCTGCTTTATTCCGGTTACTTAAACAACTTGAGTCTGGAGATGTCGCCGGTCTTAATGCTTCAACGACTAAAAAGAACCTTGACGTTTCATAATTAACCATCAACACTCTATTAAATTAGATATAACTTTTTGGAATAAGTAATTAACCCTGAAACTTTGTAATTATTTTTTTTTTTCTGATTTTTGTTAAAGCCAACTTAGAAGCTAATGTCTGATGAATCCAAGGATTGAGATCTATAAATAGAAATTATTCAATAAAATTGTATAAAATTATTGAGGGTTAATTTCTATGAAATGTTTGTAAGATAATTTACATTAAATTATAATCATGTGTTCGAATATTGTATATATTATTAAAAAAATATATTTTTCATTATAAGGTAATTAAATTTATTAATAAAGAAAATTCTTGTATTTTTTTTAACCATTTAATTTGATGAAAATTGAGTTAGCCGAGATCTAAAAATTTTTAGAATTTTTTTTTATTGAAAAAGTTAGTACAAAAAAATTAAAAAAAAATTTCATTTGTAAAAAAACTTGAAAAACTATAAGTGCAATTTTTTAAAAATATTTTTTTAGTTGTAATTTAATTAATAAAAAAAATTAAAAATTTTTACAAGTCTGCTAACTTCAGTCTCATTTTATTTATTAAAAAAATTTGTTCCAAAAAATTATTTTTAAAAAATTGCATTTTTTATTTTTTAAAATTTCTACATGTCAATTTTTTTTTGCCATAGGTAATTTATTTGCTATAAAATTAAAAAAATTATTAAATATGTGCTAAATTAATTTTCATGCTAATTTTAGTATAATTTCAATTAGTCACAAACACCTGACAATTTTTAATAACAAATAATAAATAATTTAAAAATAGAAGCATGAAAATATTGAAAAGTTTTTCATACAAACTTTTAAATTAAAAATTGTTATTTGTTTACTTACTTTTATTATGTTTTTTATCTTTTCTGATTAGTTTCTGTTGCTCTATATTCCCGCCTAAAAAAAAAAAGAGACTAACGCTTTTTATTATGGTCAACAGAGTCGCTGTGAAGCTCCTCTATGACATTGAACATCCCTTTTTTTAATACTCGCCCTTATTTATACGCATTATTTACACGCACGATGGACCAGTGATGCTGTCTGACGTTACCTAGATCGAGATAGTTATATAAATAAGTTATTAGAGATTAAACTTTGAATAATGAAGGTAATAAATATTAATACGATCCTCGTGCTCATATCCTTAGGAGTATTATGTTTTAGTAATCCGCATTATAAAGGTATTTATTATCTTTTGATAAACATAAACATTAATCTAACCTACAAGTGGCCTTGAAAAATTTTTTTTGCATATTTTAATTAATAATAAATTAAATAACAGGGAATGAAAGGCGTTTTATAAGACAAGTTGACGGTACAACGACGGCAGAACCAAAGATTGGCTTAAACAATACTGCTTTGATGAGTAGTAATGACAGTGTAAGTACAACAATGAAAATAAAGACTGCTCTGCAAAAAGACAGAGAGACAACGACAACATCTCCGTACCGTGAAGCCAGTACCACCAGCAGTAAAATGACAACTCAAACCATTGATAAGTTACAATATGAACGTTATACAACAATGAATCAGAATCGTCATACAACGAGTACAACAACTGCAATGCCAATTTCACTAGATATTTCATCTTCAGTATCTTCATTTGTACCACGTCAATTTGATGTCCTGAGCTTCATAGGTTGATAATTTTTATATGATACTAAAGTTAGCCGACATTTTTAATTTTTTGATTTTTTTTTTAATAATTAAATTAGAACAAAAAAATATTTTTAAAAAATTGCACTTACTAATAGTTTTTCAAGTGTTTAACAAATGAAAAAAATTTTTTTGTAATAATTTTTTAATAAAAAAAATCAAAAATTTTTAGATGGCTAACTTTATTTTTAAATTTATTCAATTCGTTTTTTGTTTTACTTAAATATTTCATTTTTGTTGAAGGTGGATCTCTCTTTACGTTCTGCTTAGTAGGATTTGGGATTCTCTCGTGGAAGGCGTATGCACTGCACATTGAACGTAGTTATAGAACTATTTAATTAAATATAATCGTATTATATACTAAAATAAAAAATAATTATTAAAAGGTATGATCTCACGAAGATAGAGGTGAGGATTTAAAAGCACAATAAAAAATATAATAAAATATACCAAATAAAGTAAAATGAAATAAGTATTAATCTTTTTTTTTTTTTTTTTTTTTTTTTCGATTAAATATATTCTGAAGATTTTTAAAGTCATTAAATCTAATTATACATATATTATCATTTTGGCTTTAAAGAACCCGTATTCTACGTTGAATTTTTTGTAAGTTTTAGTTTTGTTAAATTATTTTTTTTTTTTAAATTTGTTTTAATCCGCGTAACTTTAAAAGTTATACGAAATTTAACTATTCCTTGCCTCTTACAATCGATTAAACTCTTTGTAATATGGCATTCAACGTTAGTTTACCGTAGTTTTAAGAGACAAAAGGTTTTATTCCTCCTCTCTTTTATGACCTTTTCAGAACTACTACCCTGCTCATCTTCCTATTTAGAGTATGAATTACATACGCCTTTTTAATTATTATCAATGTGATTGTCCAGTGACTTTATTATTTCCAACACACTGGCCTTTATTATTATTATTATTATTATTATTATTATTATAATTATTATGTTTTATTTTTATCATACTTTTAATTATTATTTTTTTTTTTTCGTTTTTAATTAAGATATGTGATGATTAAGCCAGACTATGATTTTGTCATTAGACACGGCTTAGAGCCGTAAAAAATTCAACAAATTTCTCTACACATCATACAGTAAAAATTTTTTTTCGCCATGTTCCCATTATCAGTGAACCAGAAAAGAATGTTACAATGATTTATTTCTACCATCAATTCGTTATTTAATTAATTTTTTTTTTTTTTTTTTTTTTTTTTAGAACATTTGATTGCTGTCGGTTATCCGTATTTATCAAGTATTAAATACATTATTTTGTGTCAAGAGAATAGTTTTTAAATAATATTAATTATTAATAATATTTTAAATATAATATAATAATAATTAGACTAGGAAAAAATATTCCAGTCTAATCTATATATAATATATTTTTTTTATATATATATATATATATATAATTTAATATAATATAATACATAAACAACAACAAAAATTACAGAGGTGAATTCAAACCATAAATAAGTTTGAATTTCCCGCAATATAATAATGATCCCGCCTATATCAGTTCAATTATCACGAATAATTATTTAATTAAAAATTGGAAGATTTGTTCTGATGAAGATGATCTACTTGGTGTATATTTTCATTTTAAATGTGTACTAGGCATTTTTTATTTCTAAATCATCATCATGTTATATTAAAACCAACGTGACCTGTATTGATGTAATATGTATATGTATTACATGTATGTATAAGTACGTGTGTGTGTATTAAATTTGTCAGTTTGTATGAGTGTCTTTGAAATGTAAATGTGCCATCTACTCGCGCACAAATACAAACTCATTGTAATGATTCCAGCGATTTTCTTCCGAGTCAACACCAGGTTTAAGCTGTTCTGTAGAAGCTCCAGCGGTTCCAGAACCGCAGCTCGCCACAAGCTTAAATCCCTGTTCCTGGAGCATGTCAAATGCCTGCTCGATGAAGCTGTGTTTGAGGAAGAATCTCGAGGTGTATCTATCGGATAATCCGTGATCTGGATCTCGGCTTTCATTGAGCGTTTCACCAAATACATCCCTGCAGATAGCGACGCGCCCACAGACGAGAATTCTGGAGAGCTTGCGGAATTTAACATCAGCAAGTCCATCGCGACCAAAAGCAAAGCTCCCGCGGTAGCCTACGGTAATGTATCCGACTCCGCGTCTACCACAAAGCGACCTTGTGGTAGCACATCCTTCAGCATTGGCTTCCTGTATGGCTTTCTCCAATCCAGGAAGTCCATAATAAACAGCTTCCCTTCTTAGCCGTTCACGTTCACGGAAGCCTTCAGGTAATGCCAATGCTTCATTACGCAGGAAATCCAATACATAACGAAATAGAACACCGTCACGATCAAGAAAATACTTTCCTTTAGCGTCTTTTTCAACTGGTGTCTTACCCGTAAATATTGCTGATAACTGAGAGTCACTTTCTTTGGTAAGAGTTGACAGTGATGTTGTATAAAAGACTCCACCCACATTTAATTCAACTACTGAAGGAATTTCTCCGGTTTCTTGACTCATAATGTCAATTATTACACCTCACTGATTTATTAACAACGTTATTAGCAGTCGTCAACGGGTTAAATTAGCCCGAGGGTGTTGGTACTTGGCTAATGTTTGATCAACTGGCTTACACAGGCGCGAACTTTATAATAATATACAACAACGACAACGACAACGACAAGTATATGTGGTGATGACGATGTCAGACACCCGTTACGGAACTACACGTCAAGAAGTGTCCAACTGGCCCACTGCACTGCCGTCAGGACGGCAAGTCAGTTGCTCTCGAGCTTTATCAACTTGGGTAGATGATCAACGCGCAAGCCGATGTACCAATACGCGCAGGTCCTCAGGTTTATGTGCGATTCGATCTGCATCTGCCTCCAAGAGATAGCTTGTCACTATATTTACTTTTTTTTTTTTTATATATATATTATTTTATATATGTTATTTCCTCAACAATCAATCTCTTATGTCTTTACTTTTTGCCTGTTGAATTCATATCCTCTCGAAAAATATTTTTACTACCCTAAATTTTATTGATGGGATGTGGTTATTTATTATTTATTACGTGACACGGTTATAATCAATCTTTCTCATAATATAATTCTCTCCAGTCATCAATCATTGTCTGATCAATAATCCTGTGGTCAAGTTAAGCCAACTCAATAGAATGTGCTGCGGCTCCTCACAGTATATCCTAATATTTAAAAGCTAATGCCGTTTAAGAGACATTTTACCATTAGCCCAAGGACCACTAACTCAAGTTATAATCAATAAATTGCTTTGATCGTAGACCATACTATAATTTATATGATATATTGGGTTTATTTTCTCCAATATAAATTACGACCAATTGAATGGAAAATCAATTAACTGTTTTTCGTTTGAATTTTTACAATAAATATTTAAGACTATTTTAAATATAGAGCAAGGGTAAGTTAACAAAAAACGAAAAAAATATATATATATATACATAAATCTAAAAAAAAAAAAAAGATAAAAGAGAATTATTTACATACATTTTTTATTGAAACTCAATGCATGATGCATGGATTACTACAGTGAAACACCGTGTATAATAAATCTAGTATTTTTCTCTGTATAATTTCATTTAAATTGATGTATTTAAGCTGCAGTGGAAATAATGTCTGAATATTTTTTAACTTTACTTGCGATACTCATGTCGACGTATTTGTCACCAATTGAGACAACCATACCACCAATGATTGATGGATCAACTTTTGTTGTTAGAAGAAGAGTTTGTCCCTTTGTTAAGAATAATTTCAAGGCAGACTCAAGCTTAGTTTTGCTCTCAGCGTCAAGGGGCTTGGATGTTGTTACCTCGCACACCACTTCACCTCGATTAGCCGCCATAATTAGCTTGAATGCATTTATTACTTGATTCAATAATCCCAATCGACCATTCTCGGCCAACAGGGCCAACAGATTTGCTGTTGCTGGGTTCAAGTTTATTTTTGTGCTGATTGCTTTGAATGCATCGGCCTTCAATTTACGTTTTATTGATGGATCTTTTACAAAATCAACCAGCTTGGTATCTGTTTTCAACATTCCCTGTAGAAATTAATTATTCAAATATTAATTATTATTGCTAAGTTATGAGAGCAGACACTTGACAATTTTTTGAATATTTAAAAATAAACTAGGCATAGAAAATTATTTATAAAAATCTTATTTATAATTTTTCAGAGCTTTTAAAGATTTAAAATAAAAGTTTCTGGCTATAATTTTTTTGTTAAAAAAATTCTAAAAATTATCAGATGTCTCTCAATTTCAGTATCATGTCAAGTTTATGATACTAAAGTTAGCCGACGTTTTTATTTTTTTGTTATTTTTTTAATAATTAAATTAGAAAAAAAAAAATATTTTTCAATAATTGCACTTACAGTTTTTCAAGTTTTTAACAAGTGACAATTTTTTATTCTGTTTTTTTTGTAGTCATTTTTTCAATAAAAAAAATTTTTTTTCATTTTTAAATGTCGGCTAACTTAATTTTCATGCTAAGTTTATATTAATAAATTTGATATTTTCAGTGTCATAATAAATAACAATATTTAACCTGGAATTTCAAGAGATCTTTTTCAACAGCATCCAATGATGATTGTTTGCTGGCTGCTGAAAACAAAGCAGTAGCATAACGTCCTTCAACACCAAAAACTTGAAGTGGAGGCTGTTGGAAATTATTTCATAATTATTATTTAATATCAACGAAACTGTGTTGTAAAAAAATTACATAACACAAAATAATTTTTTTTTTAATCTCAATTTACGTACCTTTACCAATTGTTGTGTGACTGGAGATGAAGAAAATGATCTTACCTGAAAATAATATTAATATTTGTTAATTAAGAATAATTATAATTGATATTTTTCAATACTGCGAGTATATTTTGTTAACTAGATTGGAGTCTAATATAATTTTACTTGTAAAAATAATATTTAAAAAATTTATTAAATAACTTACGATCATATTGAGCCTGCTTGAAGACATTATTGATAAATATATAAATTATCAATTATATATTTAAGTATTAATTTTGTAAATAATTTTCGGGCAAGTGACCCGTTCTTTTTTTCACAGATTAGCAGGTTACCAGTGAGCTAACGTGCTAACGTGAAGTTGGTTTTACACTTTACTGTCCTTTGCTGAGTACCAACATAATAAAAACAAAATTGTCTTCGTTATCTACAGTTGTCAAACTTGCGGAGTGATAACAACGAAAAATAGAAAAATAAAGACGTAAAAAACACATCAAAAGCTCAAGTGTTTTTGACTTTTATTTTAAAAGTATTTGTCGATTAACAATTAACGTGTCACGTTTCATTAATTATTATTTGAAGAAGAAGAAGATAAATTTATCTATTTAAAATGGGTAATTTATGCACATCTTGTTGCAAAGAATCTGGTTCATACGAAGATTTGACACCTGACGAGGTGAGTCATTGTGGTTACATATTTATTTAAAAAGTGTTCACCAATATGTATGACAATTATTTTATTATGAATACAAAAATTTATGGAGTTATAAAATCATTAAATATTATTGGAAAAACGTGAAATTAAAGTATTTTTATTTATTGAAATATTTGTTCTAAATAAATAATTGTTTTCTATTCAACTACCTGTTACCAAGCATGTAATCAATAGTGTTTGACACTAGAGTACGACAATTGTTTTATTTTTTTATTTATTTATTTAAATGAAAATTAATTTAGCAGACATTTAACAATTTTTAGAATTTTTCTAAATAATAAATTATGGAGAAAAAAAAATTGACAAGTAGAAATTTTAAAAAATTAAAAATGCAATTTTTTAACAATAATTTTTTAGATTTAATTGTTAAATAAAATTAAAAATTGGTCAAGTGACAGCTAACTTTAATGTCATTTATTTAAATAAATTTAATGCCATAAATAATAAATTAAAATTTTATATAAAAAGTTTCAAATATTTTTAGATTTAATTGTTAAATAAAATTAAAAATTGGTCAAGTGACAGCTAACTTTAATGTCATTTATTTAAATAAATTTAATGCCATAAATAATAAATTAAAAATTTTATATAAAAAAGTTTCAAATATTTTTTGTATATATCGACGTTCTAATTAGCAAATAACTCCATTTCAGAGAATCTCCCATTTGTATGAAAAAACAATATGACATTAAAGTTAGCAGTCACTAGAGAATTTTTTAATTTTTTTTTAACAAAAAAATTTGTTCCAAAAAATTATTTTTAAAAAATTGCATTTTTAATTTTTTAAAATTTCTACATGTCAATTTTTTTTTATATTATTTTTTTTGCCATAATTTATTTGTATAAAAAATTCTAAAAACTATTAAATATCTGCTAAATTTATCATCAAAAAAACAATTAGTTAAAAATTTATTATCACTTTAAA
Source organism: Cotesia congregata (assembly GCA_905319865.3). Taxonomy (NCBI): domain Eukaryota; kingdom Metazoa; phylum Arthropoda; class Insecta; order Hymenoptera; family Braconidae; genus Cotesia; species Cotesia congregata. The sequence goes on from CAJNRD030001120.1 coordinate 14,217,830, forward strand.
AAATAATTTAATATCTAATAGAGGTATAGTATTTTGGTTTGGATCATTCAAATAATTTATAATTGGATTATTGCTACATTAAAATTTTTAAAAATCACTCTAAAAATAAAGAGTTAGACCAATCGCTAATTAGACCGTCGATATTTTTTTAATAAATTTTTTATCATAATAATATATAATAATAATAATTATTATTATTATTATTATATGCGCTAAAATGTATTAATACTTATTTATTTTTTCTTTTCATTAAAGCAAACAAGAAGACAACAACAGATGGAAGCCGCTGAAAAAAGAATGAGAGAGCAGGAACAACGGGGTATCGGTAATATTAATGTGGTAAAACGTCAACAACAACAAGCTCAAGAACGAGAAAAACGTGAAAACGAACTCGCTAATGCTGAGCGAGATGCACCGTTGAAGGTATAAAATTATATTAAATATCGGTTATTACCATCTATTCATTGATATCTAATCGATAAAAATCTAATTGACTCATTCATTTTTATTACAGTGGCAAGTAAACTGAATCAACGCTATAGAATTAAAAATAAACGACTCGAAACGAGACTGGATAATAAATACATACATGCAGCAACTATATATATATATATTATAATCGATTAAGTGTAAATTATAATATCATGTGAGTATTAAATTAAAATATTAAATGGTGGATTTTAAATCCCCATGTTATTACTACTGTTTCAATTAATCGTGATTGTATACCATTAATTCGTAAATACTTATTTTATGTCTCCAATCTGTTTCTACGTGAGACTCAACCAAATTTCTTTATTTGCAAAGTTTGTTAATGCTGCTACATTCCAGTTTTTTCGAGCGTTTTTATTATTATTTAATTTTCAATTTTCACAGTTTATTTATTAAGAAAAAATAATAATTTCACTACTTTGTTATAAATTAATTCTTTAGAAGTTTCTTAATTATTATTTTAAAATCAACGAAGTTAATGGTAGCACTGCCTTAAAAAAAATTTATTTCTTACTATTTTTCACAAATAAAATTTAAACTTTAGAAAGTAATCAATATTTGTCTATTGCAATTTTTCATACTATTATTATAAAAAAAGGCGTTTATTGCATAATATATTTGTACATATCTATTTTAATTATTATTAACTAATATTTTATTAAAATATCATTAAAAATGAGTAAAGTATTAATTATTATTGTTAATGTTATAATTAATTAAAAAAAAGACACTATTGAAAATAAAACAGTATATATTGTCAATACTATGTAATTTATTTGAGATTATATAAAAATATACATACGTTAAAGGATTAAAATTATTTTATAATTATCCTATTTTTTGATTAACATTATTACAAAGTATAAATTACTTCCTTCAAAGTGTTATAATCATAATTAGCTGTCTCAATGACAAGGACAGGCAATTTTCAATTGATGGTATTTCACATTATTATCTTTGAATTTACCATAAATGAATAAGTGATGTATGAATAAGATAGAGAGTAGTCATCGAGATCAGTTCAATGATATATTGCGGTTGTCATATCATATTCATACTTATAATTTGACATCTATAGAGCAATATCACTGTCCTCCTCAAGGACTTTAATAACTCTCTTGTTAGGATATCTTTCAATATAAAATTTAATATCCGTCAATTATTTTTTTAATTAAAAAATATTTTTTTATTACTATTTCCAAATAACGCATAATTATATACAAGTTTGATTAATAATTATCTTTTCATTAAAGCGCTCAAAATTATAGTAACGTAGCAATAAATAATTGCTCCGTAAAAAAATACCCGAACCAAATAATTCCCGAATGTCTCGTACGGTTTTATCACAAATTATATCAATAATTAAATAACTCGGAAATAAAATCGTACGGAGATTCAATTATTTAATAATAAGAAGTAATATTCATAAATAAATTTTCTTTAATAAAATTTTTTTTTGATGAATTGGCGATGAAAAAAAAAAAAAAATTCATGAAAAAGGAAATGAAAGGTATTTTATATTAAATTTGTGAATCTAAAAAGCGAGCATTCGCGCAGAAAGATTGCGGTCCTCGATAGGTAACTCCCATCGATTTTCCACAGAATGTATTCGTTCATTCTCTTCGTATTTTATATGCGAGCAAGTAGGCAGCCGACTTTGCCGTTCACAGCGTCGAGATACTGACCAATACACATATTCTTTAGGACATTTGTACAAATAACCCTGTAATGCTTTCCTTGAATCTCTTTTGCATTTATAGAACGCATTGCTGCATCCTTGCTGGAATGGATAGTGACCTTCATCAGGGCATAAACTTTCTCGTTTAACTTTCATCTGCAAAAAAAACAATATCCGCAATTATTACCAATCAATTATCACTCCTAAAACCACTGGTAATTATTTACAAGTGGGGTCAAAAAATCTATCAAAATCTTTATTTTTTCCTTTCACGATATTTTTTATCATAAATGCGTCGTAAAAACACATTGATAGAAGGATTTGTTCATAGTTAAAAATATTTTTTAATATTTAACAAATCATTTATTAGAGACCACTTTTTAGTCCTTAACAAATATTTGTTAGTATTTAAAAAAATGTATTAATATTTAATAAATGAATACCAGATTTATTAAATAAAAAAAAAATTATTTTAAATACTAAGAAATATTTGTTTAATACTAAAAAGTGGTCTTTAATAAATGATTAGTTAAATATTAGCAAATATTTTAACTATGAACAAATCCTTCTATCAGTGCAAGAAGGATTAAAAAAAAAATTTGAAAATGTTAATTTTTCACCTCGTTATGGCCCAAAATGAAGTTGACTCCACTTGTAAATAATTACCTGACCAATTACCAAATTAAATAATAATTACCGGTGCTTTAGAAGTATGTTCAAGTTGTCGATAAAGTCTAGCAGAAGCCATTTCAGTATCACAAACTTGCGAACTTTCACTCTCCTCGACACACTGTATTTTCTTTTCATCAAAGATAGTCTTGTCAGGACAAGCGAGAACCAAGATCTTTATCTCCATATTGCCCTCAGACATACACTGGTAGAACATATTACAGTACTTAGGATGTCTACGGAAGCCAGTAGGACACACAAGAACAATTTGCTCATCAGTTAAATTTCCAACAATGGGACAAGGGGCAACAAATCCTGTTTCACCTTCTGCTTTAGCAGGCGTAGTACTTTCGGGCTCACTTGTTTCCCCGGCAGCGGTCGTAGTTTCTGCTCCACTCTCAGTGCTCATCTCCATCTCCGTTGTTTGCTCAGGTGATTCAGTGCTTGCCACGGTAGTCTGATCTTGAGATCCCTCTGTTGTCATTTCCGACCCCGTTACTCCTTCTTCCGTACTTTCCGCCGGCGCACCAGTAGTTGTCCCTTCACCTTCTGGAGATTCTGCCCCAGAAGCAGCGGTAGTAGCCTCCGTTCCACCGGTGGTCATTTCTCCTTCCCCTGTTGACTCTGAAGAAGATTCGGTGGTTGCCTCTCCACTTGGCGTCGTCGAAGAACTTTCAGAACTTTCAGAACTTTCAGTGCTCGAACTTGGAGGGCTTGCTGAAGAGCCAGAGCAATCGCGCGCTGGATAAACAGACTCGGGATAATTGCAGAGACTGAGACTCGGATCAAAAATAGTTCCCGGCGCACAATCAAAGTGATAAACATTGAAGCCATTGCCGTTGTCCACGCACCGATAAAATTTGTCGCATTTTGTTGGATGGCCATAAAATCCAGCACTGTTACAAACGATTCCCTTATTAGTAACCATATGTGTAAAAAAGTGGGTATTTTGTTGGGACTTCTCACGGATACTTTACATGTTTTTATTGTGTTGTACAAAATTTTATGCACTGAATGGGTCACATTCAAATTAAGCCATAAAATAATTTTGATTAAGAAACACACTATCGATAATACGATTAATTTTAATTTATTTATTTCGATAAAACATACGCCAATCGGTTATATGTATGTAAAGTTTTTTATTACAGAAATAAATTATTAAATTAGCATCATTTTTATGTATACAGGGTAAAAGACCCCATTAGTAGCGGGGACCCCATTACTGACGCTTTCTTTGATTTTGGTACTTATTCAATTAGTGAAATCATTAATTTCAATAATGAATATATTATTTCTAATCTTTAAGATTTTTAGATTAAAAAAATTTTTAATTTTTATTCCAAGTAGAATATTTTTTCATTCAAAGAAAAAGTCCCACTAATAAGGGTTAAAGGTACCACTAATTTACTTGAATATAAAGAATTATTGCCCAGAATAACACAATAGTAACAAGTTTTTTACATTAGATGTAAAGGAGGGAGAGTGAATCACCAAAGTAATCTAACTCAAGACAATGATTATTAACTAAATTGGCAAAAGTTTTTTGTTGATTTCATTGAATACAGAAGCCTTCGGGATCTTAAATCTAGTCTTGAGTAGATGAATCTGAACTGTTCCAAGATTTCAGGGGAATCAATATATTCATTAATTGTTTTGTAAAAATGGATTAAGTCAGGATTAAGACAGTACACTGTCTACGACTCTGCGGACTATTTATTCTGTACTGACTGTAAATATCATCAGCATTCCTTGAACATAGACGGTATGCAATGTATAATAATAATTAACTAGAAATAAGAGAAGAAAAGTTGTTATAGATTAAAATTACATTATTCTAACAATTTTAGAACATTTATTGAATTATTTAAGATTTAGTTATAAACTTTGTAATGTAGTTCTTGCGAGATTCAACATATTTTATAAAATAATCGATTAATGATCTGAGAAAGAAGACATTTTTTTTTTTTAGCATTATTTTATATTCTTCTAAAGCAATATTCACTAAATTGTTTTTTAAATTTAGGTACTGTAAAAGTGTAGAGAATTGGATTAATTGCTCCATTGACTGGTAGGATGAAAACAACGACCCAAGCGTGCACACAAGCTGAAATAAATAGATTTATGTTTATTAATATAATATCATTTTTCGATTTAAAGTGAAGATACATGATATGTTTATTACACTGTAACTTCAACGTCTATTATAATTTAATAATGTTATATGATGATAAAAAAGTGTAAAATGAATTTATGTAATTTTTAAATAACTTACGTAGTATTGGATACTTTTGCAAAGCTAAAATTTTCAATAATATAACCGGAGCTGAACAAAGTGCATCAGTCAACACAATAAAGAAAAATCTCAAAGCAATTTCTGAATCTCCAATAGTTAGCGGTGTATTTTGTCTTATTCGCCGAATGCTAAGAAACATCCCCAAGTAAACGGAACCGATTATTATCAAGCCAAGAAGATTTACCCCAAGGAATATAAAGGCAGAATATTGCCAACCGATCATAAATGCTTCATCAATATGTAAAGGAAAACACATTCCATTCAATCCATAAAATCTCGTGCTCTCTCTCCAGTAAATTCCTTTAAAATAAAACTAACATTAATTTTGAATTAATAAGTTGATAATTTATGAAAATATTTCTAGTTACCTGGAATTACGGATAATAAAATTCCAATTATCCAAATGATTATCATTGAAGTCGTAACACTTCGGCAAGTAAAATAACTAGGAGCTTCACTGAATGGTGCTATTACTATTACTATAAATCTTTCGATGGACATAAATGACAAAATTAATACGGAAACTTCGCATGAAATCATTGCAATCATTCCTAAGAATGTGCACTGCCAAGAAGAGATCCATTTGTTTGCTTCCTTGTTGTACATATCACGAAGATTAAAGTCTTCTAAGCCGATTGCTAACAGGTACACTCCCATTAGCATATCTGCTACTGCTAGATTTCTAATCACTATACTCAGAACTCTGTTTTCGTCCTTGTAGATAAATCGGCCCCAAAGAACTAGAGTATTGCCCACAAGCGTTACAACTGAAATTCCCCAAACCGCGACTCGCAGCAAAGGCTTGCTTAATAAATCTGATAACGACGATACTCCTAAAAATATTATTTAAATTAATTGACGTTCACATTATGAATATTTTAAAATATTTACTGTTGTAAATCACTTGCCGTTAGTTTCTGGTCGACATGTTCTAATATTAATACCGTATATCTGGCAGTACCTTAATGTTTTAAAGATTCTAAATCGGTAAAAAATTAATCATCAATATATAAAAATAAATTAGGATAAAACATCTTTTTATTAATAAATTACATGATAGATAACTCTTGGAATCGATTCAGAGCATTTTCTTCATCGTCTTCTATAGTGATATCATCAAGGTCTCTGTAAATCATACAATAATGGACTAAATGTTTCTCATAAATTATTAGTTAGTTATTAATTATTAAAATTGCTCACAAAATACGAAGATTGAGTGTTGAGTTGAGAATCTTGAATTTGAACGATTGAATGAGATTGAATCCAAGTATTCTACAAAAACAGAAATAATAAATTTATTCTAGAAAAATATTGTAAAAACTTTTGTCATTATTTTTAATGAGAGATATATATACTTACAATGTGGTGAGATGTGTAAGTGGACTAAATAATTCTTCTCGTAAATACTTCAATTTGTTGAATGATAAATTTCTATTAATGTATATTAAAATTGAATGATACATTTATCAAAAATTAATTATTAGTTTTATTTACAAAATACAAAATTCTCGCATTACATTGTTTGGTTATTATCAAAGACTATTAAGATTTTTAATTTCAGTTTTAATTTCAGAGTGAAATTTACTCACATATTTATTGAATTAAAAAAATTTTGTGGCAAAAATATAGTAATGATTTTTACAAACCATTTCGATCATTTTTTTTTTTTTTATAATTTCCATTAATATGAAATATAAATTCGTTCGAGAGTATACTTACAGTATTTGGAGTCGTAAATTATAATTGAACAAATCATCCGGTAAATCCCTCAATTTGTTGCCTGATAAGTTTCTACAATCAAAATATAATTATAGGAATTTAAAAATTTATTTGCAATAATTACGTTATTAATTACAAGTCAACGAGTTCCACGAAAGATTTAAAAGCTCCAGAGGAAATATTACTGATTTTATTTTTCTCTAAATTCCTGAAAATAAATGAACAAATTATTATCAATTAATAAATATCATTCAATGTTTAAGCTTACTTACAGAAACTTTAAGTTAGGAAAATAGTTTAAAAGTTCATGAGAAATATAATCAATCTCATTTCCACTAAAATCTCTGTAGAAAAATTTTAAATTATTCAATGTTTTTGTACAGAAGTTAAATAATAGTTATAAAAAAATAATTCTCACAAACATTGTACTCCACTATGTGACATAGTAAAATAAATAGTATGCGTTGTCAAGTCATTATAACTAAAATCACTGAAATAAATATAAATAATATTGATTATTTATTTCTATATACAATTTCAGATGATAGTGTGTACTTACAGTGCACTGAGATTAGATGATAAAAGAAATAAATCGATTGGTAAGCGCTTCAATTTGTTATATGATACATTTCTATAAAAAATTATTAATACTATTATTATTAAGTGATATTTTTGAATAATTAAAAATTTTATTACAATTCAACGAGGTTCTTAACGTTTTTGAAAACATCAGACGAGATGTAACATACATGATTTTTTTCAAGGCTCCTGAAAATAAATAATTAATTAATATTTAATTATTTATCCGATATAATTTTTAACTTACTTACAAAAATTTCAAATTCGGAAATTTACGTAAAAGTGAATCAGTCATTATGTCGATTAAATTTTTATTTAAAATTCTGTAAAGATTTATAATAGGAAATTTTATTATTCACATATTTTAAATTGTTAATTTTTGTCCTTACAACTCTTTTAGTCCAGGTTGATAAAAAAATTTCAAACTTTCATATATCAGTTTGTTGTTACTGAGATCACTAGGTAAAGATATATAGACTTATTAGGTTGCGTTATTACGCTAGATTTTTATTTAAAATAGACTAAGAATAAAATAAAACTGATAATTTACATTGTTTCAAGAGTTGTACTGTTTTCAAAATCCTGAAAATTCACTAATTGCAGTAGATTATCAATAGCTAAAAATTTTTTCAATGAGCGTAATCCGTCAAATGCTCCCGGCCATATTATGACAAGTTTATTGTTTGATATATCTCTGTAAAATTTTTTTTATTAAAATAACCAGAAAATAAATAAGCATAAAAAATAATACCTACAGACAACGTAAATTTGAGAGTCCTCTAAAAATTCCAAAATTACTGTTTATAGAACGTTTGAATTTAGAAAATCTGTAAGAATAATTAATTGACTCATTAAAATTGTGTACAGACAATATTTCTGTTGAAGAGTAAAATTGTAAGATGATTTTTTTATTAACTACATTTTTCTTCATAGTATTAAACCTTATTCCTACTCATTATTAAAATAATATTTTGAAAATTCGTACTGATTAAAAAAAAACTGTACGCTTACTGTTTGTTGTAATTATAATGAATATCCACTGTTTTTCTGACTAGAGTTGTTAACCCGTTGTGTGAAAAATTTCTACAAATAATTATTACAATTTGCAAATAAATTCACGCGATATTTTAATGAACTTTTGAATAATAAAAGTTAAAATTTATTCTTACAAGTATTCAAGTGCTTGAAGAGAAAATAAATATGTACGACCCGACATTAAATTATTGTTACTTAAATCACTGTAAAAAAAAATTAAAAAGTATTACTAAGTATAAATATGAATATAAATTTTTATAGAAAGAATGTTTAAAATTTAATCATTCACAGCCATTTTAGAGAATGGTTCGAAGTAAAATCACTGAAATCCACCATCGTTAAATAATTATTATCAGCTGATAATTTTTCCAACGATCGTAATCCTGATAATTGCCCGTGTAATATTTCTTCAAGATTGTTGTTTGACAAAATTCTAAACAAAGTTACTTTTTTTCCTTAAAAATAACAGACTTATTGATTAATAATAATATGGAAGATAGTTTATTAATACATACAGCGATTGCAGGTAACCACTATTAGCAAAAGTGTCGTTTTGAATTGATTTAATATTGTTAAACTTCAAAGACCTGTGAAATAAAAAAAGTTAATAGTAGCACAAAATTTAATCCATTATAGATAGTAACATATGCAAAGAAGAAAAGATTGATAGTTTCTTTGAAAACTTATTCACATTGATATACATACTGACATGTTTATGTATTTATAAGGAATAAAAAAAATTTTTATCTTGATGGATCATCAGTCAAACAACAATTTTTATCGATGAGTTCATCTTTCACAAATTCTGATTCGTTAGTAAATAATAAAACGGCGCTTATTTTCACACAAATGTAGGTTTGAGCAGAAAAAATTTGATGAATATACTTACAGAGTTTCCAATTTTTCATATCTTCTGAAATCATTAGTACTCAACCTTGCTAATAAATTATTATTCAATGTTCTATTTAAAGATAAAAATAATTAGCATATAAAAATTGAATGTATGTTCAATTTAAATCAATAGGTAAATTATTTTACAATTTTGTTACGTTTAGAGACAAATTATGCGGGATTGCAAAATAACTTTTACATGTAACAGCACATTTTTCACATTTACAGTTTTCTGGGCAATCAGATGACTCTAAAAATAATTTTTTCGTAATGAGTAATTTCAATATTAGAGTTCTACGAATAATGATACTTCAACTAACTGCAAATCAAACTTAGAGGTGTTTGATAGCTTGATGCGATTAAGGGCCTCTCATTATCAGAGTTATCTAAATTTGAAAATCAATGGGATGAAAATCAAACTTAGCTGAGTTTTCAAAGATAGCATAATTGATTTTTAATCTAAAAATAAATTTTATTGTACACTCACGCAAATTTCCTAAATTATCTTCATTTTTTATAAGAAGACAATTGAAATTGTCATTGATTTTCAACCACGGCGAAAAGCACGAATTAGAATACCAAAAATGTGAGGTGTTTGTTGAATATTCATCTAAATTTAAATTCAAAAATAGAAACATCAAATCAATGAATTGCTTTAATTGTTAAAATCTTTATTGCATCGTTAAAGACTATCAGATTCAATTTTTTTTTTTTATAAATTAGCATTTTAAATTAATATCAAATCATTTATAATTAAAACTTACCGTAAATGTCTTCATTACACAAGTTTTGTTGAGGAATACAAGATACGGTGTGGGTACAAAAAAAAGTTCCTTTGGGACATGCATCTGTAATCAAAATTGAAGTAATTTAAGTAACCAATTCTAACAATGTCGTTATAATAAAATTCAATAAATGATTATGTACCTTGATTATAATAGTACATTAAAAAAGCAATAATTATGACAGTTGTTATGACCGTTGTCCCAACAAAAATAATTTGTTTGAACTGCATTTTTGTAAAAAAATTTTTAGTAAGCAACGTCAACTGGTATATCAGCTACTGTTTCTTCTTACAAAGAGACAACACCGTCCCATCGGCTATCGAAGAGTAGTGATGCATTTACCTTCTATCTTTTTTTATGGAGATTTGTATTAGTGCGCATACGCATTTTAACTTATTAAAAAACTATGTGTACACAAGAATACTGAAATATGAGAAAATCATAAATAAATAGAGAACGTGGTAAAGAAAAAACTGTCAAGAAGAGTTATATTATAATTTTTTACATTAATTTATATTTTCACTGTATACTTAAGTATACAAATTTGTACACAATGGTTGGAATTTTTATTTCTCAAGTAATAAAAAAAGTTTAAATTATTTACTTGAACAAAGTTGATTATTGCATTGAAAAATAAATTTGTAGAAATATTAATAGCAATTAAATACCTAAGGCATATTTATGAGGTATTTTTATAGATATATAACTGATGATATTTTTATAGATATAAGCTCATCCTGATGTTACGCTAATGGAGATCCTTATTTGAGTGCGCACATGATTTCTTCATATATTTTATAGATATGTTTGTGAAATATACAAAATATATATGATAAATTTAGTAGATATTTAATAATTTTTAGAATTCTTTTTTAACAAATAAATTATGGCAAAAAAAAAAATATAAAAAAAAATTGACATGTAGAAATTTTTAAAAATTAAAAATGCAATTTTTTAAAAATAATTTTTTGGAGAAAATTTTTTTGTTAAAAAAAATTAAAAAATTTTCTAATGACTACTAACTTTAATTTCATAAAATATATAAAAAATTCGTGTGGGTGATATTTGTGAAAGTTCCTTTAGAACATGCATTTGTGATGAAAATTGAAATACTTAAATCAATCAATTTTACCAAAAATTTTTTATCCATAAAAATATTTAATAATAAAATTAAAAAGTTATTTTCTTCGATTATGATAAATTATTAGAAAAGCAATAATTACAACAGTTATAATGACCATTATACAAAAAAAAAATAATTTGTTTAAACAGCATTGTTATCGCAAAGATAAAATATATCGTTTAGTTTGTTACTGTATATAGATGGTTCATGAAAAATTATCATTTCTTCAAATCAACCACTTTTTGACTCCTATAAAAAAATCATTGCGCATACGCCTCTTTGTATTAAAGTAATCTTAATACTATTAAATTAACAATATATAAGAGAAATAAAGAAGAAATGATGAAACGCTGATTTGGTGGTAGTGAAAGAAAATTTATTTTCATTTTATTATTGAAAGATACATAGATTACATAGCAGTCATAAGCCCAGTTATGCCTAGTCACAAACCGTTTAAGTCATTTAAATTTTATTAATATATAAAACGAGCATTTTAATTGGTATTACGATTGACAAAAAAAAGTTTTTTGTCGATTGAAATACTTCATATCGTCATTGTAAATGTTATCCCTATTCATATTGACCAGTGATGCTGGATCGATCGACAGAAAAATTAACTTAAGTTAATTCGTAATATCATCACTACCTTAAGATTATATTATAGTAATAATAATGACTCTAATTTTTTTTTTTTTTTATTTTTAATTATCAGTTAAAATTTTTTTTTATATTTTTTGTTTTTTTGTTGATTTAATAAAGAATAAACGTCGATCGTCCGCAACATGTGAATCGATTTTTACCAATTAAAAAGTAAATATACATGTTAACGCAAAAACACCAGCGATTAGTGTTGTGTTTATACGATTATCGAGACAATACATCTCATACAAATAGTGTTGATTATAGTAATAATAATATGTACATTAAATTATAACCATAAATAGTAGTCTGGTTTTTATTATGCTGAAGAAATAATAAATTCAACAATTCAAATTTCATTCATCACTCAGGCTAAACGATTCTGGTAGTCATATCCAAAGATTATACTGCATGTCGATTCATTTAAATATATTTAATTACGTTAATAATTAAAAAAAAAAAAATCACTTGTGTCTAAATTCAATAATTTAAATATTTGTCAGTGAGTTTAATCAAATGTCATTATTATGTTAACGTGAAAGTTAATCCGTGTGAATTATGCTATAAGCCAATATTTTATCTAATTATTTATTTTCATGATTTAAATGTTAATGATCTAATATTGAAGTACTCGATTAAATTCATACGATAGATGACAATGTCGGAGTGAATATTTTAAGCTGATTATATTACACATGAATGATTGACGATAGAGATAGTACTTTCCTAAAAATGAATTCAACAATGATAAAAAAAATTTTTTTAAACTCTAAAGGATTCAAATGATTGCTTTGGAAATGACTACAAAAAAATGATAAAAAAGTAGTGATTTCAATAATAATGATTTATTTAGTCTTCAATTTCACGATTTTCCTGCACTAAATTACGTTTCTGTTAACATAAATAAAATATATGTACTTCCATATTTAAGATATTTGGAAGTAATATTAAAGTATCATATTATTAACTACATATAATAATAAAGAGTAAAAAAATCATTGTCTGTATCATGTCACTGATTTCCAAATAAAATAAAAAGAAAAAAAAATATATATAAATATATTTATATATAAATTTAAATATCAAGTAGACACTTTCACCTCAATGGATGTTTCCAGTGTCGTATTCATTAAATTGACTGTAACACCGACATGCATCACATCCCAACTTACCAGGTTGATTAAATGTGGGTCGGTCGATGAACAATCTACAATCTAATTAACTTACGTCTAAAAAAGTATTTATGTAATTTTCAAATGTATTACCATGCTATTCGTCGATTTTTTTTTTGTTTTTTTTTTTTTTTTTTTTTTAACTTTTTTGAAGAATTCATGAAGTGGGCAGTGGACAGTGGCTTGAGAGTGATGGTTTATAGTCTAAATAACCTGGACAAGAATCCGAGGATTGACGGTTTTTTTTTTCAATACGACAGTCACGCTGTGGTCAAGTACATACTTCTTGAACTACCGGCGACTTTGTTGCTGCTGGAGTTGCTGAAGATGTTGACGTAGTTGAACCAGAGTTTGATGTTTCCTGAGACATTTTAGTGGAGACAGAATACTAATAACTATAAATAATTAACATTAACAATTTCTTACATCCTTTCCTGTTGACAAACTTTGCTTATATTCATCCAAACTAAATCCAGAATTACTGTCATCACAGCCGTCAACCAGCGAGTTGCTATCATCTCCCTGGGATTTAAAAAAAAAATTAAAACCCCCCCCCAATTAATGAATTTTTTTAATTAATTTATCAATATCTTATTAATTTATCTGATAATTTTACTTGAGACATAGGTTGTTCGCCGTCGACGATACGACGTTTCTTTCCTTCCGAGTCAGCATTTGAATCAGAGCGACGTTTCCTCAAGAGCTCTTGACTTCTTGGAGATATTCCACTTATATTTCCATTCCGAGCGCCAGAGATCTGCGACAATGCCTGAATAAGTTAAAGTTTGTACCATTTTTTTTTATAGAAAAATTTTAATATAGATTGAATTTCATCTTACTTTTCGTTCACGTTTCAATAACTTGGGTGATATATAATGATGTAATTCCTTTCGCTTCACGTGTTTTGCTTCTATAAACATACCGGCTTTCAACATATTCAATTGCTCAGCTTGCTTCTCAACTAAAAATTATGAATAAATAATAAAATACTGTGTAAGCTGTGAATTTAAAAGATAATTTAATTAACAATGTATATTTACTTGAGTCAACAAATGATTTAATATCATAAGTGAGATCGACGTTGAGATTCTCCGACTTAGCGAAAAGTAATCCAATGAACCACATTGAACAATAGCGACTTTCTTCAGGATTCAAAGGTGGAAATCCTTCTGGATTAACGTGTGCCAGTGTAATGTGTTGATTTCTCTCCAATGTACCTGTTTAAAATTATTAAATATATTATTAATAAAAAAAGACACACATGGACATGTGTATAAATAAATTGAACATATAGTAATTTTTAAATAATTATTACCTATTAAATGACGAATTTTAGATTCAACAAGTCCACACCACTCGAGTTGATCTTCTGCGCTGGCACTTTTTGCCAATAGTACGATATAATGTTTGTATTTACAAAAGAAATTTGGTGGCTCGAATAATTTATCCCACGTTGCTTTTCCCATGATTATTTGTTCTGTAGCCGATAGACCAGCTTCAAATGCTTCTTGCATTATCGTTCTTGTCGACACAGATACGTTAAAAGTCGAATTTTGTTGAGGATACGCTGGAGTTATGATGGGCATCAAATGATGTCGGTCTGCTATGTTTACCTAATTATAAAAAAAAAAATATAAATAATAATTAAACAAAATTTAGCAATGTTTTTTCATGTTTAACTTACCCTTGGATCCCAAACAGGAAAACCAAAATTAACATTGTCAGGTTGCTTAAGCAATACTGGTTGCGGCCACTGCCACCGTGAAAATACTAAAAAGAATTTTTCAATAAGTGTTGCTGCTACTGCATTTGGATATAATTGACAGGTTCTGGCGACAAGCATCGCCCAAGATACACCACCAAGATATCCTAAGACATTACTGTAAATTCCATGTCCTAAAACAAAAATGTAATACACTTGTTCAAAATATATGTATTGAATTATTTAACACTTCGATCACATCGTTTGTATTATCGGTTGAACGACTACTTCTAACCAATCATCACTAGTCCCTTGAAAAGTGCAATTTTTTCTTTTTGTAATAATTACTCTCAGAAATATTGTTTTTATACTGTTACTAAGTTAAAGTTATAAAGTAAATGAAATTAATTTAATTTAATTCTAACTAGCAACCTTGCAGTCACTATGTGACTCCCGTGATTTGTGGATTATAAATAAATAAAATTTTACTTTATTAAATACAGACTTTTGTTAAATTGCACTGTACTTTCTTAATTATCGACGTTTTTAAGGGTATAAGCTTCCCGATGTTACACTCATTAAGAGCTTTCATTCGAGTACCCACAAGCATTTTTGACATATTTTTCATATATACATATATATGTAATATATTTTGAAGATATAAGCTCATCCCGATGTTAGACTCATCAAGAGCTTTCATTTGAGTACCTACATGCATTTTTTATATATTTTTCATATATACATATACATAATATATATAAATATATGAAAAATTGATGTGGGTACTCAAATAAAAGGTCTCGATGAGTGTAGCATCGGGATGAGCTTATATCTTTAAAAATGTCAATAGTTCACAAGATACAAGGTAATTTCTTAATTACGTATCTAGAGATAGAGCATTTTCAAATGTAGCCTTAATACTTATCATAATAAATTGACTATCGATGAGAATGATATGAAACCTTGAAAAGGCACAACTTCAGGTCAAGACTTTTCTAAAGATACTAAATTATACCATAAAAACCCATTTTGTCATAAAAATACACTGACCACAAAATTTTGCTTATTCTCTTAATAATATAGATTAAATTCTAACAAAATAATACTTTTTTTGCCTAAAACTGAAATTTACTTGATGTAAATCTAATGTATAAATCCGATTGGCTTTTGAATAAATAAATAAATATATTACATAATAACGATTATAGTAATTGAAGTAATAAAACTTACGTTTTGCCCATAATTTGATAGCACGAAGTGCTAATCTAAAGTTTTCTATGTTTGGAACTAGTCGCAGAATTTCATCTGTAACACGACAACCGTTAAGACTTCTTACACATTTCTGGTCTAAATTCTTCAATAACATATCATCCTTCAAATCCTATAAAAAAATTATACAATTAATAAATATTTATTTAATACTCTAAATAAATATAAATTTGCCAATGAGTCAAGAATTTTTTTGACATTAAAAAAGAAAATTCTAGTAATTAAGTAGAAATATTGATTAAATAAAAAAAAAAATATTTACCATAGTATCCGGTATTTCTTTGAGCGCCAATTTAGCAAACAACATATCGATTTCGATGCCATCAAAGTTCATTTTAATAACTGGTACAAAAGCTTCTTCTACAGCTCTTAAATCAGTAACTTCCTTCTGTTGTTTAAGTAAGTCAAAAAATGAGGTAAAATAATCTGATCTATAAATATGACGTGGTACAACACAGAGCGCATCAATATCAGCACCTTTATGGTGTACACCCAATCTATAAGACCCAAAAGTGTAAATTTTACCACCAACATTTTCAGCAATATTTGGCGGCATATTTCTAGCAACACTCGTCTCTTTGATCCATTGTTTAACCAGTGCGTTTAATTTACTCAATATTTCCATTCGATGGTGCAACTCCTCATCGGACTCGAATACATTGTAAGGTTTGAGAGCTTCTCTCAATTCATTAGTTCGCGTTAAATCACTTGGTTTAGGTTCAGCGACACTTATAGCTGATGTCATTCCAAGTGACCGCGAATTTGGCGACGTATTTGACGTAGCTGCCGTCGTGCTTGTGACTGTGTTGTTTGAACCATTATTATTTCCCTGTGTCGACCACATTTTTTATTATGCTGAATATTTGTTTATTGAAGTACTAACGATCTAACCTACAAAAAAAATACATCAATAATTTTTTAAATAATTATTTAAAAACTGTTGTACTCACAACTATAATAATAATAATAATAATAATAATAATAATAATAATACCAGTGATAATAAAATAAATAAATAAGTGAATAAGACAACAATACGTCAGTTAATAAAAAATATTCACGACATACCGAATGAGTTGAAAATATCTTGGATTTTTCATCAACCTAACAACATAATCACTGATGATCCTTTTGTTCGCGTCGTTAGGTTATACTACACAAAGGTTCTACAGGTAAATATCTAAGTAAAGATTAATTTTGTTTCAATCTTAAATTTATAACTAACCTTATACTTTAAAAATTGCACATATATAAAAAAAAAATTATTTCAAGCCCAATAATTAGCAAATAAGAAAATTTTTTATGCTACTGAGCGAAAAAATGGATAGAGCTAGTAAACAAATAAAAATCACAGAGTCTCGATGTTTCTATTTTTCAATCTCAATAATAATAAATAATAATTAAACAAAAAAAAAGAATACGCTTAGTTGAATTGTCCCGAGTTTATTTGTATCTGAAAAATATACAGTGTCTTGTAAAATATTTATTTTATTTTATTTCATTAGTCACCTTTGTTACTTACTTTATTATTTTACTTGTTTACTCGTTTTTTACCGCGAGGAATTTAATCTGGTGTTGAAATTCAACTGCTGATGAATAAATTAAAAAATAAACTGTTTAAATAAATAATATTTAATATTGTGCAATGGACAATAATTTTAAATCCAGACACAAAGCACATGAAAAATAAATAATAACGATGCAACGCGTTAAACACAGTACATCACACCATCACGGTCAACTACTCTACTCAGAATAAAGTACACTTCTCAAAACAATCTCACTCGGGTTTGAGGTAGTTCAATCAATTTTGCGCATGCGCGTTCTTTCAAGGAGCCTTTACTTCACAGATTTTACGATGCGAATGACAGACGGAAAATGCCGGTGACAAACTATTTTCGTAAGTGAATATATAACCTTGCCGACGTGCGAGTAACTTGAAAGAGGACGCTTTATGTTCATGGAGACTAGACATTGGTGGTTGAGACTATACACTGGGGGTTGCGGTCAACCAGTCAGATCGACAACATTCCGAATTTTAAAACTCAAGAAAATTTAAAATTCCGCTACATTCAAAGTTTATAAAATACATAAGCTTAAGTAGAATACCAGCTGGAAAACAATTTTGTAAATTATAAACACCGGGTTATCGAATATAAGTAAATATAAATCTTATATTCCTCAAGAGTTAAAATTAATTTGATTTCGAAAAAGGTTCATTCCGACGTATATTCATCCAAATATTCATTCATCTATCCGAATAATGATTTGGCCAAAAATTACTCATTCAAAAAATTGGAAATTTTTCTTAGATCGTTCACCTTTACAAGCATGAAATTCGAGTGTTTTCCATACATGCTTGTAAATTAAAATAAAATTAATTTTTAAAAATTTCTAATCTAAATATAAAATTATTTAGATTTTTCGGCTAAATGAGTGTTCGTCTGTTCATTCATTTTGGCGTAAAAATTTTCGTTGTTATGTTTTTTAATTTATTGAGACTTTGTGACTTTGAAAGATTCTATTAATATAGCTTTAGTTTTTTCTTCATTTAAGATTATATTTTTCGGAATTTTAAAATTTGTAAAATTAATTATTTTTTCTAAGTTCTAGTAATTTATTAATTCGGAATGTTGTCAGTCTGTCTAGTTGACTGCAACCCTGCAACCCTACACTGGTTAGGTGTCGAGTCGGTGTTTCTACATCGGTGTATAGTCTCCATAGCTCATATAATTAATTTACTTCCGGTACTTTTTTTTTCTTTTTCCGGTCACGTGGTCAGCCCAGTGTTTAAAAGCGGGAAATTTTGGATAATCTTAAATTACACAAAAGTTAAAATTTTTTTAACCTTTAATTAATCAATATTTAATAATTTATTATTTTTTCAGGTGATAAATTGTTTATTACTTTTATAAAAAGGTAATTTAAAATTTAACTTCAATGAACGAAGAGTGGGGATGATAGCAAATGAATAATTGGCCAATGGGCTTGAACATCACTGCGCATGCGCGAGAGCGTATTGCAAATAAATTTCTCTAGCAAACACGTTTTCGTCTTCGCTTCTCTACACGCTTAGCCGTCAGATAAATTTCCGATAAGTTTTAATTTTTTATCAACAGTTTTTATAAATTTAAAAGTAAACTTGAGAAATAAGAGACGATGACCATGGTGGAGAATAACCAGATACATGACTGTATCATTTATAATACAATATCACGTGAGTAAAATTGATACTTTTATTACATGAGAGGTTATGTAGTTTGTTTAATTGCATCTGTGATTATTGATAGTTTTAATTTATGAAAATAATTTATAAATTGACGACTGTAATTACTTTAGCTCTTCGGAAACATGATGTACACGTTGCTGGGTCCGTGGTATTACATGCGATTGCACACACGCGACTAACAACTAGATTCGAGAAAAATTTTATCAACAATCAGACACCAGAATCTTCTGATGACGAGGAGAAGGATTTCTGTAATCAAATCGAGGATGATCTAGATTATTTGAGATCTTTGGATCCAAAGGATTGGAAAAATCAAGATCATTATGCTGTTCTTGGAATTAAAAAATTCCGACATGAAGCCAGTGAAGAGCTCATCAAACAAGCATGTATGTATTTTGTTATTTTCTAATTATAGCTCTGATTTAATAATTTGAATTATATAATAAGTTTATGTAGAAATTTGTCCTTATTTTTATTACATGCAATTTTCTTCTATCTGTTTAGATATAATTTTTTTTAAAGTATTAAGATATCACATTAAGACATTAAAATTAGCAGACACGTGTTAATTTTTTTTTCTTCAAAAATTAGATCTAGAGAATTATTTAAAAAAAATTCATTTATAATTTTTTAGAGCTTCGAAAGATAAAATTTTTCTTGCTATAATTAATTTACTAGCAACCTTGCAGTTACTATGTGACTGCCGTGACTTGTGAACTATAAATATATAAAATTCTGCTTTATTAAATAATTACTTTTGTTAAATCGCAATGTACTTTCTTAAATATTGATGTTTTTAAAGATATAAGCTCACCCCGACATTACATTCATCGAGACCTTTCATTTGAGTACCCACATCAATTTTTCATATATTTATATATATATATATATATATATATTACATATATGTATATATGAAAAATATATCAAAAATGCATGTGGGTACTCAAATGAAAGCTCTTGATGAGAGTAACATCGGGATGAGCTTATATATTTAAAAATGTCAATAATTAAGAAATAACCTTGTATCTTGTGAACTAACAATATTTTTAAAGATATAAGCTCATCCCGATGTTACACTCTCCGAGACCTTTCATTTGAGTACCCACATCAATTTTTCATATATTTATATATATATATGTATATATGAAAAATATATCAAAAATGCATGTGGGTACTCAAATAAAAGGTCTTGACGAGTGTAATGTCGGGGTGAGCTTATATCTTTAAAAATGTCAATAGTTCACAAGATACAAGGTCATTTCTTAATTATGTATCTAGAAATAAAGCATTTTTGAATGCAGCTTAAATACTTGTCATAATAAATTGACTATCGGTAAGAATGATATGAAACCTTGAAATGACACAAGACCTTTGCAATGACACTAAATTTCTCTAAAAAAAAAAAAAAACCGATTTTATCATATGACTATCCTGGTAACAAAATTTTTCTTATTTTTTTAATAATATAGATTAAGAAAAATTCTAAAATAGGATGGCTAAAATAACAGGATTGATATTATTTTTTAGATAAACAAAAAATACTCAAACATCACCCGGATAAACGTAAAGCAATGGGCGAAGAAGTACGAGCAGATGACGATTACTTTACATGTATAACTCGTGCTTGGGAGATGTTAGGAAATTCAGCTAAAAGACGTAGTTATGACAGTGCAGATCCTGATTTTGATGACAATATTCCAGACGAAAAAGACGCAAAAAATAATTTCTTCCGTACAATGGGTCCAGCTTTTAAGTTAAATGCCCGCTGGTCTGTTAAGCAACCTGTACCTCAGCTTGGTGACCTAGACACTCCAAGAGACAAAGTAGAACATTTCTATTCATTCTGGTATGATTTTGACTCGTGGCGAGAGTACTCGTACCTTGATGAAGAAGAAAAAGAGTCTGGACAAGATCGTGATACAAGAAAGTGGATAGAAAAGAAGAACAAAGCTACGCGAGCAAAACGAAAGAAGGAAGAGATGTTGCGAATACGGTCGTTGGTTGATATTGCTTATTCACAAGACCCAAGGATCAAAAAGTTCCAGCAGGAGGATAAAGACAGAAAGACAGCGATGAAACGGGCTAAGCAGGAGGCTGCCAAAGCACGGCAACAAGAAGAAGAGAGATTGGCTAGAGAAGCGGCTGAACGTGAACGGGTTGAAAGAGAAAAGCGTGAGTCCGAAGAGAAAGCACGACAGGACATTGCTAAACAAGAGCGCGAGGCTATGAAGAAAGCTTTGAGAAAGGAGCGCAAAGCTTTGAGAGATATTTGTAAGTCGAAAGAATATTTTGCTGAAAATCCGACCGAGAGTATAAAACACATGGAAAATGTTGAAAAAATTTGTGAGTTATTTAAATTAAATCAATTGGAGGAAGCGACCAAGGAATTGCAGGCTGGTGGACGTGAAGCTTTTCTGAGGATTGTCGGATTGACTGAAAGTAAAATGGAAGCCGAACGTCGAGCCGGTATTTCTAATCAAGCGTCAGATTCGAAAAATGTTCTGGAGAAGCAGGTCAAGGCTCACTTAATACCATGGTCAGAGCACGATCTCCAGTTGTTAATTAAGGCTGTGAATCTTTTTCCCGCTGGTACAAACCAACGGTGGGAGGTAGTTGCTAACTTTATTAATCAGCACTCAAATAATGGGATCACTCGCGACGCTAAAGAGGTTTTAGCTAAGGCTAAAGATCTTCAGTCGACAGATTTCAGTAAGTCGAGTTTGAAGGAGCAGGCTAATAAAAAGGCATTTGATAATTTTATTGCTGAGAAAAAAAGTAAAGATGCCATTGACGAAAGAATGCCTGCAGTCACTGAGCGATTGGATCCACCTGTTACTAATGGTACGTCGAGTGAAGCGAAGGCTCAGGAACAAAAATCTCAGCAACCGTGGACTCCGGCTGAACAAAAACTTTTGGAGCAAGCACTTAAGACTTATTCTAACGTCGCTGGTCCTGAGAGGTGGGATCATATAGCTGGCTGTATTCCATCTAGGACTAAAAAGGACTGTATGAGACGCTATAAAGTAAGTTTTTAAATTTTATAAATTTTTTTTTTTTTTTTTTTTTTTCATTAGATTGTTTAAGATGTAATTAATATTGATAATTTTTTTTAGGAACTCGTTGAACTCATTAAGGCAAAAAAAGCAGCACAAGTTACTAAATAATGAAAAATTATCACCTAGCTTAATAAGTATTACAAAATGACAAATTGCTCTAACGTTTATGCTTGATACTGTATGGCGTCAATAATTTAAAAACCATAACTGAATTATATCATTAAGTACATCTTTGATGGTTGCGCATTTCTATTTGCGTATGTACATTGGTATGTAAAATATTAGAAATTATATTATTACCTGATAAATAAAGTTATTTCAATTTCAAAATTATTTTAATATCTTTTTTTTTTTTTAATGATAATAATTGAAGCTAACTTTGCTTATGAGTACTTACGAGAAGAGAATAAAATAAATAGTATTTAGCTATCAAGTGATACAATTAACGCAACAGCAGTGTGTACTTTAAGCAGGTGAATTTTCAACATCTAATACTTAATTTTAATTTATTTTCAATATGTAAGTAAAGTAAAATAGACAATAAAAAATTTAATTTCCGAAAACATGGTAATAGTGATGATAAAATGTCTTCATGTAATTATTAAAAATGACTGAATGCTTTTGCATTAGGTTTGTTTCTGTTTTTTAAATTTGGTGATTTATGAAAATTTGTCAAACTGTTATATATAATAAATTCAGAATTTGAATGGAAATTTTGCACAATAGACGTGGAACAAATTCCGATTCTGATTATGAAATAATAAGTAATGTAAAAGGTAAATTATATTTTTATTATATCATTTTTATTTATAAATAATTTGGATTATTTTTTTTTCTTCGATATTGCCGTGTCTCAAAACCCTTATATTTTAATTTGACACAATTTCGTTATAATAACAGCAACAATACACAACACCTCGTAATCATTCAACGAGCAGAATCTTATTAATTTATTAAAATTTTTTATTCTTAATTGCCATTCTTAAATTTAAATTATAATTATTTTTTATTTTAAAATACTCCTTTGATTTATTTGTGCAACGACACAATCTCGGAACTTTAAATTATCCATTTATTTTTTTTTTTTTTTTATTAATATTTATTTATGAACTATACTGACGATACGCCGGTTGTACAAGCGTTTATCAAATTATTAATTACCATAAATATAGTAATTTATATATTTAATATTTTTTACAGTGACAGTTACTATTCACATACTTCTGTCATTATTTATTAATTATTAATATACATTATACATGTATCGTAGAACGAATGAAAATCGCTTTAAAAGATGTTAAAAATTTTTTACACAGTCGTATCAATTATTAATTATTTACAAATTCTACTGCGCGTAGTTATTATTATTTATTAGTTATTAATGTGGTCATTTAATCTTTCATCGATTACATGCAAAACGTATCATAATTTATAAATATTTTTTTTTTTTTTAAATGTCTCTCCTTACATTCCAAGTGCATATTTTATTATTATTATCATCGTATTAATTAAATTTCACTCATCAAACTAATTCAATAATTGTCATTTTTTCATTTATCTAATTTAAAAAAACACAATTTGTAACAAACTAATAAAAATTTAATATACATAACAATATTATAAGTCCAATTAAACATGCAGTACATACACAATTAATAAATCAGTATTGTGAGATACCTGCATAAAAATTCCACGCGTAAATTTATTATCTTATTTAATTAATAAATCGCAATAATCTATAATGTTATAAATAAAATACGTGGTCGTTTGTGTTGTCGCTTGTGTGCGTAACGTTATTAAATATGTGCGGTAAACTAAAATTAAAAAATATTTTTAAAATAATTATTTCTGTTGAATTTAAATCAGGCACTCGTTATTACAGTATGTAGAAATATTTATGGCTGTATTTTATAGGATTATTTAAAAGTATTGTATAATTATCGTCATGTAGCATACATGATTAAGTACAATTAAATTATCATTGTTTAATTAATAATTAATTTGGCATTTATTAAATAGCCAAGTCACAACAAACGAGGGAACAAAATGATCAACGTAATTATCTATAACACTCGATTAAATATAAGTACATTTATAATTACCTATCTATAAATATATATATATTATTTATATGTATATATTATCAGATTACAAGTAAATCAGTCACAACGCGGTATTCAAGTAAATCAGTTCCGCTTAGCAAAGATTTTACTCGCCACTCCACAGCCCCTGATTGTTATTTATTTATTTATTTATTTATTTGTTTTATTTTTCATTTTTTAATTGGATTTCACTTTTTTTTTTACTATTTCAATTCGTCATTGTAAAGTCTACGGCAAGTGATCTACGAACGCTACCCGTGTAAACTGTAAACTCTCTTTACAATAGTATAAAAAGACATTAGACAATATAATAATATTAATAATAATAATAATAATAATAATAATAATAATAATAATAATAATAGTAATTATAATAATATCATAATACAGTAAGGATAATGTCGAAAAGCGATTACGTTAAAATCGAGTGTACAATTATGATTTATATATTTTTATTATTTTAAACCCCTATCTATTATTTTGTTTACTTTTCGACTGACAATTCTCTCGATGCGCAATAATTAAATTGGCTTTTATATGCTGGATTAATAATTATTCTCAGCTATATATTTACCGATAGTTTTTGTGTGCGTTTGCTTACAATCGAAAGTACTTTTATTTGTTGGGATTGATCTGGTCCGAAATAATTTAACTATATAAGATTACTTAGGCACTTGTTATAATTATATCCAACTTTCTTTCGTTCTATCTCTTTCTTACTATACCTTTCTCTCTCTTTTTTACTCTCTAAAATTTTTTAAATACATTCTTTCAAATTACATTCCTCATTGTAGTTTTAACTTTTAGTAATAGTAATGGACAATTGTAGAAGTTAATGATGACGACGGATTATTACAGTTGTGAAAAGACTAGTGTAAACAGTTTTTATAAATATTATTATTGTATATGAGTATACGCGTAATGTATGTTTACATTATCAATTATCCTCAGTAGTATTTTTAAAAATCCATAGAATTTTGGTTATTATTAGTTTGTTTTTTTTTTTTTTTTTAAGATCTTTAAAAAGTTTAAGTCTAAGTTGTAATTATTAGCAATGAGAGAGTAGAGTAATTTCAATCAAATGTATAGTAAATATAACCGTGATGGTTGGTAGTTTTTATGTTTCATAGGAAAAAATATTAATTGAGTCCTTATTTGTAAGTTGTATGACGTGTAACGTTCGTCAATAGAATGCAATCCTTGTCTTATTCTTGTTCTTATTTTTCTTCATCCATCATATATCATTATCTTTATACAATAAGTTAACAATAATAATATAATTAATTATTATTATTATCACTATAATATTAATAATTTGAGAAAAAATTTTTCGTTGCCGATAATTCGAGTTGCAGCAGTCTTATAACTGGACCATTGTCGCTAAGACAAAGGTGGTTGTCCTCCACGATTGTATTGCTGTTGTTGCTGCTGCTGCTGCTGCTGCTGTTGCGGTTGTTGTTGCAATTGTAAAGTTTGTGCTTGCTGTTGTTCTAGTGACGGCATTTGTTCCCGTAATTGTTCGTACACTATTTCACGTGGTCCCTGTGGCCGTGAATTCCAGTGTTGATCCATACTCTGCTGAAGTTGAAAAGTCAACGGTTGACCGCGGCGCTCTTGTAATAAAAGCTGATGAGCGGCACGATCCATCTCTTCACTTGTCATATCAAGTGCCTCTTGCATTTCTCGGGATGTGTATCTTACAAAATCTGGATCACAGTATTTACCAAGGCCTTGTTCCGCTAGTACCTTAAATATTCAATTAATTTTTCAATTTAACAATTTAATTATACTAGCAACCTTGCAGTCACTATGTGACTGCCGTGAGTTGTGAACTATAAATAAATAAAATTTTGCTTTATTAAATAATGACTTTTGTTAAATGGCAATGTACTTTCTTAAATATTGACGTTTTTAAAGATATAAGCTCATCCCGACTTTATACTAATCAAGAGCTTTTATTTGAGTACCCACATGAATTTTGATATATTTTTTATATATACATATATATAATATATATAAATATATGAAAAATTGATGTGGGTACTCAAATGAAAGGTCTTGAAGAGTGTAATGTCGGGATGAGCTTATATCTTTAAAAATGTCAATAGTTCACAAGATACAAGGTCATTTCTTAATTATTGATATTTTTAAAGATATAAGCTCATCCCGATGTTACACTCATCAAGAGCTTTCATTTGAGTACTCACATGCAATTTGATATATTTTTCATATATACATATATATAATATACATAAATATATGAATAATTGATGTGGGTACTCAAATGAAAGGTCTGGATGAGTGTAATATCGGGATGAGCTTATATCTTTAAAAATGTCAATAATTTACAAGATAACTGTTAAATTGCACTTTACTTTCTTAACTATTGCCATTTTTAAAGATATATAAACTCATCCCGATGTTACACTCATCAAGAGCTTTCATTTAAGTACCCACATGAATTTTGGTATATTTTTCATATATACATATATATAAATATATGAAAAATTGATGTGGATACTCAAATGAAAGGTCTCAATGAGTGAAATGTTGGAGTGAGCTTATATCTTTAAAAATCTCAATAGTTCACAAGATACAAGGTCATTTCTAAATTATGTATCTAGAGATAGAGCATTTTCACTAAATTTCACTAAAAAAATCGATTTTATCACATGATTATCCCGGACATAAAATTTTTCTTATTCTTTTAATAGTATAGATTATATAGTATTTTATAAAATGATATTGAAATTAAAAGACATCTGTTAATTTTTTCAATTTTTTTTAACAACTAAATTACTAAGAAAAAAAAATTAATAGAAAAATTCCACACTTAGAAATTAAAAAAAAAATTACAAGTGCAAATTTTTCAAGAATTTTTTTTTCATAATTAATTTTTAATAATATTCAATAAAATTATCAGATGTCTGGTGATTTCAGTTTTATTTTATAAAAGTAAAAGAATAAAATTTACTTACTCGACCAACGAGACTTTCAGCACTGCCAATTACCTCGAAGTTGGGCTTACGATCAGCAGGACTACCAGGTAAACTGTGCGATAGACGTTCAGATCCAACGCCTCCGTTGCTTTCATTGTTCCATGTAACTATTTACGTTAAAAAATAAAAATATATTAGGCAATTTATAACAATTACCAATGCCTCACTTTTAGTAAATTGTTAATTTTAATTAGTTTAATTATTAATTCTCAATTAACATAGCTTGAAGCCTTAGTTTTACACTTGTTAATCCACGAAGTATACTTTACAGGTACTCAAACACTAAAATAAAACGAATTAAAAAAATAAAACTCAACAAAACATTAAAAAAGGGTATAATAAATCAAAATGAAAAACAATCGCGTGCGGCCAAGCTCGAGTTAGTATTATGAGCGTCAAGTAAAGCTAACAGCATCATGCATCATGAATTATAAATTTATATAAATTTTTTATCTTGGACCCATAAAATAAAAAATTTAGGCTGCTTATTTTTTTTATATAAACATTTTTAAAATAAAATTCTCTATTCCTTATTGTCAATCGATTCTCGAATAATCATAAGTATAGTATAGACTCGAGGTTATTCCGTCACCTCTGCCGTGAAACGAAGCCCGGTGAGTCAAACAAGACTCGCAAACTCTCCAAGGCCCGGTGAGAGCCATAGTTTGGGTGGCAAGTCTCAAACCATTGGCAATACTTTTCTTCCTGTCAACAGACAGCGCTTGACTGGTCTCTTTTCCCCCTGTATTGTCATTTTCAGCAGTCTCTTTTCGTTTGGTCGAAGATGAGGTTCTCGTGAGACCTGGGTCCCCTTCTTCAGGTACATCGACACACTTTGATCTCTTCATAGACTTTTTTCTGATGGATCTTCTGGACCCACCGGCTGAGTCCTCCTCAAGCGACGTGTCGTCCAAAACTGTCCGGATAAGCAAGACAAACAGCACGTTCTTTTTTTTATTCAAGATAAGAGCAAAGTATCTGATATTGATATTGATATTCTATTAACATTTGTTCAACTGTAAATTGAGGTTCGAGGACGGTGTATTATATGTTTAGTGTGTTTTTTATTTATACTGTAAAGAAGTTTTGTGATGTTTTTGGAAGACTTTGCTCATGTTTCATGTTTGTCATAAATCATAACTGTTTAATTAAAGTGTGTATTTGCTTTAATTTTATTTTTGTTTTTTTTTTTTTAATTATTATTGAAGATGAGGCGTACCGTGCTGATGACTCCAGCCGATAATATCTACGCAGCATCCTCTAGACGCGTAGGCGTAATAACGAGCACCGTCGTTGGAAGAGGAGCCGAAACTTGGACTGGGACTTGGACTCGGTGAGATTGTTTGACTGGTTGTGGTGGTACTAGAGTCACCCTTGGTTTCCGTTGATGTTGCAAAGCTGATGGTTGCTCCACTGCTAGGAAGATTCCTTCGCGGAGGCGGTGTCGGTGGCGTCAGCTGGTGCTCGATCCCGTCTTCGAGACTGGATACGCAGGCGGCAAAAAAAAATAAAACGCACACGGGAACAAATACTTTAGTTATGTTAACATGTTAGGCAGTGCAGTCGGGAGTTAATGCTTATTTAGTTACATAGTTTATTAATTAAT
Source organism: Cotesia congregata (assembly GCA_905319865.3). Classification (NCBI taxonomy): domain Eukaryota; kingdom Metazoa; phylum Arthropoda; class Insecta; order Hymenoptera; family Braconidae; genus Cotesia; species Cotesia congregata. Next base: position 14,246,874 of record CAJNRD030001120.1, read on the forward strand.
ATATTAGTTAGTTAATTAATTAGTTAGATCTATTATTTTTTAATCTTCTTAGCCTAGGTACCAAGTCAAGCATGCGGATGGACATGCTTCTTCTGAACACTTACGCGTTCGCGGAATAAACAAGCTTCTGTTAAAAAAAAAATTTTTTTTTCATTAAATGACAATGTACAGCAATCATGATTAATGATTAATAGAATCGTCCATGCGGGCATTAAGCGAGCAAGCTGTTTCAACTACTGAGCTCTCTCAACATTATCTTACCATATTCGTTACTTGGATGGAGGTAGTTACCGCTACCCGGACCACTGAAACGTATGACAGTAAAAAAGAAGCTTGGAACAACGATATAAATTACAAAAACAATAAATTCAAAGTGTAATAATAAATATAAAATATAATTAACTACTCGCGACAATGGTTTAACAAGTATAGGATTTAAAATTATTTCAATATATACTTCTGTGTATTTTCATTTGGATTTAGTGTCTTAATTTGATTTTTTTTTTTTTAAACAAAGAAAAAATATTTGGACAAAGCATACGGCATGCACTAGGCTCAACTCGCGATTTATTTTGGTAATTATTCAAGTATTCATGTATTTTTATTTTGTGTTTATAAATATTCATAAAAACGAGCGGTCAAATACATCGATTAACTATCAACGTGTAGATGCGTTGGAGCACCGAGATAAATATTGACATCGATAAATATTTATTTTTAGTAATTTACTTACTCCAATACTTTGTAGGGATTCTGAAAGTTAGCCGGCTGCATTCCGGTGTTTGAGAACATTGCAAGAGGCCTCATTGGTATGTTCTCCTCAAATCCAACTATTCTTGGCTCTGGGGCAGCCTGAGTGTTGCCAGAGTCACTAATTACACTGTAATAGAAATATATGGTTATTATTATTAATTATTGTTATTTTTTTTTTTTTTTTTTTCAATGTCTCGCTTCAATTATTATAAAAGTTATTTTTAGATATTTTTTACAGTTCAGACAAATCCTTAAGCGAAGTTTATAGAAGGGCTTTTTTGCTGATATCGATTGACATTTAATGCATACCTAGCGACGTTTGGCACAACCTGGTGCGACCTTGCCGTGATTTGATTGCCATCCGCTCCACCAGCTCGTTGAAGTGAGGCGTACGGTACGAAATCGATCGAATTCGTTGGGGAAATCTTTGGAGCGTTATTTGAATTTGTTTTTAATGATTTAGCGCGGAAACTGTGATGGCCTCTTCGCATACTCGACCAAACGCTGCCGAAAAGCGAATGATTTCTCTGTGAAGAAAAATAATAAATTTATAAATTAGATTTTTTATGATCAAGTTGATGCGCATTTGCAAAAAATTAATTAATGATCAAATTTACTCTGTGTGTTGGTTCTGGATTATCATCAAGTAATTCTTCAAGATTACCCGAGATCGCACGTTTTAATTCCGGACCAGCTTCATGTAACGTCCTCAAACCAGCTTGAAGTGTCGCAGTATTATGACAATCCTTATCACCCTCTTTCATTTCTTGTTCTTTACGTTTTTTAAAACGACGGAAATAGTCTTGTATGAGGAAGGTCGCGTAAAATTTACCCACTGTCACTTCATCATCAACTGAAATGTAACATTACATATTAATTTATTTTTTTTTTCTATTTATATAAATTAAGAGAAAAAATTTCTTTTGAAAAAAATAAACAATATTGTAATAAAAAATTAATTTGTTAGAAATTTTCAACAATTTTATTTTTTAACTGAAAAAATAAAAATTTTTCTCCTAGTAATTTTCTTCTTAAAAAAAATTTTTCTAAATTTGGGAAAAAAAATTTTAGATGAAAATTCGCAAGTTGTCAATAAAAAATTGTTTTTATTTTTCCTAATCAAAGAAACTTTTTTTCAACAAGAAAGTTACTATAAAAAAAAATTTTTAATTTTTTCAATAAAAATTTTAAACAAATTAATTTTTTGTCACAGTAATACTCATTTTTTGTCAAAAAACATTTTTTCTCTCAATTTCAATGTCAAAAATATAATCTGCAAGTATTATTTATTAATTTATCAATTTATATACCTCCAGGTGGTGGTACAACTTGATCCAATAACTTGGGGTTGGTTCGTTTCCATATCTTTTTAATAACAGCTCGAAGCGAAGCATTTGCTTCATCAATATTACCTTCTGTTTTAATTCTCAATGATGTTCTCACCACGGCAAACAATGTCGCATTAAAGAGAACCGTACCATCGCTATTCAACGGCATATTCATTGACACCAATCTCTATACAATCCCGTAAAAAATATTAATTAAAGATCTTTGTCTGTTTAATAGCATACAAAATTAAATGACTTTACCTTGCAAGCGACACGATGAGGACACAGTTTTCCAAACCCAAGCGGGGGTGATATCTTCCGCAATAATTGTACTACATCGAGATGTTTGATGCGACCTTTTGCATCTGGGTCGTATTCAGACCACAGACGAATAAATTCATCTAAATGATGTGGACCCAGAATAGACCAATCTCTCGTCAAGTAATCAAAATTGTCCATAATAACGGCGACAAATAAATTGATAATCTAGGTGAAAAAAAAAAAAAAAAAAAAACGTGAAATAGTTCATTTTTTTTTCTCGCATCCAATTTTGTTGGTGAAAAAAATAAAACAATGAAAATAACTTACTAAAAATGAACAGAGTACATAAAACGATATAAAGTATGGAAAAGCAATATCATTGCCGCATCCATTTGAAGTACGCTCATCACTTTTCGGATCACATTTTACTTCTCCAGGACGATTTGAACAATCAAGCATTATATTTTGCCATGATTCACCTAAAAAAATAGATTTATATTAATATTATTTATTATTTACTTAATTGATAAATTTAATGTGAAAATATAAAAAATACATACCAGTAGCTGATCGGAATAAAATCAATACAGCCTGAGGAAATGTTTGGAAATTATTGTTACGATAAATCGTGGTCTCGTTGTCAAGCGCTATTTTTCCAAAGACCTGCATTCCTATCACAGCGTAGATGAAGAATAACATGACGATGAGAAGTGCGACATAAGGCAACGCTTGGAAGGATTTAATAAATGTCCATAAAAGTGTTCGTATACCCTCGCCACGACTTAGTAGTTTAACCAGTCGCATCACACGAAACAGTCGAAAGAAATTAATGGATATAATGTTTGAACCAGGCTGTAACATGTAATTTAATTGTTAATACTCAGATCTTATCAGTTAAATCGGTAACAATTAAGTAACAAGTTTTGCACGCTGTTTATCACAATCGTTTGATTATTATTTTTTGTCTCCAAGATATATTGGGGAGATTATTTTGTGGGGTGGTGGCAGGGTAGTTAGACTATTTCTACAGCGTCAGTTGATTATCCGTTTTAACAATTAGGCGTACTTTATAACACGCAATGCCTATAACTACATTTTTTTTTATTTAGATTCAAGCAAAAAAGTCCGTTGATATTCAACCAATAAATTCTTCGTCTTCTTTTTCGATTGTTTGTTTTTATTTTTGATTTGTAATAAATTTTTCGGTTGATTTATGAGTAAAATTTGTCCTCTCAGGTTTCATTTCTTTGCCAATTATGTTTTTGTTATCAAAATCTATTTTTATTCATTGCACATGGGACTTTTGAGCACGAATCCTAGATAAATGCTAATGGATGAAAGATAACTAAAGCATTCCTGCATTCACAATGTTTATATTACACAAAATAAACATTTGTATGTATAACATGTAGATTAATAAAAAATTTGAATAAAAGAATAAGATTAAAACAAATATAAAAACTGAATAAAAAAATAAAATTATACTAGGTGCATGATAGTCATATTGGGGATGATCACACAACACAGACATACACACTCGCACTCAACACATCATTCACGTAGACCCACGCCTACATACAGTTTTAACGTTGGGGAGAGGAGAAACTCCCGCCTTGACATGCAGTCTTGCCTAGAAATAAAAACAAATATGTGCCATATACATTTATAATTAAATAAAATAATGATAGTTTACGCGTAATACCTTTAAAAGGTACAACTTAAAAAATCAATACTTTAACCCAATGAAAATATCAATTTTCTACTGTTCAGTAAATAAATAAATAAATACGTAAATAAATATATAAATAAATCAATACTTAATTTACACTAGGCGTAAAAATTAAATCAATAAAATAAGGGTAAACTTACGTTTACTTCGGAGTATACTATGTCGATAAAACTTCCTAATACGATAATAAAATCAAAAACATTCCACGCATCACCAAAATAATTCTGTAAAATATAATAAATAAATTATTCTTTAATTAACTACATTGAGAGAAAAAATTGATTTTAAAAAGAATGGGTATTTTGGTGACAAGAAATTAATTTGTTGAAAATTTTATTTCTTAGCTGAAGAAATCAAAATTTTTTCACGGTAACTTTTTCTTGTTAAAAAAAAGTTTATTTAATTTGGAAAAAAAATTTTAGACAGACAACATGCGAATTTTAATCCAAAATTTTTTTTTCCCAAATTTAGAAAATTTTTTTTAAACAAGAAAGAGTTACAGTGAGAAAAATTTTGATTTATTCAGCTATGAAATAAAATTGTTAGAAATCTTCAACAAATTAATTTCTTATTATAACATTGTTATTTTTTTTTTAAATGAAATTTTTTCTCTCAGTGTACTCAATATTATTATTAAATAAATTACCTTAAAACGAAATGCGGCAAGCTTGAAAACAAATTCAAGTGCAAAAACAGCAGTAAATATCATATTCAAAACGTCAAGGGCATGAGTATAAGGGTCTGGCTGGTTGTAAAATTTCATCGCCAACGTTATTGTATTTATAATAATCAAAGTAAAAATAGTATATTCAAAAGGTTGTGACGTAACAAACCACCAAACTTTGTATTGTATCCGGTGTTTTGGTATGTAACGTCTCACTGGTTTTGCTTTAAGAGCAAATTCGATGCAATTACGCTGCAAAGAAAATAAATAATATTTAATTTTCTTTTTTAGTGAAGTAATATAACAGTTATTATTATCATAATAAATAATAAAAAATAATGCATACTTGATTTTTATCAAGTTCGCAATTTTTGTACTCTTGTTCACCTTCATTTTGAAATGTAACAATAACGAAACCGACGAATATGTTGACCATGAAGAATGCAATAATGATTATGTAAATAATGTAATAAGCTGCTACGATCGGTCGATAATTATGAATTGGTCCATAGTTTTCACGATTTGAGTCAATAGATACGTACAAAAGGCTATAAATTGTTAAGTTTTAAATAAGGTTACCAGTAATTACGAGCATTCATGCGTTATTTAATTATTATTAATCATTTGGATAGTACCTTGGCCAACCCTCGAATGTTGATACGGTAAAAAGAGTCAGCATTGCTTTGGCAACATCGTCAAAGTGAAATCGATTCCTTTTCCATGCCCTTTCCTTCATAACCGGTTGATTTATGTTCCCCTCATCAAAGACTAAATAAGTTCCCCTAAAAAACAATGAATATTAGTTCAATCAAAAATCTTATTTATCAAAAGAGATACTAAAGTAATTAATTACTCACTGACACTCTTCCTCAGTTATCTTTGATTCGTCATTGCACGAAAAGAATTTACCCTAAATAAAACAACAAATTGGATCAATAACTTATAAAATGATAAGTAAACAGCTTGTTAACATTCTTAAACAATAGTGTCAACAAAGTTGCAAAGCGTTATAATAAAAATGTTTAAAGTGCGCGCGTGCTTGTCTAATAAATTGCTTTTAATAAAATTTATAAATCGCGTGCAAACGAAATTCATTGATAAGCATTTTTTATTTTAGGTTCCTTATATAAATATTGAATAAATATATATTTTTTTTTAAATTATTGAAATATAAAAAAATGCAAGTAACAGTGTGTTTTTTTATCGCGGTGTTATTTGTAATATAAAAAAAGTTTATAAAAAATAATAGTGTAATTAAAATGAATATGATTTTTTATTCGATGAGATAAGAGGGTGTCGCGAATAAACGGAGAACTTGCCCCTTTCTCTCGACGAGTCGCACTGTTGGTTTTTTATTGTCTTGGATTAACGCATGCATATCTGCGGACATTAAAGGTAATTATACATTTATAACAATAATAAAATTTAAAAAAAAAAAATGTGACGGAATTTTTAATAAAATTTTTAATTTTAATCTAAACTAAAAAAAAAATTTACTACTTTCTATGCTAATGGTGTCTTTTACCAAACTATTTTTGCCCTGCATTAGTTGTTTGGCATTGTATTTATTTTTCATCGTGCGTGTAGAGCGTGCGTTAAAAAAAAGTTAATTGCGGAAGCGTGGAAGTGTTTTTTTGTCGTGCTTAAGGATTTTTTACCTTAAATAGCTGTACTCCAATAACAGCGAACATGAATTGTAGGAGATAGGTGACCAACATGATGTTACCAATTGTTTTAATGGCAACAATCACACATTTTACTACGTACTATTGACGTATCATTTGCATTATATGTTCAATTTAGTGTATTGCAATTAATTAATTTTGATATTTAATTAATTAATGTATTTATTAAGTTGAGGTCAGGTACGAGCAGGACGCGAGCGAGCACAGCGGGATCAGATTCAACGCAGGACGATACGAGGCAGAGTGAAACAAAAAAAAAAAAGAGATATTAGCATTAATCCGGGAGTCCTTGGATTTTTTAATTCAAATATTATGATTATTATTGTTTTTTTTTTCACTATTAAAATTGCGAGTTAGTTGGGTAGGGCAGGTGAGGGCTGAAGGGTTTGGCCACAGGGTTGGTTCTTGTTTTTGGGTACAGGTAAAAATTCACTTCCCACTTTTTTATTCATTGGGTTTTAGAGCAGTCCGAAGGCTCATTGGTAGCGATTATTATTTATAAAATTCCTCGTATTACATATATATCCCTCTCGGCAATGCACCTGTCGGCTACGCGAAGCCAACAATTTTAAGTTTCTTTAATAATTAATTATTTGATAAATATAAATATTATTTTGCCGCATCAATAGAATTTCGTTTAGCACAACAATTTTATTTATAATAATAATTATAAATTATAATCTATAATAAATGTCGTGTTAATATAGCGACACACCACTGCAATGAATAAATTTATAGAAGAAAAAAAAAAAAAAAAAGATAAATAAAGTAAAATAAGCATGCTTACTCGATATTAAATAAAGAAACTATTATCACGAGTTATATTAAAGGAAAAAAACAGTTTACTGGGTTGCATGTCTATAAATTCACAAAAAAAAATTATCAAACAAACCAGTCAATTAGGGACACAGGGTTGAGATGTACGCGACTAATTGTTTCAAACATTTAACAGAAATTTAATAAAACAATTTCAAATATACTAATTTGTTTTTACAATTGTTCTATTTTAAATAAAATAATGTACTATTGTTTTCGGGAACCGAAAGGTGCATTGGTCGGAAAGAACATGGGTTGCCTCACATTCTCTTGTATTAATAATTTAAAATTACTTAAAAAAAAGAGAAAAGAAATCAACAAACAAATATATAATTACAGTAACACACTTGAATCAATAAATTGATAATAAATTTCACAGTGATTTACGATTAGTGTGATATTTACTTTAGTGATTATTTTTAAAAATTACTAAAGTGAGTAGTAAGAGCTAAAATACAAGAGGTGAATATTTTAACAACAGTGTAAAATATAAAATGTCAAAAAGTTAAATAAAAACTTAAAAAAAACACCTTAAAATAGTTTAAATTAAAAATACAAAGGAAAGAGAAGTTAACTAATTAATTAATTGTAAGTCTTTAATAGGGTCAAGGGGGTCACCACAAAAAATATATCAAGAAGAAAACCACTCGAATTATTAGATGAAATTGATGTTGGATCATTTGTACATCAATGATCCAATTGATCATTACAGTTTGTTTTGACGTCAGCAGCCTACCTTGAAGAGTTGTACGCCAATAACGGCAAAGACGAACTGCAAGAGGCTGGTGACAAGGACAATGTTCCCGATAGTCTTTACAGCTACGATGACGCACTGTACTACGTGCTGAGTTTTAACATTAAGATATATCATGTGATTTTCAATCTTTCATTACAGTAAATTTTTATTGTTTCATCCATTACTTTATCATTATTATTTATTACTTTACTTCACTAAATCTTTGAGAATAAAATGAACAAGTTTTATCTATTATCTCCCACCCACCAGTACCCAACTAACCCGGCTAATAAATTTTTTGATTCATTTATTTATTAGTTTGTGAAGTTACTTGAAAACTTCGTTTTATATTCTAGCCTGCTAAAAATTTAATTCATAAGTAAATTTATTATTAACATCAGTTATATCTGCAGCAAATGTTAAATTAAGAATTTTTGAATGGGAATGGACATTTGCAGATTAAAATTTGAATTTAAATTAAAAAAAAATCTAAAAATAAATGTTTCTTTTTTATTATTATTATTATTATTATTATTATTATTATTATTATTATTATTATTGATGTAATTTTCGGTAAAGACGTTTAAGAAAAAAAATAATTTTAACTGATAGTTTAGAGTTAAGTGCTATTGAGAATAAGAAAGTAGAAAGATGCAGACAAAAACAAAATACCTTGAGGCCTTTGGCTCGATTGATCGCACGCAGCGGCCTGAGGACACGAAGAACTCGTAGAATTTTAATAAATGATATTGCACCGGATCTATAACAATATGATATATTAGTTTATACTTCTAGGATTTAGATAAATATTGGCTTATTCATGGTAGTATTTTTACCTCCAGGCCATCGAAATAAGAGAAACGCAGACTACCAAAAGATCTAGAAGATTAAAAGCCGAACGGCAGAACGCTCCATCGTGTAACACGAATCCGTAGGATATCATCTTCAGGCATATCTCGAACGTGAATACTGATGTGAAAAAGTAGTCGAAGTAATTTAAAATCTGTTTAAATTAAATAATATTTTACGAACAGAGTTTCATTTAAACACTGGGATAATCAATAAAGAATTAATTTTACGTTGTTGCGGTCTGATTGAGCGTTGAGGGGATCTTCGGCAGCAAGCATCCCAGATGATATCAAAATACACATGAGTATGACATTACCAAACCAGCTGTGGTTGCAGAACCAATGGCAGAATATTCGAAATCTGCTTTTTTGTGAGAATAAAAAAAATGATGAACCTTCAGGTATCGGCGGCTTCTCATTAGTCATTTTGTATTCTGACATTCTACGCGGTCTCGCTGATATTTCTTCTCCTCCCATTCCGCCATCTCAAATTAAAAAGTAAAATAACAGCAATTAAAATAAAGCATCCAAGCATTACAATTTTTTCAATGATTAAAAATTAATTGTATTTAAATGAAGTACCATCCATTTCAGTATGATCATCTTCTTCTTCTTCTTCTTCTTCTTCTTCTTCACCGTGCTCAAAATTCTCATCATCTGATTCAATAGTTATCCGTATTTTTCCCCGACGATCGCTGTCTTCCTCGTCTTTGGATCTGACACAACCAATCACTCATTAATCATCTAGTAAATTAAATTAAGCCATGTCTTCTCAAAACAACAAAAATAAATAAATTAATCATTACCCCTCAGTATCTAACGCCGCTTCATAATCATCCATTGTTTCATTAGGATCATGCTCTAAGTCGGTTCCGCCTCCTTCTTCTTCCTCTTCTCCACCAGTTAAATCACCACCGTCATCTGGGCCAATTAGTTCATCGTGTGCCAAAGAACCACTTCGAGATTTATTTTTTTCTGCTTCTTCTTCAGCTTCTTTTTCAATGGCAGTTAACGATTCTGCGTCCGCGAGATTATCCACGGCAATGGCCAAGAAGACGTTCAGAAGAATGTCTATTTTTTAAACAATTGTTAGGAAAAATAAAACTAACTTTTAAAATCTACATCTAGATTAAAATATAATAATAATAATTAGTGAGTTTTTTTCAAAGGATACAATTTCCGCAAATGAATAAAATTATAAAATAAACACAGGCGAGAATTCCATGACTGGCGACCCCGCCGTATGCCATTATACCCACATACATAACTGCATTCCAATCTTCACCCGTTAATATTTGAAATACTGTCAGTAAACTTTGCCAGAAGCTATCAAAGTTACTGCGAGGTTTGTCTTGCAAATCATCATAGTTAAATTTACCTCCAAAAACCTGGGGATTTGAAATAATTTATTAACAAAACAAATTAATAAATAAAATTGGATAATAATTATATTAAATAAATTATTATTATTATATAATACCTGCATGCCTAAAAGAGCAAATATAACGATGAAAAGGAAGAGCAAAAGCAACAGGGAAGCAATTGACTGGATTGAATTTAACAAGGAAGCCACGAGATTTGATAAAGACCTCCAGTATCTAAATAAATATAATAAATTTATTAAAAATCATATTAATTAACACAATGGTTCAAATTAATAATACTTACTTAGTTACTTTAAACACTCTTAAAAGCCTAACACAACGAAGGACTGAAACTCCCAAGGGTGGCATTACTTCTGTGCGTGTTAGAACCATTTCACTGATGGAACCCACCACGACAAAGCAATCAAAACGATTGAAAAGTGAGACAAAGTAACCCTGTATTTGTATTAATATTATCATTATTATTATTAATCTGCAGTATTAATAAATTTACGGAATAAATATAAGTATTATTAATGATATATATATATATATAGTTGATACATTACTTGAAATCCCAAACTATACATTTTCAGCATCATTTCCATACTGAAGAGGCCAATAAAAAACATATTTGTGACCTCTTGAAATTGATCAAGCCAGTCTGGTTGTCTGTAATGTTCAGTAGCCAATACACCGGTGTTTAAAAATACCAATACTATGATTAACCAGTAAAAGACTTGAGATTTAACAGCTTTACGGCACGCTCTTCTCATACGCCTGTTCACTCTGTAAATTAATTATAAATATTTTTAATTATAAATAATTCATTTATTCAATCAATTATTTTATTATATTATATGCAGATGTGTCTGATAATCAGATAGTAACCTATCAAAGTCTCGTCGCTTGCGTTTCCACACCGATTCCTGTTGAACCCCTTCTTCATCACCCTCCAGTCTATCGGTACTCTCCATTTCATTTTGCTGTTTCTCTGTACAAATTATTAAATCATTAATGCAATTAATTACTGTTATACAAAATAAATTAAATAGATAAAATACGATAATAAATTGTTATATTATACGTTTGCCATCCTGTGTTTGTGGCATTTCATCAGCTTCCGGTTCAATATCTTCCGCTTGAGTTATCCAATCTAAATATCCCCGAAGGTCATCTTCAATTTGCTGTTTCTCTCTCAGCTTTTGAAAGTCTCCTCGTGATTTAGCCTTTTCTCTCTCTTTAGAAAATTCTCTGAATATTAAAAGAAAAAAAAAAACATAAATAAGTTACTGGATTACAAACATAAAAAAAAAAAACTTAAAATTAGAATTAGTTTATGAAATATTCTAACCCGGATAATACTCCGAGAATTAGATTCATAACAAAAAAAGCTCCGAGAATAACCATTGAGATAAAGTACAACCATTGCCATGTGCTTCCCATAGCATCTTCAATCTACAAAAATAGATATAATAGTTTTACATGGCCTAGTTATGTAATTTGTTCATCTATTTAAGCTATATAAATTAGTCACTAAAAGCAAGTATTTACGTCGTATAAAACATCAGTCCATCCTTCAAGAGTGATACACTGGAAGACAGTCAACATAGCCAGGCCAAAATTATCGAAGTTTGTAATACCATCGTTCGGTCCTTCCCAGTATTGACGACTGCAGAAGTATTCTGGACCTAAACTACTACATTGAAATCCACTTTCTCCACAGGGATGCGGATTTTCCATAATTTTATCTGGAAAGTAATGTAACATACATTTAATAGAATGAAAAAAAAAAAAGGATATTATTTCTTTTGATGAACTAACAAGTTCCATAACATGATCTACATCCTCATTAATGCAGTGTTTGTTTGATATAACGTTACCTGTAATATTACTTCTACATGTTTTGTGCATTTTCCCCGAGAAAAGCTCGAGTCCGATAATAGCGTAGATTATGATAACAAAGAGTACCAGCAACGCGATGTGTAACAACGGTATCATAGCCCTCAGAATAGAATTGAGAACAACTTGAAGACTTGGAACTCCGGAAACCAGCCGAAGTGGTCGCAAGACTCGAAAAGCCCTCAAGGCTTTTACGTCAAATCCTTCTTTCATCAGGTGTTGCAATACCGTACTGATCATACTGATAATCATAATTACAAATTTTAAATATGTTATATTCTTTCCATATACTTAAAAATAAATAAAAATGATCTCCAAACAAGGATTTTTTGATTCAACAATTTAATCTATTGATTTTTCGAAAATAGAATATTTATATCTGTTTTTATCGTTATAAGGAAATAGCTTTACTTGAATAATATAAAAATTATTTTAATCAATTTTTCAGAAAAAAATTACTTTGTTGGCATTTTTGAAGAATATACGTTCTTGTGTCAAGAACATAAATTCCCAAAATAAATGTTTGTTTTTCTCAGTGTAGTAATTATAAAAATATCTATTTATAATGTAATTATTGCTTTATCAATTTGTGACACTTTTTTAAAAAACATTTTAAGCTTTACAAATAGTGAGTAAAAATAAAAATCGGTCAATATAAATTTAAGAATGGGTTTTTCCATAAACTTAACGTTATTTTTTAACTTTTCCAGATACGATAATAAGTAATAATAGTCGATCACTTTATAACTATATTAGTAACATTCTGTGTCATAAAAATAAACTTACCCGATGACAACAATTGTAAAATCCAACATATTCCATCCATTACGAAGATAAGATCCTTGGTGCAATGCAAAACCGTATGCAATAATCTTCATAACACATTCAGCTGTAAAAATTACAAGAAACACATATTCCACTTTTTCCAAGAACATATTCGTTGAATTGGAATCCCCGCATGGATAAGGAGTGTAAACTGCTAACGCTACGCAATTCGCAAATATCGTTATCAAGATGAGCCATTCAAAAGGTCTGTAATAAAATTAGTTAAGGTTCGATAGAAATAAAAAATTCTAAAAAAATATAATGAAAATTTAGCAAATATTTAATAATTTTGGTGACAAATAAATTATTGCAAAAAAAAATTTAAAAAAAAAAATATAATACTAAAGTTAGCCGACGATTTTAATTTTTTGATTTTTTTTTTTTTTTTTTCAATAATTAAATTAGAACAAAAAAATATTTTTTTAAAATTGCACTTTCAATTTTTCAAGTTTTTTACAAATGAATTTTTTTTTTAATTTTTTTATAATTTTTTTAATAAAAAAAAATTATAAAAATTTTTAAATGTCAGCTAACTTAATTTTCATAAAAAAAATTGACGTGTAGAAATTAAAACAAATTAAAAATGTAATTTTTTATAAATAATTTTCCGGAACAAATTTTTTTGTTAAATCAAATTAAAAAATAATCAAGCGACTGCTAATTTAAATGTCAAAAATATTTTGATAATAATAATACATAAAAAGGATACTTCCATTCGACAACTTCGATACACATTTTCCTTAAAGGATTTTTAAGGGTTAAGCAAAATAACGCTCGAACAGGTCGATCAGGCGGTGGTTTGCCACCCCGTCGGGCGGGTCTTTTAGGCGCCGCAGGAGTTATGGAGGTACCACCAGCTCCTGGAGCAGCACCTCCAGCAGGTGCTACCGCCTTGGTGGAGCCCATATTGTCTTGTGGCGCGGTGACACTCGCCGTACCACTCGGCTGGGTCGCCGGGTAGCTGAGCGAGGTGACACGGGCCCCGCTGTCGACGCCGGGACCCGAGGACGCGACGCCATCGCCTGTGCTCATCGGTTCTTCGTGTCAAGATCTCCAACGACCGTGGTCGTTCGGTAACCGTTGTCACGTTCTCTATTCGTATCCTCGTCGTCCTCGTGGAAACGTCTTTTCCTTCTTCCACGCTTTTTGTTCCACGTATCAACAGAACTTGGCCTGACTGACTGCTGTTGCGATCGACGCGGGATCACAGTCACGTTCCTCTGACCGCTCCTTGGCATGCTACGGCGAGATTTTCACCACTAGCTTCTTTCCAGGGCTACAATGTCAATACTCTCTATTATTAAACTGTTTGTAAACATTTTTATTTTAAATAATTTTATTTTTATTTTCGTTAATTAGACACCCGATTTTTTTTTTTTTTTTTTTATATTTTTAATAATAATATTTAAAATTACAACTAAAAAATCAAAAAGAACAAAAATGACATGTAATTTAAAATACAGCCAAGTGAAGCTAAGTAAAGTAGTATAGGCGTTTCAAAAGAGAGACACGGGCAAGTAAAGCTTTACTAAACGAATCACGTTTGCTATATTTAGTGGCTTCAAAATACTAGTGTAGCAAAGCCTCACACGACGCCTCTAGCCCGGGATTGAATCTTTCGTTTTTCATCTTATCCTCTACTCTGCTCTATCTTACGTCGTAATTTAACGTCCAAATTCTCTTTACAACGGCCTATAATAATAAGTTAAGATGATAGAGATTGTTGTGCGTTAACGTAACACATAATACCCCCGAGTTTTCTTCAACCTGTTGCACTCTGCTAAAGTGACCTTGTACGAATTTTTGCTTTTAATTTACTCTCTTTTTATTACTTTATTTTATTCCAATTCTATTCAATTTTATTTCACTCTTATTTTCTTCCTTCAAAAGACCATGAAAATTAAAAGAGAGTGAGGCAATCGGTGATCGACAGGTTTAATGTTGGAATGAGTCCAATCCTGTGAAAGAATTTTTCAGTATTATTGACGAGAATTATATGAACTTGATATACTTTTAAACAATAAATTATTATTTATTATTGAGCTTTTATCTTCTCCATGTAATACATAATAGTATTTTGATTGACACAACGACCTTACTAAATACCAATACTAATAAACTATTATATAGTTATAGTTATAGTTTATACAGTGAAAAGTTCAATTATATCCGGTTGGTCGATCGCGCCCACAGGTGAATACACCCAGCAAGGTATACACTCTCTAACACCCTTATACCGTCTATCATCACATTCTATCTCCCAGTACACTCTTTACTCTCTTTACTCTCTTGTCTATGATGTGCAATTTTTTCATCATCCCTTATACCTTCGGTGTTTATTTAAAGAACTCAATAGGGGTTGAACGATTTAACCTCGTTTGAGAGTAGTCTTTTACCCTATATAATATATGTATCTATTAAAGTATGTCACGTTCCTGTTTATTTATTCTTTTATTCATTAAATCACTTTTTTATTATTACATATTTACACTAAGAAAAAAAAAAAAAAAAAAAAAAACTAAATTATTACTTTTTTTTTTAATTTTTTCTTATCTTACGTTTATGTTTATAGATGAACCAAGTCGAAGGAGAGATGAAGAGCTCAACTAAAAATTATATAGCTATGGCTTGGATTTATTTTTACGCGTCTCCACTTGCTCGGGTCGAGTTTAAACGAGGGAGAGAGTAGTGACCTACTGGCATACGATATTTGAGAAATTATGGTAAGAGCTAAGATTTTATCTGTGTGACATTTTCATTTTTATTTTTTAATCACCCTCATCTTTGCTTTTTAAAATCTGTTTAATTATCCGTTAAAAGGGCGATTAAAAAAAATTATTTTCAATTTACACGTTTATTATTTATTAATTTAAATATTAATACTTAAAATTAACTTAATAAAAAATTTTTTTAGTGTACTATTAAAGATAACTAAGGACTTACCGCATTCTCTGATTCGAACGTGAGGACGAACAAGGATCCCCGAGTATCAGGTAAACTGATAATAGAATCCACGCGTCATATTTACACTTGTGTCCTAGTTGAGTGTTGCATCCACCACTCACACATTCACAAGCTGATTACTCTTGTGTGTCGTCTTTACTCGACGAGGGTCGCGTGTCACACGTACCACAATATGTACGACTAGAATACGCGAGGGTGATGTACACACACACACACACACACACACACACACACACACACACTCCCGCTCTATCTCTTTATTGTAAATATGTATATAATATACATATATTATATATGAGTATGCATTGTAGTTACATGTATGACTTGTCTATTCTTCAGCCGTAATACTTTTCAACACAATAATTGTTGTTGCTATTTATTTCCAGCTGCAAAAAGATGAGGGAAAATTATTAAAGAATCATCAATAAAATGTTACACGTGGGTTGATTATTTAGGGGCGGGGCTGACATACAAATAAAATAAAGTACAATGTTTAACATTCAATTGTTAACTGGATCCAGTTTACTGCATATATGTATCCAATAATCACAGAAATAGTTATACAATAATTTATTGAAAAATATAATAAACCGGATCTGTTAATTTAAACAATTGAGTTTAAGTTGTACTTGTAAAAATGCATAGACACGTAGATACTAGCTAAGCGTTGATTCACTTGTTCAATTAAAAATAGAACATCCGGATTCAGTCGATCGCCTCGGCTGACTACATTAGTGTGTGGTAATTGCCTTGCTCATCATTTTTTTTTTTGGTTTTTATACTGTACTTAACAATACAATTATTATTGGAGCCAATAATTGGAAAACCGCATGTATAATTTTATTATTCGCGGAAAAAAATCATTATACAGAAAAACCCGATGAGTCAAGATGTAAAAAAAATTATGATCAAGAAATAATAGTAGTATAATGTAAGATGTTACAATGAATTTGTGGCATGCGGGTTCATTGACTAGTGAGTCCTTTTTTTAATAATTTAGTTTTAATTATTTGAGACGACTGAACTACTTGTGGTGATTATTTTTTTTTTTATTATCTATGATCGCGTCAAATTCACCCCCATCACTCAGGAAGATGACCACTTGAAAAAATCCACGAGTGGTAAAATACAAAACACCCACCGATTAACACTACGTAGTTATTATATTATTCATAAGCTCGACGTTTGGGAGCTTTCCTCTTGCGTTTATTTACATTTGAATGGCGATGGTGTAATATATCAATTGATTTTATAAATTTATAAATTTATTGAATATATAATAAAAAACTTGTTCGTTATTTTTATTAAATACTTATTTTTAGTTTAGCTTATTTTTAATTATAAATTTAACGCGGTAATTTTGATTTTTAATTTTTATTATTATTATTATTATTATTATTACTGGATTATTACTATAACTATTATTATTTATATATTTTTATTGTTACGTGCCACCCTCACTGTTGTCTTTACCCTCGCGGAGCACTAACGTACACACGGACCACTTTTTAACATCTGAACGAACGACCGAACGACACGACGATATAAGCGACGCCTGGCGTCGCGACGCCTGTCTGAACCAAGTCATCCATTTTCACTTGATTCACGGAGCTTGCGCTAAAATGAAACAATACTGTGCTTATTTTATTGCTAAATGCTACGTTTCATTAACCGCTGTGTTAAATTTTAATAGCGCCTCTGATACTTTATTTATTTATTTATTTATTTATTTACTTTTTACTACTTATTTTCTATTAAAAGTTTACGGATCTATTGTTACAAACTATAAATAAAAAATAGATTTGTGGGAGTTACCGAGCTTACGCGCATGCGAGCTTTAGATTTCATTTTTTAACCCCTGTTTGATGTGAGCTTTTTTATTTTTTGATATTTTATGGACTATCGGTAAGCGACGATAAATTGCCGACGATAAAAAAATTGGTATCCGCGAATAATAAAATAAATTTTTTTTTTTTAATAACCATTTGCTGGATGTTCATTTTTTCTCCCGAAAAATTGAATTCGGACAATTTTACTTTCCATCAAACTTTTTTTTTTAAATTTCAATTTAAATTTACTAGATAAAGTTTATTAACTTATATTAGGGAAATTATTTTTTTATCATGTTAGTGGAATAAGCTCAGTTTTCCTTTGATATTTTTTAATCAATTTTAAATTTAGAGGAAAATAATTTTGATTACATTATCAACTTTTTATAGTTTTTACTATCAAATACTAAAATTTAAGTAAAAAAAACTTTTTTTTAAGTTTCGCAAGAAATTTTTATAGTTTTTCTGAAAGAAGAGGACTACCCTGTTTAAAAATATTCGTTGAAAAAAATTAAAAAAGTTCACTCTAGGGTAAAACCTGCCGGTGAATTCATTAATGACCGATTTGTTGCCGGTACTGATAATTTAGCTTATTGTAGTCATAATTAACTTAAAGACTTAACTTAACCATTTTAATTGTATATTCATAAATTATTTTTATTTCGATTTTTATAATAATATTGTCTTCTTTATCTTCGTACATTTAACAAATTTAATAAAATGAGTAAGTTAAATTATATCCATCATAGATCAATTTTAATATTAGTTTATCTACACAAATGTCTATAAATTTTGTATTTTGGACAAAAAGTAATTATTTATAACTAAAATTCATAGTTTTCTAAGCAGCCGTTTTCACAGAGTTTTGTCAAAATTTTATATTTTTCTAGAAGTTCTCGGATTCTCGATATAATTTTTATGAATTTTGAAAATACACTTTTAAATTATTTTAATTCGTGAAAATTAAATATTGAAAAATATATGTAAGATTACAATTATGATTGAGCATTGACAGTTAACTAAATTTTTGGATTTTTATAATCATTATTTTATATATATGTATATACTTAGATATATACTTAGAAATTGGAATTATTGAAAAAAAATTTATCTCTAGAAAAGATATATCTCTAGAAAAAATAGTAATTTAACCTTTTAATTGAATAATAAAACGAAATTGACTTTCTCATTTAATAAAAATTTGGAGGTGAAAGTAATTTTTTGTTAAATTAAAGTGTTTTTGATAACTGCGACGATAAGAAAAATAAATTTTATTCAATATTGTTCAATTGTAACTTATCAAACAATTTAGTTTCTTTTAACTAGAAGTAAACAAGTGGTAAAAAATTGAGAGATAATAAAAAAAAAAAGAGAAAGAAAGAGCGGAATTATTTTATCAACTTGGAAACAATTACTCTAATTATAAGTTCAGTTAATTTATCTTTTTGTCTTTAAATTTTTTTTTATTCATTCTTAAAAATAAAAATTTCTAACATTGTATGGTATTTGTGTATTTTAATTTGAATATAAATCTATACACAAGATCGAAATATCAACATATCCATGAATATTTTATCAAATATCATTTCGTTTGAAATGAATGAAAAAAAGTGTGAGTATTTATAAAGAAAAATTTTTCGTACAACTGAGTTATTATTGTTATATTGACGTCACAAATCGATTGAAATAAATATTTTTTATTGTTATGGATAAAAAAATAATTAAGATTACAATACTGAAGAAAATTTTCATAGTATTACACGAGTTTAATTTACTCAAGATACTTAAACATGATTAGAGAAGTATTAAATTGAAAGGGATACTTATTGATAGTTGGAAATTATTGGCGATCAGAAAGTACATCAAAAGCATAAATCGTCTTTTTAGTTTTTAGCTGCAGATTCATTTTAATCCCCATTGATAGCAGCTTACTGGATTTGAGCTCTATAAATGGACTTTTACATTCAATTAGTTCCAATGCCTCAAACAATATCTTTGAGCAAAGCTAAAGATTCTCTTTAGCCTACTAAAGTTATTTTAACATAATAAGACTTACAATTAAATATCCCTGTATTATAAATAAATTTACTGTTAAAGGAATTAATTTGGTTATTATTATAGATTAAAATTGGTATTTTTAATTATATTTTCAGATATCGGTATAATTAAATAATTCTTGAAATCCCACACTTAATTATTTTTGGATATCACTATCATTAATATTTTTATTGCTCAATATCTCGTTATAAATGTCTCTATTTCTGAATTTTTTTATTACAACAAATAACCGACAAAAAATGTTTACTTTGAGTAATATTATTATCAATTATCTTTAAAGATCTAGACGCAAAAAAAGAGAAAACCAAAAGTTACCTTTCAAAATGTTCTTCTACAGAATTAGTTCAAATTTATTACAAAAGTAATGTGTCTAAAAATATAGAATAGAATATTATTTTAAAAATTCTCATCATATTTAAAAAAAAAACATCTTTATTTCAATTTTAAACGTCTCATAAATTATCGGGATCAATATTGAAGTGCAATTTAAAATCTGCAAATCTTCGTGCCCAGGTAAAGATCTTAACACAGTTATATTTCGTGAAAATCAACAAAGAGCTTCACTCGTGATCTTCTCAGCAACCAACCTGTCACTCGCATGAAAAATTTTGATTCATGAGACTATTTAAAACTTTTCTAAAATTTCCAAAATATCAATAAATCTCTTACTAATTATCTTCCAATATTTTCAATTTAAAAATTATTAAATTGCATGGCAGAATTATTTCTTTAATTATACTGAAATCAGCATGAGAATTAATTTAGCAGATATTTAATAATTTTTAGAATTTTTTTAACAAATAAATTAAGGCAAAAAAAATTAGAAAAAAAAAATTGACATGTAGATATTTTAAAAAACAAAAAATGAAATTTTTTAAAAGTAATTTATTTGGACAAATTTATGAAAATAAAGTTAGCCGACATTTCAAAATTTTTACAAATTCTTTATTGAAAAAATTTCAATTAAACAATTAAAAAAAAAAAATTCCACATGTAAAAAACTTGAAAAACTATAAGTGCAATTTTTTATAAATATCTTTTTAGTTGTAATTTAATTAATAAAAAAAAATCAAATCTTTTTAGACGTCTGCTAACTTTAGTGTCATACAAATTTGTATGTTAAAAAAAATTAAAAGATTCTCTAGTGACTGCTAACTTTAATGTCATGAAACAATTTTTTTTATTAGTTAAATTAAATCTGTAAAAATATTATTAAAAAATTAAACTTATAATTTTTCAAATTTTTATACCTGGAATTTTTCTTTCAATTATCATAAATGTCACTGTCATATTTTTTGAATATCGCCGCTGCATAATTAGAAACAAATTTCCAATTAACGACAGAGTTTGTTCAATCAAAAGCGATTTTATATTTCCCGCTCGTATTTCTGTTGAATCCTTTGATCCTGTTAGTCCTTTCCAATAGATATTTCCAAAGCCGTAACATGATTGGGCCCCGTCACAACTGATACTTGTAAACAAATCCATCTGAAAAAATGACCGTTGGCGCCGGTATAGTTATATTAGTTATTCCCGCGCATGTCTATAGTTTGCAGCCATGCCGCTGCTAAAAAAATTGTGTTTAATAAATAGATTTAACAATAAATAATCTAAATTTAAGTTTACATTTATCTAATAATAACACACCACGCAACGTTTAACGCGAGTGCATGTAATAAAACTGCAGTAAAATGAAAATATAACCTTGCCAAATAATATGTTTGACCTTATAATCTCGGTTCAGTGCAATAAGGACCATAAATATCATTGCTGATTACTTATCCCAGGATATATGTTTATCAATTAAATTAAATGGAGATTACCAGCGTTAAAAATTTTATTATTTATGTAAGTAATTATTGATGTTATATAACAATCATCCCCGCTACCGTTAAATTAAAATAATCATGACGTCTAAAATAATAAACAAAAATAAAATGCCAAAGTAAATATAAATCATCAAATAAAATTTTCTGATATTCCTAAAAATAATAATAAATAAATTACTACATGCATATTTAAACTTACTATCTAATATCATTACACATATTGCTCAATCCATTGGTCTTTGTCTTTGTTTTATCATTAAATTTCAGTCAAGCGAGTGCTGCCACCTAGCGACGATGTCTTTCAGTTGCTTTCGACAAAATATAAAATTTATGATGTGACGTATAGTAGCAGTGCGACCTACAGTAATATAGTCAAGTCTGAAGAATTAAATTGTCAACTGAAAGGCACTTGACCTGCAAAGACAAACTAAACGCACTATTCAAAGTCATAAATACATCCAAACAATAATAAACTTCAATTAAATAAAACGATACGCATTTAAGTAGGTTTTTATTAATACACAGTACATAACATGTTATTTTTTTTAGCATCTACTGTGTAGCCGTCAATTAATTATCAATTAAAGATTATTATTTGTTTTTAATCATCCAGGCAATTTTAAACGTATTATTAGACATAAAATTAACGTCATAAAAATTCCTTTAAAATGCTTAAATATTATAGTAATGGAGAGAAATAATAATTAATTTTTTTTATCAATAATTACTCAATAATTGACGTGTAGCAACTGCGTAAATAAATTTTTTGGTAGTTGCTAGAAAATACAAAAGATTAATAAAAGAATTAGTCATTGAATAAACATAATTGATCAACAAATGGATTTACGTATAGACCAAACACTAGCTTAAAAGGATATGCTGATATCGCAATATCAACTTTGAGACGAGGCTAAAATGTATAAAAACATTGACGCCACACCGTAGATATGGCAACACCGCGTTTCTCTCGCGTGAGGTCACCAATACCACCAACTAAAGTGTTCTAGCTATCCTTGTTGCTCTTTCATTTTATTTCTCAGTATCTATCTACCTAGCTGGGCTCTTTCTTGATAGTGCTCTCACCATATAATACCACTGTATTCTTGAATTCTACCATCGAATCCAGCGTCAATTAGTCTCCGAAAGAGTTTAGCTTGTATAGCTGTTCATACTAAGAGTTTGAACAGAGCACCAAGCCCATTATTGCTGGCTTGATGCTTTCTTTCTCCTCATGTACACATAAACTACCATACCATACTATACTCTGCCAGATAAAAAGTCACATCATGCATAGTACAGTTCATCTGATGTAATATAACTCACGTTGTGAGTTTAAAATTTTTCTATAGTAACCTTTTTAAAATCAAATATTACTGTACCTAAGCATTATATTTTGAATAGAAAACACATCCGCGTTGGTTGTTAACTCTCGTAAATGTAAGAAACTAAATCAAGGTAATACAATCGTAAAGATCGAGGGGCCACGAAGCGTGGGAATCACTTGTCCCGTTGACTCAATCTCTTCCCCCATTACTTTTTGCTATATATTTATATAAATAGATAAATAGATACTGAGATTTATCTTTTAAATTAAATTTCTTTAACGAAACATGTCCAAGCCAATCATTTTAAAAACTTCAATCGTACTTTTAATGACTATTCCTCTGTTATTTTTTCATTTTGGAGCCCAATAAAATTCAACTAGCTTTTGCTGATGGAATAATGCGGTCAGAGTGGCCAGCAAAGGGCGTACCAAACAGATATATGTATACGTAAGTTAACGTATGCATTCATCTGCATGTTTGTATGAAAAAAAAAAAAAAAAAAAAAAAAAAAAAAAACCGTACTAGAAACCAAATGATTATTTGTAAAAATGGCCCTGCCATTTATTCGCCATCTGGATACAACTTCCGCTTGGCAACAGCGCCCTGACTCGTCGCCAGAACTGGTAGCAGTACAACAAGCACAACTATATACAAAAACAGCAACAACACAACAACAACAACAACAACAATAACAACAGCAGCAGGCCAGACAAGACTATAGCGACTGCTCTACCATACGATGTGCTCGATGATGTTAAAGTTGTTATGTGTGCTGGTTTAAGTCTGGTGCTCTGTTCCAAAACCAGCATAAGAAGATGAAGAAAAGAGGAATAAGAAGTAGAAGCCACTCAGTCAGAGGCTCCTCTACTATATACACCAGGCCCCTTTTTTCTCTCGCCTCAGGCCTTTTTCCGCCGTACCAGCTCGGCTCTTCTTGGACTACTCATAATAAATACAACGGCTCTCTCGAGGCCTCATCAACTTCAAAAAACCTCCCAACGCTTTACTTCTGCACGATACTTTTATATATACGTATATACTTCATCAGCTTCTCACGTTATTATTTTTTAGTCTGTTATATATATGAAAGCAGATACAGTTTACTTGAGTAGAACAGTTTAGCTGGAAATCATAAAGCAAGACTGCTAAACAAAAGGTATAAAAGAAATAAAATATATTTAATACTGATGCTAAACTGGTAAATAGTAAGTGAGGATTGCTTCACATTTACCCTTGAATCCATTCCTCTGTACTTCCTTTATATCGACGGACGTGGCTTTCCTGTGAAATGTTTTTGTATATATGGGGTATTCCATGCCAAATCGACCACTTTTGACCCCGACCCTTTTCGATTTGGCCGAAAGTTTTCCATCCTTTTCTACCCTATAAAAAACGGTTCTCAGAATTTTTTTGAATTTTTTTACCTAACTCCAA
This sequence comes from Cotesia congregata, assembly GCA_905319865.3. Lineage (NCBI taxonomy): Eukaryota > Metazoa > Arthropoda > Insecta > Hymenoptera > Braconidae > Cotesia > Cotesia congregata. The sequence continues at coordinate 14,271,224 of CAJNRD030001120.1, forward strand.
AAAAGTTATGAATTTTTCAAAAAAATGGCTTTTTTATTTTCAAATAGCCATAACTTTTTCAAAACTAAACATTTAGGTACCTTTTTTTTTCAAAATTTTTGTTTTTAGATGTACTTTCCGATAAAAAATATTAAAAAATTTTTGTAAGTCAATACATATGGAATTTTTCAGTTTTTTGACAAAAATCAATGCTTTTTCGAAGTTCGAAATTTTTTTTTTTAATTTTTTTTTT